>CP130733.1:18690715-19212809 GCA_030553155.1 Nippostrongylus brasiliensis | reverse complement strand
GAGAAAAATAAGAGTAGGTATTATCCTTACCTGGCCGTGGTTGCTGCTACTCATCGACGCAACAAGAACTGCGTGCTGGATGACCCGCCAGCGCAGTGGCTAACGTGGAGCCGTAGTCCTTGAAAAAACATTACCAATTCGGGCAATCAATATTTCAGGAACACAGAAATTAGAAACGAAGTCTCAACGAGAAGATGTTCACTATCAGAATAGATGCCTAAATGCAACGAAAACAAAACCTGTGTCGAGTTCCCATCATCAGCGAGTTACCGTTGCAATCAGCAACAGCGATAAATGAAATCGAAAACGAACAGAACAAGACACACATAAAGGAAACACAGGGCCTAAGGAGAAGACACTCCACTTTTTTACGGCATGAAACGCGACAGTGCAGAACCATCGAGATAAATAGTGAAGAAAGACTTCCAAAGCTGCGGTAAATCCACCTCATATGACTGTAAAATTATCACAAAAATATGTCGGGACAAATGAGAATGACGATGAAAATTCGGTTTACCTTATGTTTCAATACTGTTGAATGCTTCATCTTAGGTTCACATCACCGCTCAAACTACTTCGTCAAATAACGCTTCAATCAAATGAAAACAAAACGAATTATTTCAGTACCATAATGGTACTATGATTCTATTTATGCATTTTCATACGTCCCACCACATGCTAAAAACTTCTATCCATAAAAAATGGGATAAAAAGAGTCCCTCCTCTCATAGTATGAATTCATTAAAACGATATTTAATGAAAAAAAATCATTGGAAATTCGAAGTAGCAAGTTCAAACGATTCTTTTCGACAGAGGAAAGCTCAAAATAAGGAGGATAATGGAAGGAAGCCGAATTCCTACCATGAGTAGTGAACGAACAATGAAAGTATAGTAGACATCAGTTGCTTCCCAGATCCAACAAAAAAACCTGACGAAAATACCAAGCAAGCGAGACTCTTGATTTGCCGTGATTCAAACTGTTGAATTTTTCGGCACTATTCAACTCAACGGACTCCAGTCCTCGATTTTTTTTTCGAATTTCGAAATTCGCTGAAACTTTGCACAGGGGGGGGGGTAATTGAGGGCGCTGATCACGAATCTGCCGTCCGTTTGGCACTATTGTAGTTGAGGTACCCCACTAAATCTCGTTCAAAACATATCTATTAGGGGTATTCGGCTATGGTATGAACGAATCTGAAGGTCGCTAAGTGCGGAAATCCCTGGTAAGCCCGTTATCTTAGGTTTTAGGGACGAGGTACCCTACGAAATAGCACGCCGCGGCGCGAGACGCAGAGAAATGCGTCAGTGTTGGGGCGCAATAACTTCACCCTGGTGCTGGGTTCGTTGATGTTATTTAGTTACAACGCCTCTCCCGACCTATTATATTGAAACCGCGGTCAGGCTAGGGGAGGAACTCCGAGTCATGGTGAGTCATCCTAGGCATTGCAAAACCGAAGGCTACGAAAGGATCCGAACCCTGAACTATTCAACAAGGTTTAGGATGACTCACCATGACTCGGAGTTCCTCCCCTAGCCTGACCGCGGTTTCAATATAATAGGTCGGGAGAGGCGTTGTAACTAAATAACATCAACGAACCCAGCACCAGGGTGAAGTTATTGCGCCCCAACGCTGACGCATTTCTCTGCGTCACGCGCCGCGGCGTGCTATTTCGTAGGGTTCCTCGTCCCTAAAACCTAAGATAACGGGCTTACCAGGAATTTCCGCACTTAGCGACCTTCAGATTCGTTCATACCATAGCCGAATACCTCTAATAGGTATGTTTTGAACGAGATTTAGTGGGGTACCTCAACTACAATAGCGCCGTCCGTTTTTACGTGGGTGGTCCCGGACCACCCAAATCGCTACTTGGGTGGTCTACTTAGGATCACCGATTTTGTTGAACTTACCTTATGGGGGTTATTTGGGGTCCTGAACACGATGGTGAAGTCCATTTTTCACCTGGTCGTCTCGGACCACCCATATCGATCACTTGGGTGGTCCAGTCAGGATCACCGATTTCGCTAAAACTTTGTCTATGGGGGTTCTCTGGTGTCCTGATCACGATGGTGAAATCCGTTTTCGGAATGGCGGCCGAATACGGTAGTTATAGGTGAGTACCTACCGCCCTTACCTGGTGAGACTCACCTATAACTACTCTATTCGGCCGTCATTTGGGAAACGGACCTCACCATCGTGTTCAGGACGCCAGAGAACCCCCACAGGCAAAGTTTCAGCGAAATCGGTGATCCTGACTGGACCAACCACGTAGCGATTTGGGTGGTCCGAGGCCACCCTCGTGAAAAACGGACAGCAGATTCGTGATCAGCGCCCTCAATTACCCCCCTGTGCAAAGTTTCAGCGAATTTCTGAGGAAAAAATTTCTGACTGAAAAAAATCGAGTGCTGGAGTCCGTTAAGTTGAATAGTGCCAATTTTTCTATTATTGGACTTCGCTACAAAGGTGACTACGGATTGCGCTTAACAATGACTGGAAATCAAGAGACGTAGGCAAGCACTGGATCGAGGTGCAGGCCCATCAAAACGGTAGCTTCAGCTGAAAGATTCCAACAACGCCTTCCGGTTCCAAGAATCCTTTTTAATCAATTTTAAACATTTAGCAATCAGTACTATGCGATGAGGGGAAACGGGTTTGTAGAGAAGACCTATTCCAGAAGTGTAGAAGATTGAATGATGATGATTATAACCCGAGCATTAGCTAGTGAAAACGGACCGTCCGGTTCCAGGAGCCTTTTTAAAATTAAATTGCGAACATTCAATAACAGAATACTGCGTGATAAATGGAGAGGACCTATCTCCAAAAGTGGAAGACCGAATGATGATTCCAACTCGTTATCATTATCCAATCAAACGTGAACTAATAATCGGTTTGTTAAAACCGGATGATGGGTGCGGACGGGGAGTGCGCGAAGTACACGGGCTGAGCAAGCACACATCGTCAGCCTCCCCTGTGTCACTCGTTTGCTACAAAGGATTGCGAGGATTAACAAAGTGCGAAACTGAACACAGCATCCCAAAACGAAGTGAATCAGAGAATCGCTGTTCAAAAAATGGCTGGCGCAGCATACGTAAACTAGAAAGTGAAATAATAACTAGATGTGCCTCCGGAAAAAACATGCAGGGTCTCCTGTAACCACTTATAAACAATGAAAATTGCCTCCAACATTTATATATGTAGTTTGAGCGAGGCATGTGCACCAAGAAGTCAACCAAAAAACCACCTCCTGGGCACAAGAAAAAGGAAACCGTCAAGCAAAACTGCTCCGGTTGAAGTTCCATTGATTTGTTTGAGGTGTTTAGTAAGCGCAATAATAACAAAACAGCACCAGGAATCCTATATTATGTTCACTGACCTACTACTTGATAGCCGTGCTTAAGAAATCGAGGACGTTCACCTCACTTCTCTACCCCTTCAACATCGCTTCGAAAACGAGGCTGAGCTGTACGTAAGTTCGTTCTCGAGCTCTTTCCGGCTGCACCCCTGCGACGTACCGCCAGGAGACTATTTATGTCGTATATACGGCAAATTAGAAATGAACACGAAAGACTTCCAACAACATTAGCTAGAAGCAGTAAATCGGAGCTGGTTTTGCTCCAGACACGAAACACAGCTTAACATCTGTAGATTTTGCATAGATTCAGATCACTTGGATAGCTAGACAGACGGAGGAGAGCTATGAGCTGGTTGTGAGGTGAGGTGCTACTGGAACAAGTGACGAAAAGCGGACGGGATGACGACAAAAGCTGACCGATTAAGCAGCCCGTACGGATCGATATCGCTCAGCAACAGACGATTACGGTGAATGTCTAAAAACGGGTTTTGGTGAAGGGAGGGAGCGACACCAGCGCTCCTGAGAACTCGACCAGCCGCTGAAAATGGGACCTCTGAGGGCTCGCAACCTCATCCGCGACGAACCAATATAGAAATCGAGATTAATTTCGGCTCTACATCACCTCCAATGCGCTCCAGTAAGCCTGCTCCCCTGACCAACAGTCCACAGCGAATACGAGATATGATATTCCCAGAGCTATACAATACTCCAAAGGTCACCTACACGAAACCGAAAAACCACATAAGACCATTAACCTAAAAGAACACAATCATTTTTGGTGTCGCACTCTCCAAACTCTCAAATTTTCAGCAATGCTACGTGTTGTTGCACAGCAGCAGCTCAGATCTAAGACGATTTTTTGTATCTCCTTCTGTTTGGGTTCATTTTTGAAATGACGTACTAAAATCAGGTTCTACTGTACGCCCTTGAAACATTTACTATATGGCCTTATAAAACCGCACTAGTGAAAAACTTCGACTCCACTCACGCACCCACTACAGGTCGGGAAAATTTTTGTCAGCTCTGTAGTTATGGGGGCATTTTTAGCGCTGACCACGAGGCTGATGTACGCTTTCCGAATTTCTGCCGAGGACTACCCAAATGGCTCTGCCCGTCTATTTGGTAAGCGATTTTGGTGATCTGCGGCCAAAATTTAGAAAACCGATGTCATATTTGTGATCATCGCCCCAGAAAACCACCTTAATTAGAAGAAGAATGATCCGCCAATTGGAGTGCAGTAAGTGGAATAGGTCCACAATTTGTAGGACCCAAAAATCGTGACTAAAGGAAGGTAATCCCAAGTAAGACAAGGATTTAGAAAAAAATAAGTTTTAGCCGATTTCAGATCCGTAAGGTCAGGGGGTTATAGGACATCGAACTGGTACTAATCAGTCATCCCTACTCCTGTGGGCGCATACATGAAGCTGCGCACTGGATTCATACATCCCTTTCGTCACGGGTGAACTAATGATACTTTTGAGCCACCGCATACAAGAGTCAACGAGGTGCTACGCGAAAAAAACCTGAGCACGTAATTTTTCCACGGTAACCTAATCAAATTGGTGTTCGAGTATGGAGCAATCAGAAATTTACACTAAAAACCATCTTTGTAGCGTTCTAGTAGGCACAGGAAGCACACCACTTCAACAGGCTGCTCCTCTAACCCACATAGCATGAGTCAACAGTACAGACAACAATGCAACATTCAATGAGCCGGAACTACAACGATAAACTGCCTATTTTTTGGGATACGAGTGGCCCACACAGCCGGCTGGAAATCCGGGATCCGCTCAGATCGGGTTGATGAAGCTGAAGAGCGCAGGACAGCGATGATGACGAAGGTGACAGCGGAAGGCGGCTTCAGCGAGGGAGCGACCTTGCCGCTCACCTCCAGCGCCGCGAGCTGATCGTCGACGACAGGTGGTGGCGAGACAGCGCAGCCATCGCAGACGCGCAGACACGCAGAGCACTGCGAGAGCGCGCGCGCAGCAGAGTGCGCCGACATCGGCGCCGCTCAGCTGATACGGCCATCGATCGGCGCTGCGGTCGCACGCGTCGCACCGCCAGCCGCGAGCGACGTTCGGCGCCGCTGTTGCGGGCTGATCCGGTTAGGCCGCTTATCTTGGAGCGTAGAGTGCTGCGATGTCATCTAATTTGATTTCTCTAAATCCTTCGATCGCGCCAATCACTCATTTCTACTGCAGAAATCGATAAATTTGAAAGTTTATCCTGTTATTTGTAACACATGCATACACGCACATTTTCTTTGAAAAACGTTCGACGGAAACTTGAAAAGCCTCCCTATTGACGGAAAATGGTATAAAACAAAAACTACACAATTCATAAACCCGTAACGATCCACTCCTCCACCGATTGTTGACTGCTACACAAGTACGCTGCGTTTTATGCACATTTCGGCGTCGATTACGGCACCTGCTGTGCAGTTGCGTACCACGCGCGGGTATTGATACTAGTAGCATGCGCCTTCTAGGGTGAGTTTTTCGTATCACAATGATGACGAAGGTGACAGCGGAAGGCGGCTTCAGCGAGGGCGACCTTGCCGCTCACCTCCAGCGCCGCGAGCTGATGGCGCCGCGCCGTCACCGCCGCGTGACGTCAACTGCGCGCACGCCCGGGGCCGGTTGCGCCTGCGGGGATTCCCGTTCCGTGCGCAGGTCTCACTGTTGCGGGCTGATCCGTGCGGAGTGGCGAGGGGCGACGTCGTCCTCTGTCGCGCTGCCGCAGCAGCCATCTCTCTCCCTTGTCATGCTTGAAAACCAAGAATTTCACATAATCTATCCTATGAACAAATGTACAAGTTAGGATCCAATCAGACTCCACATGTGGCAGTAAACCAAGGTAGGGCAGTTGAAAAGGGGTGCGCGTTTTTCCGCAATGGCTACACACATCTGCGATCGCCCGCTGGGATGGCGTTGGTCAAAAAACTATTTCTGCACAGTTGGCGATGTGGATAGTTTTCACTCATAAATTTGAAGACAGATTCGTGATCAGCGCCTTTGATAACTATACTGAAATAATTATTTGATTAAGACCAGATCCGCTAAGGGCTCGTTTAGACGCCGCGCGGCGAAAATGCAAAATCGAAACGCAATCTATAATTAAAATCATTGATCGAATTTGCTCCTTTGCGTTAGTGGCGCAGCCCGGTGGTGCCACGTCTAAGCAAAAAAGATTAGGCATATAATCACATAGGGAAGAAATTCAACGAAAAAGGTGAATTTCGTCAAAATGTCCTTTAATGAGGAATAGCAGCTTTCCAAAAAAAGCCGAACGACCAGTAAGTTTACCTATACGAGGCGCCACCGGACTGCGCCACTAATGCAAAGGAGCAAATTCGATCAAGGACGTTAATTATTGATTGCGCTTCAATTGTGCTTTTTCGTAAACGAGCCCTAAGACCGATTTTTCTGCCGCATAGAAACCCTGAAAGCGACAACAGCGCAGGCGCAGTAAACTGTTAACCCATTGACGACCGCGTGTCCCACCGGCGGGACACACCTTGTGGTCCGCGGTGGACCGCGTGTCCCGCCGGTGGGACACACCTTTTGGCCTACGATTCCTCCCTCTTGGGAGACACTGTGGATAGGAATGTCCATTTAGGCAAAGTTACTACCCATTCTATATTTTCCGTTTTATCAAAGCTTCAAGATATTCATCAAGTGAACGACCCTTCAACAAGCTCAAAAAAGGGTCTGAAAATCGTCTACTTCTAATGATTACTTGAGGAAGTTTCAAAATCAACAATATACACAGAAAAATTACACTTATGATCATTTTGAAAACAATTAATGCCGCTGAGGCACTCTCATCACTGCACGTGCGCGGTCCCCCGCGCCAGACACGCAGAGAGCGCGCGGTCGTCAATGGGTTAAGGAGCCCTTAGATCCTAGTACCCCGTATATCAGTAATGCACAGTACTGATGTATTCATGGGCATGGCGACCATGGCAAATGTCGACGGGTATAAGCTGACCCGTGTCACCCTTTCGGAGTTAAGCCCTTCACACTTCACTGCGTTGCTGCCGCAGTAATGATGAAACACAGGGACCGGCGGCGCGCAGCAGCTGCCAAGTAGCGAAGCGCACCGTCCCTAATTTCTTTGCTAAAGCCATCCATATCGTCAACTATGCGTTAAATAGTTTTTGACCAACGACAGTTCAGTGGACGGCCGGAAAAGCGCGCAGCCATTGCGGAAATACGTGCACCCCCTTTTTACTGCTCTACTTTGGTTTACTGCCGCAGTGGAGTGTGAAGGGGCCCTTAAACCCATTGGTCGCGTGGAGGTCCGTGCAGACCTTGCAGCTGGCAGCACGGTCATGGTTAAGCATAGCGCAGGGCGGAGTGTAGCGGCAGCGCCGCAGTTGTTGCCAGAGGGAACGTCCAAGTTTAAGGCCCTTCACACTTTGCTACGGCAGCAATGCAGTAATGATGAAAGATAGGGAGCAGCAGCACACGTGACGGCAGCATGGTAGAGGCAGCGCTGGTGCCGCTTCCAGTGTTTCACTGCGGCAGCGCTACCACAGCAGGGAATATATCGGGCCATTCTCTGACTTTTAGATAAAATTGTTATTTTCGCTGAAAATTCGCTTCAAAGAGTTTTCAGGGGTGCTCATCACGAATCTGACATCGGTTCTCGAATTTATGGGGAAAACTGCTCATATCTCCAACTGACAATGAGTAACAAATGAATTTTCTAACCAACGTCAGTTCAGAGGACTACCGCAGCTATTGCGGAAAACTCTCTTCTTACTACTCTGTTAGGTTTACTGCCACAGAAAAGTTTGAAGGGGTTCTAAGCTGCGGCGGATAGTCCCTGACAAGTGAAACTGCAAATCCTACATGTCCCTCCTTAGAGGGAATCATCAGCCGATGGTTGTGTCCTTTTCGCCACAGCCAAGATGTAACATGCCTTTTGCGAAGGATTGGCTCCCGTCACCATAGAAACACACTTATCAATTGAAAACATTTAACACTTTATTACAGATCAAAATTCACAGGAATCCATCACTTACAGCCAACCAACACTACACCCTTCTACTTGCGATTACGATATTTAATTCACCTGGAAATTTAAGAAAATGAAGTCATTAAATGATTAATTACATCGAATAGCCTCGCTGGGAATTAAAAGATGCTTTGCACAGCATAACACCGTGTATTGAACTGAGATCGAATACTTTGATTATCAAAAAATGAGGTCGGCAGTAAGATATTGCGCACTTGGTGCGCTTGAAATTAGTTCACCCTGAGGTAATAAATGATTCGAGCAGCAACAAAATCATCATGGGTTACGGGAGGAGGTAAACAAAAAGGCAGTCTCCAAGGCAATATGAACAAGTGAGATTAAAAGGAAAGCCGTGTAAAGAATGTGGTCGACACAAAAGGACTACGCGTCTAACTCGTCACATGCAAATACGAAGCTCTCATTTTTAGAAAGACCGCGACAATGAATCTATTAGATAAAACTCTTCGGACACAGGCATAAAGTTTCCTCTCTGAAAGACATTCTGAGGTTGCTACGAGAAAATGCGATTATTCCCACGGGTCGAGACCCCATTGGGGGAAAACGACGTCGACGTTTCATGATCCTGACCTAATAATGAAGGCACATCTACGGCGTTCGTAATGATAAAATTAGCCATCCACGGTTCAACTTCGTCCAATGAAGCGTTTTTATCCACGCCATCGTTTCTCTCCTGCACCAGTGTGAGCGTCTGAAAATTAAAGCATTGAAAAAACAGGAAAGCATTGAAAATTTCGAGTTTAAAAAATTGCAGTGAAACAACACCAGAAAATGAAATCGAATTTTTAGGATGCAGTCAGCTCTGCTGTGGGTCCTCGACACAATACTAAAACGCTGGAAACGGTTGCGCATAGCAACAAATGCATATTTCGTCGTTGGGAGGACACCCGCATGGTCGACCCATCTATCCAACCGGGGTTCACAAGCCTTCGATCCCTCTGGGTCGAGTAAAGTGGTACCTGACGTTGTCTGGGAAGGTAAAGACACTGACTCAACATTTGAATGGAACTCAAATGCAGCTGCGCGCCCTCAGGGACTGATCAATCCCGGCCAGTCTACTTTCACCTTTATTCAATGGTCACACTATTCAGGAGCATTCAGACCCCGCGTTGGTGAAGCTCAAGTATGGGACTGCGAAGCCAGGAACGCCATGCTATGACAGCCGGTGGCGTGGTCATAAGGGGCTGGGTATACGCCCTTAGCTGGTGAGTTCTCGGAAAGGAATCTGTAAAGTTACTCCACGTTCTCGAATATTAAATTTAAATTGGGTCAACAAAACTATGCTCAACTCAAACACGTCGATGAAGACATCTTAGGTTATATAGAAAAACTGTATGAAAAAATATAGAACTCACATTTTCGTTACACATATAGAGTGTAACCGCCAAGGCGTTGGCCACGTTGACATATTTTCCTAAAGATCCCATCCTCCTTGGCAAACAACGCATGACAGAAGAGAATGTGTGGAGTCCTAAAAATACGTGTATAATTCTGACGAGCTCCCCATATTGGTATTTTCTGGGTAACATATTTACTGTACCTATAAATTTCTAAATCTCAGAGCAGAATTCCAGAAAAAAAGGTTATGGTACACATGAAATTACAAGTAGTGGTAGTGTACTGGGTCTGCATGAACTCAAACGAACCCTGCACTTTGAAATCTGCTTGTCGTACTTCAGCAGCAAACTGACGCATACTTTCTTCGACGCCGGCGCTGGGCGCATCACCTCGTTTACTAGACGAATCATCGTCGTCAACCATGTCATCCAAATTTCGATAATTGACAGCGTCAAGGACATCGATTGGATCTGCATATAAACTGAATAACGAGTAAAAATATAGGAGAAAAAGTCTTCTCACCTATGGCAGTTATGTCCAACGGATTGTGTTCTTCCAGAATCTTATGAGCTATTGGTCCCAAACTAACATCAAGCGAACGATCGAGCTTTTTGAAATAGACTTCAGGACCAATCGATTCATTCTTATGACGCTGATCGGCCCTGCGGCGTGCCAACAAAGCCCGTCTTGAATACAACACTTTGTCGTATGCAAGCTAAATTAAACATTGTTATACATGAGTAACGAAAAATCTACAACTAAAAATCAGGACTTAACTGTCTACTCTCATGACGCTAAAACCCACATAGACTAGGTAATAGAAACACTATTATAAACGTGAAGGGTTATCATACGAGAAAATTATGCCTATGTTATATTTGTCGGCGAGACGAATACGGCAACTGCCACAAGTCGTTTTGAAATCACATGCTCCACTATGTGGGAGGAAGAGTTGTCGTGGCTCACCCCACTCCCTATCAAAAAGCGTCAACTGTTGCTCAACCATAAAGGAGCATTCGATTCTTGAACATCTGTGCCAGTTGCCGTTTCCGTGGGCGATCGTCACCGACGATCCGTGGATGTATGGGTATTACACAGATAGAACGAATGTCAATGACTATTATATGGATCCCCATTATCAATGTGGGATCTATTTTTCAAGAGAAATATATGTATATTCATCACGCAATGTTGCATTGAGTGAAGCGTAGGCGATGTAAGGGAAAGGCAAACGATGGAAATACTAATTCAACACAACAACAAAAAACAATTGGAAATGACTAACCAAAGGATTCGATAGGATGGACTTCATAACTTTCTTCATCTTCGCTGTGTTGAGGTGATATGGAATGACACGACAGGAAAAGTCCATAATCTGTAACAAGCACTTAATGAGATGAAAACACGCATAATCTGACTGAAAATACGCTATCAATAACCAGATCTTTTCTTGGTTTTTCAATGCTTCCGTTTCTATGCGATTGGTAGGTGAGCACCGTGAAATGTACAGCAAACGTTAGAGGTATGTTAGAATTGGTTCAAAACGTTTCCAAAAATGACGTCTGCCCTAGTAATCGAACGATGCCTTTTAATAATCAGAAAGAAAATTTGGAGGTGTCAAACACTTACGCTGATGACGTATCCCTCCTCTTTCTTCGGTCCTAACGCATCTATGGCTTCAAACTCAGCCGCCACAGCTGCCGCTCGTTCTTCTTTCGTCATCGCATAGAAGTCTTTTTTCGGCACAATATTCTAAAATTGTGAATCTAAGGAAGTTAGTAATTTCGATGTGAAAGGAAAAAAATATTCTGCCTCCGTGAACCACCGCGGATTGGTACTAGTTTTCTTGGAAAGACTCGACATTATAAAGAGCAGCGGGGCGTTTTGTGGACATCTGAGCGACAGATCGAGTAGGCCGACCTATTGCACAGAAGAACGACGAAGAGTCCAGGAGATTCTTGAGAATCGAACCACTTGAAACATTACCTTACAATTTGCGTGGTACGGTGGAAGAGGCGTTACTGATACCCGCCCGATCGAGCGAAAGATTTCCGTCCTGGATAACCAAAGCTCCCATCCCACCGTGTTGGGTGAATAGGCCCCAGGCTTGTCTGCGAAGGCGTGACCACTGACTTGGTATAGCGGCTGTCCCCATCCCGCAAATCATTGTGTAGGTCAAATGTGCATTCACCGCGTCTTCTCAATTCCCATTGGAACAAACGAATGCGGCGGCGCGTCTTTAGAGAGCTGACCAACGCTGACACCTTTACCTTTACCTATTTAAGCGTTCATATTAAAACTGGTCTTCGATTCTCACATGCACTCGTTCCTACCCTGCTCTACTGCCCAGGCCTGCCTACTAAATACAATCATGTTTCGCGTTTCCGTCGCAGTGGCACAACGCAAAAGTCGATCAAGTACCCTGACCAAGAACTGTTCCAGAAATATTTCCTTCAACCACATTGCTATGGAAACAAGGAAAGGAACAAAGAAAAAACAGGGCATTACCTTCACGTCAATCCCAATTGCCTTGAACTCATCGGGACGGATGTCTTTGAAGCGATCTTTCTTGGATGAGCCAGGATAGAAAACGGGATCATCGAAGCTGTCCATCGTGTCATTCATGGTGTCATTCATGGTGTCACCGCCATTTTCAAAAGTAGGGTCATCTTGCACTGGAGCTGGCACATCTGACTGTTCCTCAGAGGGCTTATCAGACTGACACTGACTGCAACGATGTTGAAATTAGACCTCTACTTAACTAGTGCAACACTTGAACTTCAAGCAACCATACAAAGATATCAACTAACTCTTCTGGAATAGCACGGCAACCTCCAAAGGAAGTCAGCCACTCGTCGCAGACGCCGTTTTCGGTATCCGGTGTGACAGGAGGAGGAGGAGCAGGAGGCTCCTCGGTCGTAGGTGATCTTCCCAGTGAGCCAGTGAAATGTGGTTCGGGTCCGTCAACTGACTCCTTGACTTCCAACTTCACACCAGGATAACTACCCTGAGGTTCATTATTGATCTACTACCTGGGCAAGGTGATACAAAAAACAAACCTTTTGCAATAAACCTGGCGTGATAAAAGTGCCGGCTTGATAACTACCAAGACGTGATCTTCGAGGCACTGGTTTACGTCCGAACGTGTCATCTTCCCCTCGTGTTGTCGTTCGAGAAGTTCCAATAGCAAAACGACTTTTCAAAGTGAAAGGAGAGTGCACCTCCATCTTTACGAAATAGCTGCAATTGGACAATGTTATGCTCTATCGAACTTTTCAGCTGTAATGCTTCATAGGAACTCACTCATCTGGTGGTTCCGTTTTAATTTCTACTTCGGTCTTGATTCTCCTGCCCTTTTTGACCACCGATGTGTCGACGTTATCCGCCTTGTTCCTGCCTGTACGAATTGATTAGCGAACAACTCCCAAAACACCGCAGAGTCAACTCAACGTGATAGTAACGACACTAAGTCAAACCTTCACAAATACTTTTGGGTCAAGTACTTTTCTAGCCATTTGGAGAAAAGCTATTTACGAGCGCTGGCACCTAATCATTAATAGCAGGTAACATTAAATTGATTCGCGACAAGTTCTTGCGCAAAAAAAACTTCAAATTGATGTGGTGATTTCAGCGAGATTCGGAACGATCTTACACTCACCTTTACGAGTTGCTGATTCAGGTGGAACCACCTCCTGCTTTCTGTCTGCACTATCTGCAACGCTCTCCACTGGTCTACTATTAATGGAAAGAACCTCTTCTTCAACATTGGCACAAACATCATCACTGGGAAACATGAAGTCATCACCACCGCCGGGATCGCTGTAAAATTAACAACTAACATAAAGAGAAAGTAGATTTCCCATGCATGACTCCGTGAATCAATATAGATATTCCACTCACCCCATATCCATCTGCATAGCATCTTCTGGTGGTGCGACAGACTCGCCAGTGGTCGGCGATACTTTCTGAGATATTGCAAACTGAGACCCGTGACCCAGAGAACGCCTGGCAATCTTCGGGAGGGCTCTGTGCTCCCGTAACAATTTCTCTTCGTTTTTGCCCATTCGAGAATTGAACAGCAGCACTACTTCGTGGAGACGATCTTTCCAATCGGCGCAATCAATTTCATCCTCGTTGTCGGTGTTCGATGCATAATACCATGAGTCCTTGGCAATCTTCTTCGTCGACTCATGTATGTCATTCCGAAGCCGCAATAAGCTGCCCTCTCTGAAAACTGCCGATCATTTCCCGCACCATCAGCTATCAACTGCGACTACATAGAAACTCATAATCGTGTTGACTAGAGAACAGCTTGTAAACACTTACAGTTTAGGGTAATTACAACATCGAAAATATTGCTCGGCAAAAGTCAAGGTAGAGGAGTGCGTGGCCCACGGATCAATGCGGTAGTACTTCTGCAATGTAACACTTGTAATTCTACAATCTGAGCATCTATAGAAGTGCACGAAGCGTATACGAACAGTACGTACCGACACTTCACCGCTATCACAAATACCGTTGTACCGCCCTGGTCTGAAGCATTTCTGTTTGAGAATTGCTAGATCCTCAGGTGTTCGACCGGCCCCAATACGCTCAACTCGCCTGAAATTGAACATTTCAAACATGAGGGCCCTGAGAATTAGTTCAAATGATTGTTCACAAACAAATATCGATCGGAGTCTAATAAGAACTTATAAGATAATCAGATATGAAAACAGCTTTCAACATTCATGCCATCTTCCTGACTCCTTTGCAGCGTTCAAAAGAATGCGGAGAAGCCGAGCGCACTTTTACGTCAGCTAGTTTTAGTCAAGTCATTCTATTAAATACTGGAAAGCATGAAATTTATAAAGTAGGTTATGTGTACTATTCCGAACAAAAAGGCTTCGATGGTAACTGTTTAACAACAGTCTTCCATGTCAATCCTCGATGAAAGCTCGATTGGGACCAGGTACCCTTTGACAATGAATTCACTCGGAGCACAAACGACTAATCCCCCTTAAATAGTAGTTTATGAAATAGGGCGCCCACTCTGGTAGGCAAGCAAAGAATTTCAATAATCCTAAATACACCACATGACTGGGAAAAATTACCTTAAACTCTCATGAGCCTGCTCAACAGTAACCCTGAACTTGAACACTTTCATATGGTACGTCGCGTCCATCTGTCGTATGTCACTATGAACTCCACGTGCCTAGAAGGAGAAGCAAGTTACGTAGAACGTTTAAGAGGCAAATAGCAGCGAAACGACTTACAATCAAATCAGAAATGTCTTTGAAAATAGTCTCTTCTGGTACTCTCCACTCGATAGCATCCCTGCCGGAACCCAAAATTGACGCGACTTGCTTCTCCTTAGATGGAACGCCAACATCGTACCCACAGAGCGCTCTTACAAAAACATCATGTAGAGTCTCTTCGAAAGACACATCTCTGAGAGGGCTGATATTGTCGAGGAACAGTGACGTTTTCCACTCTTTGAGATCTTCATCATCAACTTCGTTACTGTCGGCCGCGTTTCGCAGGTTCGCTTTAGCTTCGTGACACTCTTTTACGATTTTGTTGCACCGCTCTTTTGCCTGCTTCGTGAGATCCTTCTGGAACAAATCGAAGGCGGGGATATTCTTCTGGTGCTTCGATCTCAGTCGATCCAACAACGAGACGTCAGAGTCCTCGGTGTCGTCATCATCGTCATCCATCTCCTCCACTTGAACCGATTGCTCTCTACCGGATGGCTTGCACATTATAAATGCATCATTGGACGTCTGAAAACTCGAAGATTGCTCATTTAAAGACCACCGTCCATGAAAACGCACCAAGTGTTCCTCTTTGAATTGTTTGTATGCTTCTTCAACTGTACTCTCCAGCGTGACAACGTCTATTTCTTCGTCAGCAAACATATGCCCAATATCTTCTTTAAAATATAGCTGGAAAAAAAGATGCTCGATACGGGATTTAGCTACCAAAACAAGCTTGAAAAAAGAAAACTGACGTCGTCGATCTTCCTATTCCTTGGGTTTGCATATTTGTTTACCGGCACTCGAATTAGTGGCGCTCTTCTTGAAAGTGATGTGCCTTTAGGTTGTTTCTTGAAAGTGTACAGAGTTCTGTCAGCGTTTTTCTCCACATAGTTTTCGTTTTCTCTTGGATCATCCGCCGCTGAAAACAATGTCTATCAGTGGGCACGGAAGATATATGTTGAGCACTGTTCTGAAGTGGCTAATTAAAGCGGTCGAGAGCTCGATAGCAATCTCGATAAGGTCGGCTGTTCATACAAGTACAGAGAATTTGTTCTAACCGCTAGCAGCTGGGTTTTGATCTACTGAAGAATCTCTGAAAAATTCATTTTCAAAGTGTACCTGCACATTACTCGCAATACACCATGCTACGGAAACTCAAGAAAATAGCCCAGAAGCAGTGGATGAAAATCGCCCCTCGAGCTCTTTGAAATTTTCGTCAGGAAAGGAAACATATTACAAGCTGTGGATTAAGAATGAAGGCACATTACCTATTACCTATTGATGTAACAAAAACCTTGTTGTAACATAAATTTGACTGATTAAGCCGAATTCACAATTGGAAGAAATAAGAACGCGGTAATATACGACTCAGGAAAGCGGAGAAAAATACCAAATTTGAGAACCTAATTCAAAAGCATGTCACTGAATGAAAAACATAACGAAAAAACACTGTAAATTATAAACCAGAACTATAATCCACCGTCGTCTTGGTTCTCGACAGGGGAAAAGGAACATACCGTGTACTCTTGGCAAGGAGTAGTAGGGTAATGAAACACCGTGCCCAGGTTACGACAATCAACAACATTGAAGAATCTTTTGTTAATGAGACGATATTAAATATCTATTCTTTATCTGAGCAATCAGAACCTCGATGATTGGCGGCATTCCTATCTACACCTATTTGCAGAGCATGAGTACTGCTAATGCACTAATTCAAGGCCACTCCCCAACCAAAAAAAAACAACAGAATTTTGTCGCTATAAAAAAGGAGAACCGCTCACGACTCACTCTCTTTGTCAGGATCGAAGTGATGGTAAAAAGGTCGCTCCTGCAGAACGTATCCTGTCATGTCGCCAGTCCTCAAATATTGTCCAGTTCTGTAGAGTCCTGGGTTGTCCTCGAGAAGGTAGTGCTCCCAAACCATAGGAGTTTTCCGCCAAGCATTTGCCAGCATATCTGAGAACGCAGACGGGAGATTAGAGCATGTCACCACCACTAGTAGGACTTGTTTCATGTCTTTTGCATATAATTTATCATTAAGATTTAAACATCTAGGCCTTTAGAACGAGGTAAATGCAGATGGACCGAGCGTGTCCAGGGGAGGAGATTAGTTGGCACCCATACGCTGACAAAACGACTGAATGTATAATAAAAGTACCTTGGCATGATTTTAGAACACCAAGCTCTACTTCTTCCACATATGCAGTGGGTGGGACTGGCTTCCGAACCATTGCCTCGTGTAGTAATATAATCTTTCCCGTGATGTCGCGTCGAGCTTGGAACGTAGCCAGCGCATCTATGTGATCCGATTCCAGACTTCTCGTAACCTGAACAAAGATCATTTACAAATTACCGAGGGAAGTCTTCCTTATGTACACTAGAATATGATGTTGTAATGGTAATGCTAGGTTGATCGCAAAAATCGCATCTCAAGCGAGACTCGAACCCGCGTCTCGCGCCTAACCAGGGCCGTGCGCTAACCACTGAGCTACTGAGGCGACGACTCTCCTCCCCAACTGCGGCGATCACTTGCGCTGCCCTAGCATCTTCCTTAGGGCTCGTTTAGACGTGGGGTGGCACGCGGCGCGACCTAATGCAAAAGATGCAAATCGACCATACCGTGGGAATTCCCACGCTATGGTCGATTTGCATCTTTTGCATTAGGCCGCGCCGCGTGCCGCCCCACGTCTAAACGAGTCCTTAAGCCCGGGGGTTTTCAAGCACTCATCCGTAATGACGACTTGAGCCGGTTGTAGTTTTATTACCGTTTTTTGCGGGTTGGCTCCCAAAAGCGGTAGCAAAACTGGAATTTCATGGTAATTTTGCCTTACTCAATACAAACGCGTATATAAGAACCAAGAAACATGTTACGCTAACCGATAGAGGGAACAGATTATAAGTTCATGAGATTGCAGGCAGGTAGCACTACATTGGTAGATAACAGATTATAAGTTCATGAGATTGCAGGCAGGTAGCACTACATTGGTAGATAATGAATGATTCCATATAAAGGTATCAAATCTTCTCCTAGCACATTCGATGCCTCATTTTCTTTATCCCGTTTAATCGCTCTATTCAACTGGTGATTCGTTTTGAAGTGTATACGAGGTCGATATTACATCGAAGAAACAAACAAGAACAACCAAACACTAAGTAGCTCCCTTAGAAAAAGAATAGGATAAGTTTCACTCATAGCCTTACGTAACGAATAGATGTAAATTTTGTGACCTGGATGAGCTCAAGAGCGCTAATATCTTTGTCCAACGATGAGATCAAAAGTATTGTCCCATGATATCAATCATAGGGAAACAAATCAATATATGAGGGAAGTGAAAGCTAGCAAATAAAGCTCTACTTACGTGCATGAAGTCTGTGTAAATAGTGCAGAAATCGAGAGCGGGCACCTTTCTCCATGGCGTTAATTTTCTTCGCTAAAATTTGAAAAGTGAGCAACATTACGAATACTGACAGTGCGAGATAAAGAAAACAGCTAACCCGTTTATTCCGTCTGACATCGAGACGTCTGATCTCAATCTTTTCTAGCAGTTCTTGAACAAAGCTCCAGTGTTGGAAAAACGGTCCTCCAGCGGGAAACTTCAGACCAAAGGTGTAATCAAACGAATTGGATTCTGAACATTTGAGAAGTGATAGTAGCGTGTCATTGAAAAACAGTAAAAAACAAATGTAAAATAGCAAACCAAAAAGTCGAACCACTACACCTGAAGTTTTCAACCATTCCTGTTGTGAGTTATTTTCTATGTGAATGTTATCGACGTCAGGTTCAGCGTCCTTTTTTCCTTCGGCATCTTCTGAGAAAACGAAAGAAATCAAAACAACGATGTCGAAAATGGACAGTGCAGTGTCCCTACTCTTCGCCGGTTTCACTCCACACCTCCTACAACGCGGTTCATAGATCTACTGCAACAACCATTAAGAACTATGTGAGTTCAGAAACTGTTAGCCTATTAGCCAGATGAAGCCGTAGCCTCACTCGTTTCGATCTTCTACAGGATAAGCAAAAACTATGCGTGCACTAAAAAATTGATGGCATTTTGAAATAAACTTCGCAGATAAATTCGAACTAACAAAATCATCAACGACAAACATGATAATTTACAGCACACTAATGGTTTGCGACACGATCGCCCTTAGCCTTCACACAGTAGTTTCGGAATTTTCTCTCACGATTTTCACATTTCTCCGGCTCATAGCTGACTTGGTAAGTCCTCTTCCTTTCCTATCCTCTGTTGTCTTCAATTCATCGTCGCTTTACCGTATCGTGTGCCGTTCTTCGGGGTACGGAAAGGATTTTCACAATGTCTTTCGTTTGCTTCACGGCCTTATGAAGTTCGATAATAGCAACTCGGTGGGGTTTTCCAGTCGTTATTTTCCCGGATGGAGCCAAGGTGAAGTGGGCGGGGCTTGGCGCGCACATGTCAACCACTGATCGTTCTTGATCTCTCTTGACCATCGCCACCATTGGTTGCCATGCGCCCACTAAGCCTCGCCCACCTCACCTTAGCTTCACCCGGAAAAATAATGACTGGAGAACCCTGGCTGATTAGAACGCCTGACCATTTTATACTCTAGCACGTATGAGCTGCACAACGTCCGGTCAACATATACTAGGCAAGAGAAAGAGAGAATTTCCAAGAACATCTAGAAAAAATAAAATGTTTAGGTGCACGGGTTTGCACAGCCTGTAGAGTGTGGGTGCCTTAAAATTAACAAACAAAATACTCAGGTGTGTTAAACTTGAAATGGAAAAGCGCTTACCATGCAAAAGAATATGCAGGAGAACTTACTTTCCGCTTTCTTCCTCCTCCTCTTATCCTTGGTATTCTCAACATTTTCTTCAGTGGCGAGTAACATTGCTAAAAAAATTCTGACATCGACAAATAATTACAAAATGCGGGATAAGGTAAGCAATAGGTGATCTTTGAAACATGAGTAAAAGAAGAAGCGCCTGGCTCACGTGTGCACGCAAGCATGCCACTGGAACACACATTAGCCAAAGACTTCCTATAACTTTTTTGGGACATAATTATGTACATGGACATAATTATTAACACGTTGACGACAGTGTGGCGCAATGCTGCGCCACGCTCATGCGGCCGCGTGGGACCGTGTGGCGCAATGCTGCGCCACAGTCTTGTATCGTATTTTTCTCGATACATTTGAAAATTTCAAAGGATGTTTTTGTGCCACTTTTTAGTAGACCTTTGCACATTGTTATAGGAAGCATGGTCCATGAAAATGATTCTTAGCTTCTGATTAACTGGAATTTTTGATTGTGCACTAGTTTTCTGCACCAGTAAAACCAAATATTGGTTATTGTATAAAACAAATAAATGCAAACAAATACTGGTTACTGAAACAAACACATAAATACAAACAAATATTGATTATTAGAATAAACAAATAATGAACAATAAAGAAATAACAGTCTCCTTATAACCTGGATAGGGAAAAAGGACATTCTAAAAGCTTCCAGCTGTTATTTTTCTATTTTCGTTGCAAAAAAAGGAATAGTCAAAATCCTTACGTAAAATTTATGTTCACTACGAAAAAGATAGCTTTTAAATTTTCTGGTTTGTTTGATATGTCAGTGTGATGCTCCGACAAAAGCGTTCGTTTATTTTAGAAAACCTGCCCCTTTTGAAATCACGTCTACACTATATGAACAGCAATCGCATCCCTCCCATAATAGAAAAGCAGGTTATAGAACTTATTATGCCTAGTAAAAATAACAATAACGCAAATGAATTGGTCATGCTAGCCGGGATTCACACGGGTTCCAACGGATTGTAAGTGCAATATTTCCCAAGGTACCGATTGAGGTAGCATTGATAAGATCGATGATTGATTACAACCGAAAGGTGAGAAACACCTCCCACTTCTGACGAAGCGTTGTTGCAAGAAATGTTATCATGAAGTAGCATTGTTTAACCTTTGCGATTCCACTACATTTTCATGAGCCTGGGAGGCCTACTTCCCTTATTTCCATTTTTAAGAGCAGCTATGATGTGTTCAGCGCGATTATCTGGCAGTTCAAATACCAAAAAATATTCTGCGTCTGTGATGAGCCGCTATATAAATCAGATTCGTAACTATATCAAACATTAGGTCGATTTTATTTTAACGGCTATGACTTTCAAGGTCTGCTGGTGGATGTTTCACCCAATGTCCTAATGTCCCAGACTGCATGTCGCCTTCAGAGGCCTGAGCAGAGCTCGTAACTAGAGATTCGTTGACCTGCCGGGCTTCAAAGACGAGCACCTAAAACGTTAGGACACCGGGTAAAATCTCCAACCACTAACTTCGAAAGGAAAACGCGAGGTGGAACAGTGGTAAGAGGCGCAACTGACATTTGCACGGTTGAATGATTGATCCCCGTTCGGGTTAACCAAACCTTCCATTCTTCCGTGGTAGGTAAACGGGTACCAGACTAGTCTGCATATATATATAGCACATCTGCACTGTTGAATGATTGATCCCCGTTCGGGCTAACCAAACCTCCCATTCTTCCGTGGTAGGTAAACGGGTACCAGACTAGTCTGGGAAGGAGAGGACATTGACTTGGTAGAGTGACTGGACCCGCACGTGATTGTATAAGCCAAATGCGCGTTCACCATTTCCCAACAGTTACGTAAGGACCAAGAATGCGGCGGCGTGTCTGAGGACTAATCAACGCCGACCCCTTACCTTCTACATTTTTACCTTGAAAGGCATTATCACCAAAACGATAACGGCATAACGAGTGGCAATGGTCTGGATCCGTCGAGGTTAGATTTGTCATCACGCTGATTGAACCATCAAGGGACAACCCTTCTTGAGACCACGCCCTCACACAGCAACTCGAACAGACGAAGGACAGCCTTTGAGATTTCGACTGCGAGGTAGTCGCACTGAACAGACTACAGCAGCTCTTGTTTATTTTGAAGAGCTTCAAAATTGAGTGATAAACCTACTGAACACCAAAATTCCATGTATTATAGGTAAACCAGACTGGAATTCTGCAACTGCGATGACACAAAAACACGACATCTTCGTCGGTAGCGTAATTAAGCATATTCAGAGAGCTGCAGATTACCGGCGCTGTTGAGGTAAAGAGCATGCAAACCAAAGAAGCGTAACCAAACAGCACCACTATGCTACAGATACACTCTAAACTAACGAAGCCATGCTACTAAACGAGCACAAACGACATTTCTCTACAACGCAGTGGAACCACCACAGCCCGCTAAGAAAGCCTCCCCCATAGTGAATAAAAGATGGGAAGGTTTCAGCCCTCATAAAAGATTTTAGAAGTTTAGTGTGAAGGGTTAGAGCACATTACAACCAGATTCTAGCATAAGAACATTGGAAAAACGTATCATGAAAAATGAGAGGGGGAGGAGGCAGCCAAGCCACCATTTGCCGTGCTATGTAAACGATAAAAATTCTACGTAACGGTAGGGGCGCCAGCCACTGAAACTCAGGGCTGATCTCTCGAATGTTAGTTTTGAAATAGATTGAATGAAAACGCGGCAAACGGCGAAGCTCAGGTGCGCGTTGCGGTCGTCCACTACCTTTCTCAGCATCACTTTTACCACGGATGAAGGTGTAGCGTGTCTCCTGCGCGTCGTTATGCGTCCTGTCCACTCGCAGACTATAGACGTTCGTTGCAATCGCAAGGGCTACAGCATCTTCCTTAACAGCACTTTTAGCACGGTTTATAGCAATGGAATCAGCTACCAGAAAAGATCTCTTTTATTTAGTAGAGGTCAAAGAGCAGCAACCAGCATTTACCATCCTGCTTTAATAACACCAGCGAGATTAAGAATTACTTGATCGGAAAGCCACAATCTATTCTTAAGTGAGCATTTTCCTGTGAGGATTTACGACTGCTCTAAAGGTAGACACATTTTGGTTTCAGTGAAAACCGCGTCATCTGCGGACAGCGAAAAGGTCGGCTTCCCAAGCGGTGGACAGGTGGAGATCGCGATGCCACCAATGGGTTAACATACCTCTACAAGAGCCGTATGGTGGTTTCTGCCTGGCGGAGATGAGGAATCCCACTCCGCCCTCGACGTCATTCAAGCGAAACTTAAGGAGGGAAAGCGGCGTGGACGGGATCATGATTCCCGCCCCTTCAGTGGAATGAATGAATGAACGAAAGAATGGAAGACTGACATATCTTCGGAGGTTTACTCAGCGAGAAATGCTTATTATTTTCAAAATCCTCGAATTCGTCTGGTGAAACGACGAAACCTGTCACAACTATACATGAACTTACCTGCATATTTTCCGATTCCTGAATGCAGAGGTCTATGCAATCCAGAGCTGTTCTGCCTTCGAAGCAGTTGGCCATAACGACTTTAGTCCTTCGCCCATCATTTAAGCTAAGCATTTGTGCTGGAGAAGACTCTTGCTTCGAAAATTCATGCCACACAATCCATTCAACAGACTTGTGTTGGAAACATTTTTGTTAGGAACCGGCTCTAAATCCACCTCATGAGTTTGCACAAATATGTAAGAAGAATTTAAATGTTGGATGTTATGTGAACATATTAAAAAATAGCAGGTCTCAAAAATTGATCTACTAGACAGTCTTTGTGATTCGAGCGGATAATGCTTTTCGTTCTAAATTGCTCTTGACACTCTCCTATAATTATATCGATCACACACTGCAACCTACTTATTCGATTATTCGTTCATTCGAAATGTAAACATTCAAATATATTCGTTCATTCGAAATTTTTAAAATTGAATATACTCGTTCATTCGTTCATTCGGAACTTTCAAAATCGAATATATTCGTTTATTCGTTCATTCGAAAGAATTTCCCAAGGACAAGACTATAGTTGCCAGAACCCGACCACCCAATTTGAGAATATGGGTGATCCTTGGCCGAAATTTGAAAAACCACCTTCAGCATCGTTATCAGCATTACAATTACCACCCTAGACGGAATTTTAACCAAATTGGGGATACTACCTGCATCACCCAGATTGCTTCTGCAAGTAGTATGGGTGGTCTCCAGTCAAAATTCAGGAGACGGATGCCAAATTCGTGATCCGCACCTCAGAAAGCAAGAAATACTGTGCTTATTTCTGATTTTATTCTTATGTCTGATCTTTCTATTGTGGTTTTTCGCACTTTTCTCCTGTTTTATGTCGACGTCCGCCAATTTTGAAGCCTTTTTTGTTGTTTCGAGATCCTACTTCTTTTTTCTCGTCTTCTAAATTTAAAAAAAAACAAATGAGTGATGAATTTAAATTTACTCCAGTTGGAATGTCTTCTTCAAATCAATTTTGAATTTAAAAATTTAAATCACATGCATTTCAATTTTTGATTCAAATTCGGAGGAAATTCGAATAATTCAAATTTAGGTTGAGTATAAAAATTTTAATTAGACTGGATTCAGTTTTTTATTTGTCTCTTAATTTTTAAAAACCAAGATAAGGAGAAAAGGGAACAGCAAAAGAAAGCTCCAAAATAAAAAAGTGCGATAGAAGAATCAAATTTTTAAAAAAAAAAGTGGGAAACAAACATGAAAAAAGGTAAAACCCTTCAATGGTCCATGCCTGTCGCTGGCAGTCGCTGTGCACAGCGCTACGACGGCCGGCGATGGGATCTCATCGCTGGTCGTCGCCGACCGTCGGCGACCGGTGACGTGATTATAACATAGCCCCGCCGCCGGCCGTCGCCTATGGTCGCTGACGGGAGGCGTAACATGCGGACAACTGCCCCGCCGACTGCCTTTCACTGCAACAGAGTGTCTGTTGTCCAGCCCCGTTAGCGACAGCCGACGGGAGTATAGAGGCCTTACAAGGAGAGCCTTTCTGGGTGTGCCAAGCTTTCGTGATGCAACTTTTACAGGATGTAGGGTCCCTTGTAGGTACTCGAAAACCATACTTCATTTTTCCTCTAGGCACCTTTGTGATGGGAAAAACGGCTGCCAAAAAAATAGAAGGCGAGCACATCACACAGTCAATATCCACCATAATCACCTTAAACGGACGCAAATTCGAAAACTAATGTTAGATTCGTCATCAGCGACCCAAATAACCCCCACATGCGATGTATGGTCCGAATCGGTTATTTTGACCCAGGCACCTCACTCACCCACCCTTACCATAGCTAGCGCTCACCAGTCAGAGCTCAAGAAACGAGAAGAAAATTCATGATCAGCAGTTTAGGTGAGACTTTCAGGCAGTTCCTGGGACGAAGGTAGTGGATGCTGAAGATTTTCTGACAGCTAGAGTCTAAATGGTGACAAAATATTACCAGTGGTTCATTAGAGACTGAACCTTGGGTAACTCTACCGACACCTGACACGAGGCTCGAGACATCAAGGTCACCCATTTCGCCCAAACTTCGCATGTGGGGGTTACTTGGGTCGCTGATCACGAATCTCACATTAGTTTTAGAGTATTCATGTGCATTTGCGGTATCTACGGTGATTTAATGACGTGCAGGTCCCATCGATAGGAAGCTAACTAATACAAGCGCAGGAATACGTGCTATTTGCTTACAAAAAAGCATTAATCAGGTTGAAATTGTATCCAGCGATTACGCAAGGATATAATAACAAAAGCCGGATGAGTGCAAAAACAAGTGCAGTATACGCGACCGAACTCACAAGCTCCGCACACGAGGCCGCATCGCTACCACTGCGCCAAGTGGGCATGTTTCCTTGGATACGGCGGTCTCTAATGAGCTCGCGCGATCTGTGTGATGTGCTCGCGTTTCATTTTTTTGGCAGCCGTTTTTCCCATCACAGAGGTGCCTAGAGGAAAAATGAAGCATGGTTTTCGAGTACCTACAAGGGACCCTACACCCTGTAAAAGTTGCAATTGGCACATCCAGAAAGCTTGAACATCGCGAACATCGCGGTGGTTTAGTTGTAGTTTCTCTATTCAAAAATTGCTTCGAATAGTATCGTTCAAAAGCGTAAATTATTATGCTATTTGTTCAGAATGGGTCGAACAGAAATCGTCGGAGAGATAATCCACCGAGGCTCAGAACTGGCCCTTCATTTCATGAAGGAATCGAAAACCGTGAAAGTGCCACCAGGGAGAGAAGACGAAGTTTGTGATCCTTGGACTTAATTTTCATCCGTGAGATATTCTTTCACTTCTTTAGCTTAACCATTTATACTTCAGGTAGCACGCCAACTTTCTCTATCCACAGTCATCTTCAATGATCTGAAGCGTGCAAAATCAGCTGAATACGAGTTCTCCTTTAAAAATGCGTTTGATCTCAACCATAACAATGCTTTAGTCCTTCAGGTGAGATCAGTCTTGTCTATTCAATCCAGTTGTATTCGTTGATAAATTGAGTGTGAAGGTTCGGCATAGTCGCTTGTGTTCGATCGAAGAGAACAATGCCGAACTTCTGCCATTGCTCGATAACTGTGATTCGATCCCCGTGGAGACGCCTGAGTTCGCAAAGTTAGCGGACCAACTGGATCGATTCCCTGAAGTGAGCAAATTTAATCCTTATCTTTTGTTGGCCAAAAGGATAAACCCACGTTTACTCAAATACTTACTGTAGAGTGGACGTCACTGTTCAAGAGTAGGGCAGAGCGCATTACACGTGCTGGTGCTGAATCCACAGTTTGTCCCCCCGCGCTATTGCCCCACTGTATGGTGCTAGATATTTTTCGCAAGCAGCGAGCTCCACTGGCTGCTTATGGGTTTGTCTGACAGTAAGCGATCTATCAGTAGGAGACCTTGTCGAACTGGCACCAACATGCAACTGAAGGGATTGGCGTTGTGGTGGCTGTGCATTCCGTTCTAGTAGTGGTAGTGTGGTAGGAACTGGCTTTTGATTAGATCCGCTGTCACGTGTCTTAGTGACCCTCCCTCATTCTTTTTGTATGAATCGAAACTTTTTTCACTGACAACTCTTTTTAGGTTATCCTCAAGAGCGCCGAAAAGTTCGAACCCTGCCAGCTTGTTATATACCTAATTGAGCTGTCTCATCACATTGGAAGCGTTACAGCTCAAGCAAAAATCAAAGGACAACCGATCGACGTGAGTCATCTGATATTTTAACTTGCACGTGCGCTACGTGTGCTATTGGCGATTCCGTTTCCTTGACATTGTTGTTCTAGCTCGCATGAGCTGAAGCCCGTCCTCATGAAAGAAGAAATTAGAAACGTTGGAGGTCAGAAATCATTGGATATTCTACTGACTTGAAATTGATGGATTCCCCTGGACTTTAGCTTCCACAGCCACTCGGCTCCCACCACCCTACCCGTTTACATATGTATATTACTCATCTAAAACGGGAATTTCTAATTGGCTTGGTTGAGTTTTGCGTTGAGACAGCGGTGAATTTTCACTTCGATTTTTGTGGGAGGAAGAAGAGGAAATGTTTTAATCAGTAGAGTCCAAATTAAGCATTCCAAAAGAGAACTCAGACATTTAGTGACTCCTTCGAAGTTCTCGGTCCTCGCACTCGGTCATATGTATATTCGTGTTCATTTTCAGGTAGCCGTTCCGAGGCTGTTACTGCTGTCAGCTAGTCGTGCGGTTCTACAAGAAGGCATTTGCCTATTAGGTGCTCAGCCAGTGGTGGCCATGTGATGGTGCGCCCTGGAAGGGCAGGAGGATGATGCCTTTCGGATGGGTGGACGCTGCCTTTCTAGGATATCTAGAATGTTGTAATAAGGCTACTAGTTCGTCTGCGCTGGTAGCAATCTGTTAGTCATTATTAACGTTTTGTTGTTTGGTGGTCGTTTGGCAATTTAGAATTTCGCTAGATTAGGAGATTAGGGGTAGTGTTGTTTTACTAATCATAGTTACTTCAGTCTTTCTTTTGATTTACTACGAGATGTGATAAGTGTGCAACATCGTGATTTCATTGAGCTAACTTTCTAGCCAACAATCAGCAACAGATGGTATTCCTGTGAAACGAATATTTTACGAGTACGTTGTGAAGTTTTAAGATGAGTTCTCAGATATTCTACAGAGTAGCATTAGAGATTTGATATATTCTGTCGTACGCAATCAATATTGAACATGTCTGACATTCTGTTCTAAGAAAGAGCAATTTTTCAGAGCGTGGATAAAAACTTCGTGTTCATGTATATCTGTTTTCCGTTTCATGCAGCGGTCACCGTTCCTCCAATTGATGTCGCCTGCACTTCCTTCATGCAACAAGTGGAAAAACTTGGTAACTCAGGCGGCTGGCGGCACTTAACTTTTATAAATCTATTCGCATCGTGCTAGGATATCAGAGCAATGGTGCTCAAACCTTGTTGGTATTGGTCGGGAATTTCAAGCTATGCTCACGTTGAAATGATTCATTGTACATATAGCCTACTGCGATAATCTCCGGAAGATGTTGCTATGTTAGATTTGTTTCATGTGTTAGTTATCTAACTAGCCAGTTGAGTTTTAGTTCTGGGTTTTTCGTATGTGTTCCTGGTGTTTTCATGGTTATGGATCCTATTAACCACTTGCAGTATTCGCACGCCTATGTGCGTAGCAGTGACTAAATGAATAAATACTCCGCTGTAGCGGCAGAACAACATTGGTTAGGCATAGTTTGCATAGAAACGGTAGCTACACAGAAGTGTTCACGGTTTAGCTCTCGCACGGTTAGGCAGCAGAGGTAAAAGTAAAATTGTCTACCCAAGGATGCAGATGTTCTCAGAGACGGAATGTAATGAGCGATCGACCGCGTTTGCTAGAACTTCGGAATCACCGATTAGCCCAAACTTTGTCGGCGGGGATATTCGGGACGCCGATCACGATTCTGAAATTTTTTTCCAGATTTGGGATCGATTTGGATTGGCTACGGTACATAAGGGTCATACACATGAGCACTAGAAGACATTGTCCTTTGTGCGTACTTTGTTGCCCATACTCCTCCCAAATCCGATTCTATCCCACAGCTGCTACAAAATTGCAGAAGGAGCCTAGTTTGGTATCTAGTGTATGCAGGCAAAAGAAAAGTCAAGCAAACGGACCGATTAGCTGACCACCAGATTGTGAACCTTACATTCTACCGTCTGAGCCACCATGATACTAACCGCGATGGTTAACGCCTAGAAGCCCTGTCGCCATTAGTTAGTGGTCAAGATTTTTCGTCTTTTTTGTACCGACCATTGCCATTTTGCAAAAACAAACTATAGCATTGTAATCGGCATTCAAAGCTCTGCAGAACCATATAGGACTCGCTGAAAATCTCCGGAGCACGCTGACTGACTTCCCTCGTTAGTTAAATGAAGCGACGTCTACCAGTGGAGGCTAATCCATGGTGGACCCTTCGTTGACGTCCTTGAATAGACCATGGATGAATTACAGGCAGGGATTCGCGGGGAGGGTTAATAACGTTTGACGCGGGTCCTAAGGCTTAATGAGGGAAGGGGAGGTGCGAATAATTCTGTGCAAATGAAATCAAAAAGTTCTTCTGTGCTTTTACTCGTGCGCTCCAGTGGTTGCGTTGGTCGTTGTTGTCTGCAAGGGGCGTTTTCGATGAGGAGTGTTGATGTGTGGCAGTGCTATTGCGATTCGACGTTGGCGTTGACGGAGTGTGCGAGTTGATGTTGCGCAAAAGGTGGGGACTGAGGTTTTAGTTGATTTTGACTAGTGCTTCTCTCGTTCGCAAAGAGGCTTCCGTACTAGGTGGTCTAAAACCTCAGTCCCCACCTGTTGGTATAGAAAATCTAGCAGTAAGATTGTCCTGGTGCACTTCCATTCTCCGCAGCCTACGACCACTAAAAGCGCTATTGTTTATAACACGGTCCGCACGGCTGCTAATGTTTCATCTAACCGGGAATACAAGGCAACGACTAAAGAGCAAGCCTACAATATCGCTCGCCAAGACGGTTATCCCATCAGAACCATCACCTCCTATCGGCGACAGCATGCTCCTCAGGTTTACGTCGAGGAGGACGGGTTTAAAATTCTATCTAACGAGATCCGGTACAAGCCACGATCTACGACGGCACTCCTATCATCTGTTAAGACGTGATAATGAACCTTTCATTCCTAGCAACGAATTCTCTACAATCGGTCTCTTGAAACGGGATAAGATGAACAATAATCACTTTCTACGTGATAGCCTACTGTCTCCTTGCAATCATCATTGTCTCAAGAGCGATGACTTCTCCATCATCGCTTACAATGTTTACTCTTCCTAACACAGAGAAAGAAGCTCTATATTTCTTACAAGAAAAGGGTCTGATCCCAACGAAGAAAACTTGTAAGAAAGGGCACGATATGAAGCTGGTGTTTGAAGAAAAGAAAGACGGAGCTCACTGGCGGTGTGACAAAAGAGAATGCAAGAACCAGAGTCGCATATGGATTACTGATGGAACATGGTTCTGCAACTCGAGAGTTCCATTCGTAACAGCGATCCGGTTTCTCTACAGCTGGTCTCTGGAAATGACTTCAGAAAAATGGTGCGAAGAACAACTGGGCATGTCGAGAAACACAGCGCAGAGATGGAACAGACGGATAAGGAACGTCATAGCACAGCATTTGGAGCGGAGCTGTGCGCACAAAATCGGTGGACTAGACCTAACCGTAGAGGTAGATGAAAGCTTGTACACGAAGCGCAAGAATCACGCAGGAAGAATATTGCTTCCACAATGGGTTGTCGGCGGCATATGAGTATAGCTGACGGGTCAACAATATACACCGACTGCTGGAGGGGATATGAATCAGAGGAATTGAATCAAGCAAACTTCCAGCACTTTACGGTGAACCACCGTTTGAATTTCATCGACCCATGCACGGGAGTGCATACGCAAACAATAGAAAGATTATGGGGTTCACTCAAATGGGGGAATAAGCGTCGCCGAGGGACAGACAGAGCGCAGCTGCAATCCTACATAACGGAGTTTGTGTGGCGACACCGGGTGAGTGTATAGTTGTTTTGTTTACATCAGCGCAATCAATGTTTTTGATTGCAGCTTGCAAAAGCCGATCCCTTTGGAACGCTAATTGACGCCATCAAGAGTTTCAATGAAGAGTGACACAACAGATGTTGTTTTCAGAGTCTTATTAACTTTAGAAGTGATCTGCGGCTTTATCATAAACGATTGTAACGGTTTCATATCATGTATCACATGTAGACTATCACCACTCACGATAATGCCTTATTTCCCGTTTCAAGAGACCGACTATAGAGAATTCGTTGCTAGGAATGAAAGGTTCATTATCACGTCTTAACAGATGATAGGAGTGCCGTCGTAGATCGTGGCTTGTACCGCTTCCGTACTAGGTGGTCTAAAACCTCAGTCCCCACCTGTTGGTATACAGGGTGTCTCAAAAAAATGTACCTCCTGTTTGAAATGCCATAACTTTGGAGAAAGTGAACCAATCAAAACGAATCATAGCTTGAAGGAAAGCTAAGGAAAAAGTAAATTTACTGGTATGTGTTCGGTGAGGATTGCGCCACGTACTCGACCGAGGCCTTAGATTTTGTACCTGATTGATAGTGCATGGGTTATATGGTTGCTCTACTTTGGTCGAAACAGATGATATCACTGCTATGAGTTACCTCTGAGGTAGTGAACATATCGATTTGCCGCAGTTTTTGGTTAAGCATGGAACAACAATAAATCAATATCGATCGATAATTGTAACCACTGTTTGATAAGCTAAAACTGTTCCAACCGTGATGCAATCATAAGAAAAGAATTTAGAGGGATGTAAAATGTATGAACCATAAAAATTGCGCCATGCATCTGCACGAATCGTAGGATTCTAGACCTAATTGAAAGTTCACGGATAACATGCTTGCTCCACTTCGGTCGCCAGGACGTGATATCGCTGATACGCGTTTCTCGTGATGCAGTAAACATGAAAACATCAAAACGTAACAAGTTTAACATGCACTTTGAGATGCACTTGCACAACATGATAGCGTTCTTTTTATACAGATCAAAATGAACACTCAGTGATTGATAGTGATGCTAATCGGTCTCTAACCAAAAGCTGAGTTGTTGTGTTCGCTGCCTCAAGTGTAACGCAATGATATGACCTGTTTGCGACCAAAGTAGAACAAGCATGTTATCCGTGAACTTTCAATTAGGTCTAGAATCCAACGATTCTGACAGATGCATGGCGCAATCTTCATGATTCATACATTTTACATTCTTCCTAATTTTTTTTCTTATGATTGCATCACTGTTGGAAGAGTTTCACCTTCTCAAACAGTGCTTACCATCATTGATCGATATTGATGATGTTCCATGCTTAACCAAAAACTGCGACAAATAGATAGGTTTACTACCTCGGAAGTAATTCATAGCGGCCATATCACCTGTTCACGTCCAAAGCAGAGCAAGCATATGACCCATGCACCATCAATCAGGTACAAAATCCGAGGCCACGGTCGAGTACATGGCGCGATCTTCACCATTCACATACCAGAGAATTTCCTTTTTTCTGAGCTTTCATTTAAGCTATGACCCAATTCGCTTGGTTCACATTCGCCAAAGTTATGGCATTTCAAACAGGAGGTACATTTTTTTGAGACACCCTGTAGAAAATCTAGCAGTAAGGGCCGGGGCATACTAATGGCGGACGGCAGCGGACGGCAGCGGACGGGGACTGGCGATTCAAGGGAACTGGAACATTTTTGTTTGAGAGAACATATGGGGGCGCAGAGACGCAGGGTACTCAATACAGGCAGAGTACGGCGTAGTGACAGATTGCGTGTGGGGCGGCCGATGACGTGACGGGACGGCGCGGTGCGAATGGGTTTTAGTTGTTCGCGCCGCGCCTGTTGCTGCGTGGTCAAACGTGGCATGAGAGCGCTCCACGTGGATGGCCGACGAACGGCCCCAGTATCATTTTTTCTCTTCAAGGGCTCATTGACGCTGCCGTTCGCCATCGCCGCGCCCCATAGTGACGGCGACGGGCGGCGACGGGCGGCGGCGGGCGATGAAGTATAACTCGGGCCTAAGATTGTCCTGGTGCACTTCCATTCTCCGCAGCCTACGACCACTAAAAGCGCTATTGTTTATAACACGGTCCGCACGGCTGCTAATGTTTCATCTAACCGGGAATACAAGGCAACGACTAAAGAGCAAGCCTACAATATCGCTCGCCAAGACGGTTATCCCATCAGAACCATCACCTCCTATCGGCGACAGCATGCTCCTCAGGTTTACGTCGAGGAGGACGGGTTTAAAATTCTATCTGACGAGATCAGTGCGGACATACACAAGTGTGTCCTCAAAGAAGATCTGTAAGAGTTGGTGAGAATAGTTAAGATTCCTCCTGCAACCCTGAGGGAACAACTAGTCCGAAATCGTCCGTGCGATCGCTCATGCTTCACACCTTCATATGAGGTGTGCGCACAAGGTTGCACCTTAGGCCTTCGTTATAGGCTCGCTCGTGCTGAGCGCCTGCGATTTGCGGGCGGTGACCGCGCGGCCGCAACGCACGTACGCACGCGCCGGAAGCATACAAAGCGACCCTCATTGCGATTGGGTCATGCCGCGAAGCCCATAATAGCCCGTGCGCGTCCCCGCGACGGCGTCACCCCGTTAACTCATACGCGCGTGTCTGACCCCACGCGCGTCTCATGCTTAATGGACGAGTTTCGCTCGGTTCGAGCGAACCTATAACGAAGGCCTTACCGTGTGCACACACCTCGCATGAAGGTGTGGAGCATGAGCGATCGAACAGGCGATTTCGAACTAGTTGACTAGTTCACTACTGGGGCTCTATATCTCAAAACATGCCAGTCGTACAGGGAGGAATACGTTGGGGAGACCGGTGGACCACTACGCGTGAGAGTTAAGGAGCATTTCGACGGGCTTTGGAAGGGCATGCTATCTACACCGCCCGGCGAGCACAAGGTGTGTCGGCATGAAGGCCTTCCAATCGATGTGGCGGTGTCAATTCTGACCCGTAAACCCGATATCGCGGCGTGCCGAACGTTGGAGACGTTTTGATTTGCGGCTAGGGCTCCTAAGACCTGGGTTGCTGATCGCGATCACTTGGCCCACCAAGGCGGGTGGTCCCTAGGGTTCGCTTCATTTACCCTTGTAATTTCGTGGCAAAGGGTGACTAGTGATGAAGTTTCAACAATTTCGGTCGATCGCTAACTACATACCCGTTTCCGGGAGTTCCCATGCCGAGATTAATTGAAAGTCGGACGTGAAGCGGATGTAGACACCGTTTATTACACATTTTCAGTTGCTAACATGAAATCCAGCCACCGTTCCATAATTACTGACATTCAAAGAGAATCCTAGCAGATCAGTCGAACATTCTGCAGAAAAATTACAGATCAGGTTGAAGTACGGCCTCGCATCGTTCGACGACCGTTCGTGATTGTCCTTTAGTGAGAGCAATGTCGAGCGGTGTAATCACCGTTGGTCCTTTCTGAAAGATAACATCTGTAAAGTGCTACGGGTTTTTTCATGGAAAATTGATACGATCTGTTCCCGACTGCTTGAAAAAACCTCCCCTGAAATATCGACTGACGAGCAAAAAGTAGCTAGAATGAGTTGCAGCAGCAAAGTTGCTTGATGTGCCAACAAGAATTCGAGGTATAGATTTTGGCAGCACACTGCACTATTGATGTCGTTCCAGGCCTTCAATCAGAAGATGAAAAACGTCCAGTCTTTTGCAACTTTTAATTCCTCTTGCTGCCTTTTGATATTACCATAAAGGAGTCTTTGACGTAAGTGACTAGGCGGAAAGAGACAATTCCTCTATGTAGGTGCAGCGTCAAGCGATCGATCCTCGCCCAGGCTAAACAGGTTTCCCGTCTCTTCGGAGTTGGTACCAAAGTGGTCTGGGATTTTGAATGTATTGATTTGTTCAGCAACTAGCCCCAGAAACTTACTGATCAAGTGAAATATGCAATCACTTTGCCTCTACGATTTTGATTCAAAAACGAGTGCTCTGACGCGGCCTAGCAGATAGAAAATTCACTTCACTGACAATGAGAGGTAAGGTATCGGTTTTTCACATAAAGACAATAGGAAAATGGTCAGCGTTTAACAGTCCCCTAAAGATGCGTCGCTACATCCGCGGTTCAGTCAGAATTGTAGAGGCAAGGTGAATGCATATTCTGATTATACATAAACAGTGTTTTAATGCATATTCTGATTATACATAAACAGTGTTTTAACCTTCCCACCTCGGAACATAGCTGGTTCCATTTGCTTTTGACTGACTCTCCAAGGGCAGTTTTCCAGTCTGCTTCGGAATCAAATACTTGTCTCATCATTGATTTCAAAGCCCTAATGGATCATAAACCGAGTTGATTTGGCTCACAATGACCTTTTTTGTGAGTTTATCGGCTTTGCTGAATTTTGTGCTGACAGTGAAGGAGTCTGTTTTCGTGTGATACGGTACTCCTAGTAGTTTCACGTGTTCAGCGTCTAGTCTGTCTTTTTCGGGGATTCCGACGTTGACTTGACTTGAATTTGATGTATACTCTCTCAAATTCATCCCAATCTTAGCGAAGAGCTGTTTCGATTGAACGTATTTCTCCAAGGCTTCGGTTTCATTTCGGGCCCGGAGAAGAATGTTGTCCACATACAGGCTGTCCGAAATCTCCTTTGCTAGCGGTGTCTGGCAGCTGTTGAGATACGCGGATAGAGCCATATTCAAGATGCTTGGGGAAGCTGTTACTCCGAATGGAAGTCTCTTGAATCTGTAGTGTATAAGGTTCTCCTTCGTTGGAGGCAGATTGGTGTCTTTTAACCAAAGAAATCTGCATAGATCCTTGTGTGAGTCCACCAGCCGTATTTGGGTGAATGCGGCTTCGATATCACACATTAGGATGATTTTGCTATCACGCGATGTTAGCAAAATATCGTGGATTTTGTTCACGAATGCTTCACCTTTGTGCATCACGTCGTTCAAGGAGAGTTTTCCTCGTCGCTTAGATGATGCATCAAAGACTATACGTAAAGGCACGTTTTTAGTGGGTCTCCATACACCAGCATGCGGCATATAATATTCTCCCACTGCGCCTTCATCAGAATGTACGAAGGTTTCAATCATGCCTTCGTTCTGGTACTTGTCAATGATTTTGCCGTACCAATGACGCTGCTCGCTGTTGTGTTTCAACGTCATTTGAAGCGATTCTAGTCGGCGGATCGCTACGATGTAGTTATCCTCCAGCTCTGTGATGTTATCTTTGAGTGGAAATGGAGCCGTTATGTGGCCGCCTTCAAAGGAAATTTTCTTCGAGTATTGCTCCAGATATCTGTAGACTTTTTCGTCCGACTGGTACTCATCTTGAGAAATTCCAAGTCCTTCTAATTCGAACATTTTTTGAAGGATTTCTTTCTCGTCAGACTCACATACGGCAGTCATTCCGTAGGAGATCGTTGACGTATTTTCTCCACTGACTGTCCCTTTGCCATATATTGTTGGTCCGAAGACCGTTTTGGCAATGTGTAGGCCAGTTGGAGTTTTTATGGCGTTTATAGGACCAGTGACCAGGTCATGGTAATGGTCTAATCCCACAAGAATGTGTGGTTTTTGTTGTTCACCGCGAATTTTCGAGTTCGCCAGGCAAATGCTGTTTGCCTTCAAAAAGGCCACATCAGCCGAACTCAGGTTGACGCCTGGAAACCCGTTTGTAATGACAGGTTTCGTTTGTACCTCCATTTCGAGCTCTTCGCCGTAAGCGGTGCACACTTGGAGGTTAATTATGTGGCTTTCGAAGGTTTCAGTATGTCCCCCTATGCCTGACATAGTGCAGAGTTCTGTTGTCCGCTTTGGCGCCCCTAATTGGGCCGCCAATGATTCTTCGATGACGGTTTTTTGTGCGCCCGTATCGAAGAAAAAGAGAATTTTTTCGTATTCTCCTTTGTTGTAATTCCAAACATTGCCTTCGGCTGTCATTAAGACGAGCTGTGAGGAATTTGGAATGTTTCTGGGTTTTGGTTCACCATTTTTGGAACACATTTGCAGATTGTTTGAGTTGATTCTGCTTTGCCCATTCTGATTGGGAAAATTTCTTTGTTCCCTTTGGAATCGAACGGATCTTTGAGTGTTTAGACCTGTTCTTTGTGATTGATTCCTGACGGGTGGTGCCTGGGTAGTTGGCTGTCCACCTTCTCTTTTGAAACAGAGACTGACATGGTGTTTTTGTCCACATTTGGAACAGTCAGGTTTTAGGCAGTCGAAACTGTTGTGATTGATGGAGCAGCATTTCCAGCATCTGCGATCGTCTGTTAGTATTTTACGGCGGGCTCCTTGATCGGTAACAGATCTGCATGTCACTCTTTACTCGGTCTTGTGGAAGTGTAGCGCCATTTTGATTTGATTTCCTCCTTCCTTTTATTCCTTGTGAGAGATGTTCACGTACGTTTCCGTAGTGAACTATTTTCTCTGATGAAAGAGTGCTCCTGGTACTGGTTTGTACGGGAGACTTGGCTTCTAGGTACGACTGGCGCACGAAAGAAGATTGCTCTAGGTACGACTGGCGTACGAGAGACTTATAGATGCGGTTGGGTTAGAACCGGCTTTAGCTCTACAGAGCTTTGATCTTCAGGTGTTAAAGATGGCGGTCTTTTAACACGGAAGGATGTGGCTTATTTTAGCCGATGCACCAAATGTACTGATGTACTATTGGTATTGTGTAGAGAGTTCGTGGTAGACGTGTTTATTTGGCACGTGTATGTGGTTAAGTGACAATATGTGGGAGGTGATCGGCCTCGTCGACTTCTTCTGGAGGGCGGGGCGTGGAGTGGTGAGGAGGCATCGACGTAGACGGCGAGAGCATCGACGTAGCTCCGTAGGGTTGGAAGGCTTGGCTAGCCCGGGCCAAGATCGATCGCTCGACCGCGCGGTTGTCAGTGGCACCTCTTACCACTACAACTCGCGCGCCGCTTGTTCATGTACGTGTATGCTACAATTTATTACAGAACTTCACTAGAATAAGCAGAAGAGCTTGTCTCGCAGTTTTCACAGTTCCAACTGGTATGGACACAAGGATCTGGGATGGGCAGGGAAGAATTTTTTGTGTTTCACTGGATCAGTAAATGGATGAATCATCGCCGGCACGCTGGTAAAACGGATATCTGATTTGCTTAAAGGTTAGGCCCCTTATATAACCAATGTAGAGCAGTAAAAAGGAGGGTGCGCGTGTTTCCGCAGTAGCTGCGCCCCTTTGCGGCCGTCCATTCAACAGACGTTGGTCAAAAAATATTTAGTACTTATTGTTAGATGATGATATAGGTGGTTTTCGCAAACAAATTTGTTCATTCGTAATCAGCACCCCTGATAACTTCAGTAAGCAAAATTTCAGCAAAAAAAATGACCAAGGTCAGATCCATTGGGAAGGACTTTGCTGTCGCCACAGGGAATATCCCGGTACATTTCCTGCTGCCGCGCGCCGCCGGTCTCTATGTTTCATCATTACTGCGGCAGCAAACTCTGAAGGGACCTTTACTCTGCCATAGAAATTTCCGAGTATTGACATTTTTTTAGCAAAATCATTCACTAAGCTCAAAGTTTTGGTCCTATTCTGGCGTTACAAAAACGGGGTGATCAAGAAAATAAATAAATAAAGAAGCGCTTCACGTCTACTATGCACTCGGTTTGTCCCTTTTTTCTTCAGTCCTAAAACGTTACTCATAGTTTTACCTTCTACATATGTTCAGGAGATTTTATTTGACAGTGGAATGGCCCGCATGGTGCAGCGGTCAGAAGCGCCACTAACACGACTGGTCGAGCGATCGATCCCGGCCGGGCTAACCAAGGCTGCCCGGGTGGGGTAAATTCGTACCATGTTTGTTTGCGAAGGTAAAAACACTGAGCGTCCACCCTAAATTCACTGTTAAGCCAAATACATATCCAAGAGGTCTCTATCGGTTCCCACTCTGAATCGAACGCAAATGCGGTGGCGCGTCCTTACAATTAGAGACTGTTCGAAGCCGATACTTTTACCTTACCATTACCTCTCATTCAGTGAGACATAGCTCACTATAGAGAAGTATCATACTCTTGTAGAACATATAGTATTCCACCGATACTAGCCGAACACCTCTTGAAGACCGACGACCGAGCCAAGCCCCATTTCGTGGAGGATTTCACGATATGCTTTTCATCACCCCAACTATTAGGGTGTGCCAAAAGTTTTGAGAAAATTCGACAGTTTCATTCAAGAACAAATAACAACAAAGAAAACGAGGTACATCTATTCGCAGTAGTTGCCATTTGTAGCCACGACCTTTCTCCAACGGACAGGCAAAGCAGCGAACGAAGAGGATCGTGACGAGATTCATTGGTCCACTGCATGCTTGACATCGTCATGACAATCGAAGGTTTTCCCAGCGCATAAGGCTTGGAGGCTTCTGAATGTATGGTAGTCGCAAGGGCCTAAGTCGGGTGAGTAGGCTGGATGGGGTAGCCATTCAATGCCTAGTCGCTCCAGCTCGTCCCGTGTCGCTTTGGCATGGTGAGGGCTTGCATTGTCCATGGTGAGATGGATTTTTCCGCACTGCATCAAGGAACGAGATGCTTTACATCTCCCGGAGTTGGCTACAGAACAACTCAGAGGTCACAGTTTCTCGCTCACACAAGATGTCGTGATGAATACAACTATCTGAAGTGAAGAAAAATGAGCAGCTTCTTTTTGCACTGTTAACGCCGCCTCGGGACTGGCTTTGGCTTCTTGTTTACTAGAAGCCACTGCAGGTTTTTTTCAGGATTGTCGTACGAGACCCATTTTTATCCTGAGCGACAACGGAAGCGATCCGGACAGTCGTTCTCTCAGGCTGAAGGAGTTTCTGGCAAGTCTCTACTCTCTTACGACGCTGTGCAGAGATCGTGGGGTGATTCCAGGCCGCTTAGCTCGATATCTTTCTCGAACAAGAATTCTCCGAACAGTTGAGCTTGGAGTACGGGTCGCCTTCTTCATATTCCTCAGACTCTAATCCGAATCGCTGATTGATTGGTACATAGATGCGTTGACATCCCTGCTTTAAATGACGTTTGACCCACGATGTCAACCTGTCACGTTTGCGTGCCACGTCTTTTTGAAATGAAGTACTCGAATTTCCTCAAAACTTTTGGCACACCCTAATAGATTTCTAGACAAAAGAAGAAGTTAAGGAAAGAAGCTGCAATCATTCTCACTACAAGTACAAAAAATTGAGAGACGTTCTTTCATTAGTCTCCTTTTCTGAGCTTCAACTAAATATGTTTCAGAAAACTCCAACTTACCCGTTGAGGCTGTCCAGTAGGCATATGGTTGATTTCCCACTCGTAGCAGTCGCGAGGTGGAAGCATTTGAATGAGATCATCGAGCACATTACCTGAAGCTCAGCATCATGAACATCAAGGCGTCTGTTTTAAATGTAGAGAGCTTCATAGCTGTTTTGAAATTTACTGTGCATCTGCTAGGGTTAAATACAAAGACATTTCGATTTCAGTGAAAGTGCGAGCCCGCATGTAACATAACCTTCTATGATGATCTTACCTGCAACGACGTATTCAATTTTCGATTTGTCTTTATCCACATCAAAGGCGTTGTCTCGGATTATAGCTGGTATACGTCCCCAGTTTTGTTGGACTGCAGTTACCGAAAAGGCAATATTTGGTGGAGATGCATATCCATTCATAGAACGACTTTTGGCAACTAGTTGTTCATCAGGTGTAGTGGAGCTGTTTCCAGTTGATACGCGTGTGTTGAGCCTCCTGCTCTCCTAGGAAACTACATAGTGTGTCGGTCTTCTTAGGGTAGTAATGTGGTAATGTCGCAATCACGAGTGAAGTTGGCAGTGCAATGTATACTCATGCCTTAAGGACTCAGGCAGAGTGGCAATAATGTAGTGGAAAACAGGCGGCGGCAACATTCTCTGCGGGACTACCATCCGCCGGCAGTCACAACCAACGAGAATACGTGAGCACTGTGAGCTTCTCCGTTGCCACTGAGATACCGAATCCGAGGTAGACATTCAGCAATCTCTCGACTGACGTTATATCAACACCGTTCGTTGGTAGGTCGGTCGCAGCGGATAGTAAAAACATTTCGACAAATAACAGATCCGGTAAGTTTCAGATGGCGGTGTGAGCGACCTCTCACTTTTCGAGGAGTTGCGAAAGTAAGGGCCCCTTCAGACTCTACTGCGGCAATGAACCAAAGTAGAGCAGTAAAAAGGGGGTGCGCATATTCCCGCAATAGCTGCGCGCTTTTGCCGTACTGCCGTTTATCAAAAAGCTGTTTAGTGCATAGTTGACGATATGGGTGGTTTTCGTCAAGAAATCCGAAAACGGATGTGAGATTCGTAATGAGCGCCCCTGATAACCTAATATAGCAAAATTTCAGCGAAAATTATCATGAGCGAGGTCAGATCCGACTTGCTGCCGCAGCAAAGAATGACCCGGGAGATTCCCTGCTGCGGCGGCACTGCGGCAGCGCTGGCACAGTGAAACACTAAGGGCCCATTCAGAGTTTTACTGCCGCAGTAAAGTAAAATTAGCTGCAAAAGGGGGGATGAGCGCATTTTCGCAACGGGTGCGCGCAACCGCTTTCAGAATTTTACTGCGGCAGCGTTGCCGCGGCACTTATACAAAACAACATAAAATGCACAAAAAATACAAAAAATAAACGATGATGAAACACGAAATGGATCCTCTGTGTAGTGAGGTGTGGTGTACGCCAAAAATTTGGCAGACATCGCCATACACCCCACGCACCTTTTCGGTGGCAAACCTGCTGCCGCAGCAATGCAGCAGCGCTGCCGCAGTAAAACTCTGAAAGCGGGTGCAGCGCTGCCGCTATTGCGCAGCTGCCGCGCGCGCCGCCGGTCCCTATCCTTCAACATTTACTGCGGCAGCAACGCAGTAGAGTCTGAAAGGGCCTTAAAGCTGCGCAGCTGCCCGCGCGCCGCCTGTGCCATTTTTCATCATTTCTGCGGCAGCAACGCAGCAAAGTCTGAAGGGGCTTTAGAACGCAATGCTGTCGGCCTGCCTTATCGTTAGTCCATGGTTGCTTACTGTTACTGTCTGAGCCAAAATGCTCCAGAAATGCTGGATAATTTTTGCTTTTTGCCCTCAAAGCTCGAACTGAGGTCGAAACAGTTGTAATGGTTAGTTGCAATCTTCGCATAAGCTTCGCAACTAGCCACCTTAGCAATTCACTACAGCCATCGGGTAATGATCTCTTATTACACTAGTATCTCACTCTGTCTCCTCGCTTATGATTTCAACAGGGAGGCAAGCAGAAATGAGAGATATCCTTAGTTCGTTTTACCGTCCCATTCATGATGCTTATCGTGTACGTTGTTCTCTTTTTGTTCTTCTTCCAGACTTTAGAAGTGTGGTACCTTACCGTATCGCTTGCAGTCATAGACTAGTTGTCTTTTGAAGGCATATCAAAATTAAACGACAGTAAAACCTACAGAATTTCTTCCAGAAATTATCTTTTGACGAAATAACCTCCTTTAGTGAAGTCGCTTTATCCCAAGGAAGACCAATAGTTAAATCATACATCTTGAATGTAAATTTTCACAGATAATATTCTACCGTGATCTATACACAGAAGAAAAGTGAACAGAAGCACTCAGTAATAAGGATAGAAACCCACCAGGTACAAGTACATCTCAAAATCATGCTTCGGTGCCGCGCGCTCGCCCTTATGTAGTCCTCGGGCTGTGAACTTGTCGAGAGGATATCCAATTTGGTCGCGATCATTCGACCTGAACGATCAGTTGTAACACCAGTGCCACATGCAAGATTCAGCTCGACTTACGCTGGTGGATGTTCTGAGCAGAATTGAAAGCCGAACAGCCTGACGATGTCTCGTTCGTGCGGACCAGCCACGAGGATCGACGACGGTCGAATATTGCCGTGTACTAGGCCAAGATCATGCACAACTTTTATTGCGTCAATCATCTGCCGACAGATCCGAAATCCTGATGTGGGGCTGAAGATGGCTAAAGATGGTCAACTACGGTTTCCAGCAGCTGGATCTGAACATGACCTTTTTTCTATTCCTCCAGCTGTTTCCTACAGCTACCGCATCCTTCCAAAATTCTTTGAACGATACCAATTCTGACTTCTCATCTCTGTTTGCCTATCGACTTCTTCCCTTTTTTTCTCAACTATTGATCCTTGCTCACTATCATACACAATTTGCTCTCACCACCCCACTGGTCCGCCGAATACTGCTGCAGTGGTTAATCGTCTCCAATATGTTGTGGCTACTCACCTAGATATTTTCTCACAATTGGAATCATTTTTTCGCTGTAATATATGCGGTCCACTAACGCACGAATTTCTTCGCTGCTTACTTATTAAACCATCCACTTTTGCAGTTGCTGCCATGTTGTGTTGAAAATTGTATCCAAAACCTGATCTATCTTATATGTACATAATTGGTCCATCATCTGTCACCATGTTATCAAAGAGCTCTCAAAATCCGCTTACAAGCATATTTTCACTTGCGGCTCTAAGCTTCCGGAACCAACCGTCTCCGCGGTACATTCAAAACATTTAAAATACAATTTTACCTTATCTTTTTCAATTTCTTAAGCTGACGCTGCAGTGTTTGTCCAACATGGTCAGTGATATAGAATCTAGAAAATCAGTAATGGAACTTTAGTGTTGTGCTAATAAATCGCTCACAACACACGTTATATCCGGTGTTTGTCCTTTACCAAGGAAGCTGGGTAAGTATCTGGTGTCGGCACGCTTCTTTTTTATTAACTCCAGCGCTTTTATTTCTTTCTGTAGTAGAGAAGGATTTATTTCCAATCTTTATAGAAAAGGGCAGGTGAGAGGCTCCCTTGTTAGTAATACCGATTCCGTTAAACGTGGTAAAATCTTACGTTGAAATCTCCGGGATACTCTTTCTTGGTGATCTTGTTCGCTTGAATTTTCGCACACAGGAGCTTTCCGTCATCGCATTTCTCGACTCTCATCAGCATTCCATGTGATGCCATCACTAACACGTCCATTATGGAGTATCTGAAAAATATACTCAAGGAATATCAATCAGTAAATACCCGTATTTCGCGGTTTCTGCCAAATTTAACCAAACGACCACGAGTTAGTGAGCGGGCAACGGAATGAAATTTGCCAATCTGCGTTTTTTGAAAGCAACAGAACTTTCGCTTCATTCACACTTGATTAAGCACTTACAGACACCGAGTACCATACAATTCCTCTACAAACCGTAAACACTTCAGAAAGCCATATGTTTCAGGTGAGGATGTGAGCTTTTCGAATAGAACCACTATAAATTTCCCCCGTAGGACCCACTTTTCCTTTGTGTCAGTAACGAGTTGTTCTCCAAACCCCAGTAGTCTAATATCTTCCGGATATTCGAAAGTGGCATCAGCGGCCGCATTCTGAAATGACAGCTAAATATTATTTTTCACACTACGCGTGTAAACCGCGAGAGTATTGAGTAAGGTCGTACAAAGAAATCAATTGAAAGTTGATTTCAGCTTTCCTGGACGTTAAATGGATACTAAAACTTTTATCAGCAATACACATTGCCTTCCGGTTGACTCTTCTCGAACACTACATCATTCTTAGCTGTCCGGGAATCTTTCTTAGGTGTGAAATTGCTTCACGAGGAGCGAGTATGAAGCCAAGCTCCTTCGCAGCGGTCAGCAGGTGGGGTTGTTTGAATCGGGAATTGTAGCACATCATCGCTCCTCACAGCACAATTCTTTTTGCTCAATAGAATTTTTGGATGGATGTTGATTTGGACTGATGGTTTCATACGAAGGTCCTTCGTTTAGGATATCGCGAGCATGGACTTTTTAAGGACAAAGGTCATGAGAACAACTTTCGGTGAACAGTGGTCCACGCCCGCCGCCCTCGTTATAGGGTAATCGACTTGCAACAACTTCTATCATTCTCAGTAGTCTTCTCCAAAGATAAAACCAATAAACTCTCCGCGTCTTTCTTGTACTACGGCAGAGATGGGGCATCGATAAAGCGATTCCTTGACCCTCAATTCGATTGGCGGTTCAAGATCGGAAAATGGTGAGGTGCAAAGGGTGTTGGGGGTGCAGCTAGAGAAAAAACTTCTCGGGGAGTAATTTTTCCACCGAAAATTGTTCAGTTAGGTGTTACAGTAGAAAAAATATGGAAATATACATTTGAGAACAATTTGACCTCTTTGAGGACTCTTCTAACTAGTTTAGGAAGTACAACTCTTCTATTATATGTACTACCTGTAACCTACTCAACCCACACTGCACCAAAAATGATCACATGAAGTTACTAGTTGTTGTGCTATCCAACTCGTCGCACCAGCTAACTATGGAAGGATTTGCTAGGAGATTTTCTTATATTCTCGATTACAGTTACACTCGAAGTAACGTTAAACCTCACTTTTGGCTTACCAGGCGTGGCAGTCTTTGCCATCAGTCAAACACCGAATCTTCCAATGTGTCAATATCGCAGTGTGAAAATGGTTTCACACCTCAGTTCTTGCTTTTAAAGGAGCAGCCGTTGTAACTTGATAAACGTTTCGAAACCCCATATCAACGGTTTTACTTTTATCAGTTTCCAGTAATTATCAGAGATCAGCAGAAAGCAGCGTTTGTTATCACGATTCGGCAATACCGTTTTTGAAGACTGACCGTGAGGCTGACTCAATCGTGACTAAGGCAAAATTCGAAGCCGTGTAAATAGTCCCAAACAGCCACACTTTACTGCATTGCCACCGCAGTAATGATGAAACATAGGGGCCGGCGGAGCGTGCAGCAGCTGCACAGTAGCGGCAGCGCCGCTGTGGCTTTCAGTGTTTCACTGTGCCAGCGCTGCCGCAGTGCCGCCGCAGCAGAGAACGTCCCGGGTCATCAGGGTCGTGCTCAGTCGACGACCAATGCGACACGACAAATCGCCGCAATGAGCGTAAAGTGTGCTGCGGCGGCCGCAAATTGCGTACGCTGCACCCGATAGGCGAGCCGTCAGCTGTTTTGAGCGCACCCCTGCCAATTTTTTTAGCTATTTTCACGTTTTTTCTTGTTTTTCGTCGTTGTTTCTCGTATGACGTGTGCTATTTGGGAAGCGAATGTGGGTTATTGGGGAAAAAATTCAAAAGTTTGCCAAGTTTTTCAAACAAAGGTATTAAATACTATTTTCTAGCGAGGAAAAAAGAAAAAAGGATTGGTGCAAAAGCGCGTGTTTCTCACACGCAATTCCACAGAACCCTGTACGACACGACGCCGCACACGCGGTGTCGTACTCGTCGCATACGGCAACTTCGGCAACGCAAATGCCTTGTCGCACTTGTCGTATACGACAAGCGCGACACGACCAATGCGACACCGGCCGCTATCTCTTATCATTGTCGTGTCGCATTGGTTGTCGACTGAGCACGACCCTATTCTTTGCTGCGGCGGCAAGTCGGATCTGACCTCGCTCGGAATATTTTTTCGCTGAAAATTTGCTTCCCTAGGAAATAAGGGGAGCTGACAACGAATCTCGCATCCGTTTCCATCTTAGGCCTATGGTATAATCCGGTAACGGGCCCGTCTCAGCGGAACTAAAAATACCTGGCTTCCGTCTATACAACACTGCAGCTGGGTTTTTGTATGCTGCTGTGTGCAGGGACACGGAGCAGTGCTGCCCTACCATCGCAGTTGGCGCCGGCTCGACGCAGCGCACTGCGCTGTGACTGTCGCAGCTAGCTGCGGCAGGCGTCGCGGCCCGCTGCGACGAAAGTCACCATACTGTCCTGAGAGACTTACACCATCCTTTCTGCCCTTACGGTAAACTATCAAAGTCCCCGCACACAGCAGCCTACAAAAAACCCAGCTGCAGTGCTGCATAGAGGGCGGCCATGTTTTTTTAGCTCCGCTGCGACGGGCCCGTTGCCGGAGTATACCATAGGCCTACTGCTCTACATTGGCTTACTGCCGCAGTAGAGTCTGGACGGCCCTAAATTTCAAGCATATCGGATATCCGTTTTACCAGCATGCCGACAATGATTCATCCATATACTGAGCCAGTGAAACACAGAAAATTCTTCCCTGCCTATCCCAGATCTTTATTTCTGTATCACTGTAAAGCTGGAACTGTGGAAACTGTGATGCGAACTCTTCTGCTTGTTCTATTGAAGAGTTCTGTAATATAGTAAATCGTATCACCACATCATAGCATACACATACATGAACAAGCGGCACGGCTCGATGACGATCACCAGACAAGAATACGATGAAAATCGTTTTCAGTTCCCGTTCAGTGGAGCCACATTATCTAATTATCTTCTTCACAGACAACATTCCCTCCTTCCACACGTTTCTCGATCTTATCCTACTTTGGAGAATCTCATGTTCTGAGCTGCAGCATTTTCCGCTACGATTCCAGCATTTCTGCTTCTAATGGAGAAAACGGCTTGAAATGCATTATACAGGGTGTCCCAAAAAATGTACCCACTGTTTGAAATGCCGCAGCTTTGGCGAAAAAGAACCGGTTGTAGTGAATCATATCTCAGAAGAAAGCTAAGGAAAAAGGAAATTTTTCTAGTATAGGTATGACGAGGATTGCGCCATGTACTCGACCGAGGCATCGGATTTTGGACCTGATTGATAGTACATGGGTTATATGCTTGCTCTGCTTTAGTCGTAAACAGGTCATATCGCTGATGTGAGTCACTTCTGGGGCAGTGAACGCATTGACTTGCCGTAGCTTTTGATTAAGCATGAAATAACATCAATATCGATCAACAATTGTAACCACTGTTTGAGAAGCTAAAACTCTTCTAAAAGTGATGCAATCATGAGAAAAGAATTCAGACGAATAAAAGATATATGAACTATTAAGATTCCGCTATGCACTTGTCCGAATCGTCGGATCCTATACCTGATTGAATGTTCACGGATAGCATGCTTGTTCTATTTTGGTCGCCAATAGGTGATATCGCTGAAACGCGTTTCTCTTGATGCAGTAATTATAAAAACATCGAAACATAGCAAGCTCAATAACATAATAGTTACCATTACAAGCTCATTACAAGAGTCCTGGGTTTATGAACAGAGTAAGCAGTACTGCGCTAAAGCATCTTCAAGTTCATGTTAAACTTGTTACGTTTAGATGTTTTTTATGTTTACTGCATTAAGGGAAATGCGTATCAGTGATATCACCTGTTGGCGACCAAAATAGAGCAAGCATGTTATCCGTGAACTTTCAATCAGGTCTAAAATCCGACGATTCGGACAGGTGCATGGCGCAATCTCCATAGTTCATACACTTTTCATCCCTCTAAATTCTTTTCTTATGATTGCATCACATTTTGAAGTTTTAGCTTCCCAAACAGTGGTTACAATTATTGATCGATGTCGATGTTATTCCATGCTTAATCGAAAGCTGCTGTAAGCCGATACGTTCACTGCCTCAGAAGTAACTCATAGCAGCGATATCGTCTGTTTACGACCAAAATAGAGCAAGCATGTAACCCATGCACTATCGATCATGTCCAAAATCCGAGGCCTCGGTCAAGTACATGGCGCAATCCTCACCAAATACATAGTAGAAAATTTTCTTTTTTCTCAGCTTTCATCAAAGCTACCACTCGTTTCGATTGGTTCACTTTCGCCAAAGTTATGGCATTTCAAACAGTGGGTACATTTTTTTGGGACACCCTGTACATATGTTACCGTAGTTACCCAAGCGCTTCCATCAATTGAAAGCAGGCAGATGTTAATAAATGACAGGAGTCAGATCCACACATATGACTGGAACTCGCAAAAGATGAAAGATTTTATTATCATGAATTACAGAAATTCTAAAGGCACAATACACAACGCTAAATCTATATTAACTTTATATTGGATTATTAAAAAGGTTCCCGCCGTTTTTTTTCTAACGACTGTTTTAAGTTGAGTTCGGAAGCTATTGCAGAGTGTGACACAGCATTAGGAGGAGGATTATTTGCTCTTCGAAGCAGGATATTTGGACTTGTGATAACCTTGAATGTCATTGTTTTTTGGCTAGCAAAGTGAAAAGCGAAAAAAGTGAGAAATAACTTCATTGACAGCCATTTCTGCTCATTTTCAAAGGCCTAAATAAAACGTGACATATCACTTGAAAGATGATGATTTTCTCTATCAGATAGTACCTATTTGTTCTAGAAATTACAAATTTTCAAACGTCTAAAATTTGTCATTCGAAAGACGTATAATTTTTCGATGCTGCTCCTGTTGGCTGTCGATGAGGTTATCTTTTCGCCATTTCGTTTTTCACTTTACTAGCCCAAAAAACGATGACATTCAAAGTTATCGCAGATTCCAAATAAAATGCTTGAAAGAGCAAATAATTCTCTCCTGAATGCTGTGTCACACTCTGCAAAAGCTTCCGAATTCAACTTACAACAACCGTTTGACAAAAACGGCGGGAACTTTCTTAACAGCCTAATACATAGTTACTCTTAAAGCACTGATTATACATTTTATCACTACGCACAATTTAATGCCGGCTGGCTTCCACTTCGAACTAAACGCAATAGACGTTGGTTTATACTTCGAGTTAAACAGAAAAGTCTCTGGTTTTTGGTAAAAGTTGAACAACAAAAACAAGTTTGTACCGATGCTATTGAGCTTAACTGAAACAGAGGAAGATTCTCAAAGGTAGTATGATATTCAACATGGGGATGAAATTTTGAATAATTTTGAGTCAAGACGATATTGTAATTATCTCTACACCAGTATCTTCAATGTTAAAAACACAATTCGAAAAGAAACTTGTCTGAATGATACATCCAACAATTCGAGTACAGATCACCACACCAGTGTTGCGAACGTAACATTTTTCATACCGCCAGAAAATGATTAAAAAATAGAATAAAACGTCAGAAAACAACATTTACAGGAGGTCATTATTTAGCTTCATCTTATGTACAATGTTTATATTTAGTTGAGCACCAACAATGCTCTCAACATAGTTCATGAGTCCAGCATCAATGGGACATTATTTATGCCGCATTAGTGCGTGTCCCACGGCGCGTCCAGCGCAAAACAGCGATTGTCGTCATTAAAAAGCATGCCCAACGCATCCAAGAGTATCTAAATGCAAGACGACACCAAACCCAAAAATGAAAAAAACAGAGTTGGGGTCTATTTTAGGCTGTTATTGTGATTTTCACTCTCCCGAAACATAGTTGACGCCATTATGTGTAGGATGAAACATTAAGGCTATAGCTTTCGACGAAATACCCTGCTAACCATTGGCGATGATGGCAAAATTATTTTCCGAATTAGGGCAACTGCTAGTACTCATCAACTGTGAGCCGCTTGTAAAAAAAAAGGAAAATTAAAAATAAGCATTCAATAAGATACAGATACAGAAAGCAGCAGCGAAAACGAAAAAAAAAGATAACCGGCTCGAAGAAGGAAAAAAGCAGCTGTAGCGACATACATGTACAAGACAACAACAGCGCTGTCCACCGCGACACCGCCGCCGTATCAGTGGTACGAAAACTCCATTTCTCGTTTTACTGCATTGGAACTGACGACGTTTTGGCACGCGGCGGCAAATAGCTCACAGGTCGAATAGGACGCTTTTTCGGCACCACAGCTTCTTCACGAGGCTCAAATTTGACATTCCTTCTCAGCAGCCGATCCTTCACGGCTTCCACTCGCTGTGAAATGCTTAGTTAAATAGCGACCCAGCAAATGCTACAATTTTCGAAAACCACAACAGTTTCGATTATAGTGAATCATGAAGGAAAACATGTCAAGAGCGCATACGACTAACCTTAGGATACGCTAGCCCTTTTGGTGGAGCCAAGGTGGCTCACCGAGTCACAATAGCTGAGAAGGGGATGGTCGAGCTCATAGCCGGGACTACTTGTCTACGGAAACTCTGGACCAGAATGATAGATCGAAACCCATCGAGGTCGACGAAAACGGCCGACTCTTGGTTGACCGCTGTTCGTATAAATCTTAGCATGATTATACAGTAGGATAGATGTTGACTAAGCTACACTCCTAGACTGACATATTTCGCATAATCGCGCCCACACGCTTTAGTTCTACCAATTCAGCTATCGTGGCTCGGTGGACCAGCTCGGTTCGAATATCTTGGTTAGACAAAATCTAGGTTCAATCCTGACCTATGGAAAGAGAACACGATTTTCGATCGAAAACATCATGTAGTACCTTATACAGTACCGCAGGCACTTTTCCAACAAAATGCGATGTAAACGATCTAGATCGTTTTTATCGCGTTCACTCGCCATAAATCACTTCAGAGTTATTTGAATCGAATAAAAAACACATGTGTACTGGCCTTCACTCTTTACTACCAATTTCCTTTATCAAACATACCAACACAAATCAATACAAGCAATGAACAACAAGGAGCTCCTTTCTCCGAAGCTCTCACTCCGCAGACTCATTGTAAAGAAGGGCGGCGCTTACAGGGCAAAATGCGCCGCCCACGTCGGAAAAAGTCGCGGCGCAAACGCTTGCCGCGACATGGCCGGAATCAGAAAAGCGTGATCTGCCCAACAGCGAAGGACGAGTAGCCAGAAATTTGAATTTCTGATTTTCATGTGTGTGTGTTCCTTGACCTCATCAAGGCGACGACCACATATGGTCATCGTCGTTAGGCCGTCCTAGCTAATTACATCCTGAGGATATTTCCATCTAAGTTACGTCTAAAATTTATATTGTAACAATTTCTCAACATCGTAGTACCAGAAAAAACACCATATCTGCAAAGAAGAAGCCGAGACAAATTTAATATACAACAAGTCTGACGAAAATTTGCGTTCAAAATTGGGCGGAAGCAAAATTTAAAATAAGGCTACTTTTCACGAAGCGTTGCACTGCGATTTCCGCAATTTCGTTCTAATTAACTTCATTGTCTCAAATGTGAACAAGTGGAATCTATGAAATTATAAATTCTGCAGATATAGTCGATAAATTTCAAGAGTTATCTACACCGGTTTCGTACCATTTCGGATAAGAAATCGCTCGCTATCGGCACTTTCATAACCGAAAATCACAATCACAAGAAAACACGAAATGGTGAGCTTTTGTTAAACGATTATCAACATGTTCGTCATTCGCGATATAGCCGAATATCATGTAGAGCAGGATTCACTGAATAGAAAAAAATGGACTAAAAAAGCTGCTTTCCCTTTTTTCATAAAACATGAAAAGGGTTAAGAGGCTTTTGCATACATGCTCAGGGAAGCATCTATGGTAAAACAAAGTCACTTAACTGAAATTACCCGTTTGAGGTAAGATGTGTGCCATTAGATGACTTTCGTAGGTCACGTCCAGCCACCGGTGATCTCTGGGGGACCGCGATTGAGTTGTTACGGACTATTTTTTCGCTAGAATTCTCACTAATGATGCTGTCAGCGCATCTGCAAAAGCCCAGAAAGTATTGACCGTTTTCATGTTTCATGAAAAGAAAACGAAAACAGCCTTCTTTATCCATCTTTTCTACGAACGAGGGAAGCTTGTAAGCGATCGGTGACGATTCATAGCGAGACCCATATGGGTGCGTAGGGCTTCGCACGAGGAATGCAAAGATGTGTTCATCAGGTACTTTCGCCACCTGGTCGATCTGAAGATGGCAAGCAAAGTTTTGCACTGCCGCATGCGTAGGCTCACCGCTAGCGGGGATGAGCTAATCCGCCAGAGCGACGAGGTGGCCTAGTGGATAGTATTGTGAACTCATGAACGGAGGTCGAGGGATCGGATCCGGCGTTCTGCAACGTTTTTGCTTCGACCAGCACTGATTGAGAGAGGTTAGTTTTTTTCATTTCTTGTAACAACTTTGTGGATTTTGAGTCATTGGGCTCTACATAATTCTTTAATAGCTGTAGTTGGAGTTCACCGCGAGATAATCGCGCGTTACCCTTACAATCCATTTATTCGGATAAAGAGGAGTCAGTGTGGGATAAATAAATAATTGGAATAAATGAAACAATAGGTGAAGTATAAACATAACTAGCAGGTGTGAGGGAGAATAATGAAGCAGTCGAAGCACAACTGCTTCTCGCACCAGCAGCACCGGACAAACGCAGGTGAGGAGCAGTCGTTCCTTTCTTCACATCTCCCATTCACATCATTAAAGGCGCAATCGGCTGGAGTCGAAAAAGACCCTGGATGTGAGTCCAGATACCCGCCGGCGAACCAAGCGTATTCGAAGCACTTCCGAAACACTGGTGCGCAAATTGCCGGTACGTTTGGCTTGACACCTGCAAATTGACGTGAATAGTTTTGGGGCATGAGTCAACATAGCATCACGAATTTACGGTCACCTTCAAAATACTGTCTCTTGAGAAACAGTGAAAATCCGGTCTCACATGGATGACACTCTCGTGTATTCGCCGAAGGAATCACTTGAACAGCCGAAAGAAGTATACGTGCAACGGCTGACAGAGAGCAGTCGCTCCAGGTGGTACAGTCAGAATCTTCATCAGCTTATTCGGCGGGACACCAGAGAGGACATTGTTATGATCCTTGAAACCAGTCCAGCTATCCAAGATAACGATCGTTAGTGCAGATGATGTCTCCATAACACACTCTTTAATCAGAACTGGCACCTGATCTTTACGCATCATATGCGTAGTGCCTGGCACCACGCAAAGATTAGATGCCGGCCAGTGCCCACGTTGAGGAAAGCTGCCGTGAGATTCAGGAAGGACCACTAACAGTCTCTCTCCGCGTACAGTACAGGAGCGATGGTGTAAGAATGAGTCAGGGAAGATGCTGATTGTACCACCCGATGGACCTGCCGAGACTCTACAGGAGCAAGTGTTCTGCAAGAGATATAGTGTTTAAATTCTATCATAGAGTATTCTGTGGGAGTCTTACCTTTGCTCTGTTGATACCATTTTGGTCGATGTTACAAAATATCGAACGTGGATGCATGGACATTAATGACTTTATCTCCTGCACAAAGGCATTTGCTGACTGCTCTACAGGGTGCGCAAAAATTACCCGGAAAAAATACATCACAGGCCACAACTACTGGCAGAACTGGATTTTGAGCTTCATATTGGAATATGTTATGCATCTATACTACGTGCAAACGCTGTCCAAATTTGAGCTCTCGAATGCTTGCACAGCGGTAATAGCAAAACGAAATCTGAAACTATCGGCCATCATCAGTCTACACCTCTCTGGTCGTACTGCTATTTTCACCTCAATTTTCTTTAACGTTTCTGACAAACTGATTTCCTGGTCTAGTAGGTTTTTGAGAAAAAAAAGTGTGCTCTATCTGATGTGCAACTTTGCTGCCTCTGATAGCACCGTTAACAAACACATGGAATGATTTCGATGAGGACTATCTGCGTGCCACGAGTTATTCGTTTGGCGCAATTGATAACAACTTTTAGAACATAGCTTTCAACCTAATATTGGAGTATTGGGTACGTATACACCAAACTCAAATGTATTCCAAGCCTGAGTTCATTTGAGTCCACAATGTGCGAATGGCAAAGCCAAATCGAGAATGATCAGCAATCATCAACTCATAATTTTGCTGTCCCACGCCGCACAGCACAAGATGGCTGACCTCTGAACTCACGGGATTTGAGCCGCCTTAGTTTCTTTTCTGATCACTTACTGGAAGCGAGAATTCCTCTACACAACACAAAATTTTGGCTCCACTGGAAACTCTCCTGGCTGAGGCAAAGAACGATATAGTAGAAGACTACCTCCGTGCCATGAGTTATGGGTTCGCCTCTCGTCTGAGGACATGTGTTCGTAAGATAGCGGGCCACTTTGAACGAACTTGATACTTTTCTATTAGTAAGGGAATAGAGAAACTGTATGTTAAATTTCATTGTCGGATCTACACTTTTGTTGAAGTTACAGTGTGATATTTTATTCCGGGTAATTTTTGCGCACCCTGTACATCGTGACGTGCCCGCAGGTTCCTCGTTGTGACAAATGCCGTCACTTTCCTTGACCGCAGGCCACGCTTTCTCACGAATTTTGTAAGCCAGCTTCTCGATCCTTTGAATCCTTCGACAAAGCCACACTCACGGTTGATGTTGAGAGCCATGTGGCGGATCGTGGCGTAAGAGAGGGGCAAACCTAATGAAGAACGTGTTACTGGTTATTAGACGAAACAGCCTCCATACATTTTCCCTGTAGTGCGGCGGAAAGCTGTTTAAATGCTAGGATCCCTTTCTCTTTCGCCCGATCTGTAGTTATAAAATACACATAAAGTAGGAACTGATGGGAACAATAACAAAACTTGATTGCGGTCGTAATCATACTTTCTTTTTCGAACGATCGAAGAAGTTTGAGCTGGCGCTCCGTTTTCATCCACCTGAATCGCCTGCGCATAAACACCAGTGGACGGCTAGCTTTCGATGTCGTTCGATAGAACAACGATGCTTCAGCGAGCTGAAGCGAAAACCTGCTGATCTTCTCGATAATTACCTTTGGGTGGAATATGGTAAGTTCAACTGCATCTATAGGTACTGACCATCTCATCTGTTATCGAACTTCGGCTACTCCTACAAGGGCCCACAGCGTGGCCTTCGTCACAGTCATCTTCTGTGTCATGAGCATCTCACCTGTAGATGTTCGTCTTCTTCAGGTTCGACGTCACCATACAAAGCATCTTGAAGAACTCGCTTGAACGCATCCGCTATAGCTATTTCCCTTCGAGTTGGAGGCGACGAGGCGGGAGGAAAATATCCGGCGACTCTAGCTACAACACGCGATGGAGAGAACATTTTCCAAATGAGGTAGAAGCTCCATCGGGTAGTATTATACAATCAGTATCTTCCCTCACTCATTCTTACAGGATCGTTCCTGTATTGTACCCTATTCTCCCTCACATCTGCTAGTTATGTTTATACTTCACCTACGGTTTCATTTATTCCAACTATTTATTTATCCGACACTGACTCCTCTTTATGCGAACAAATGGATTGTAAGGGTAACGAGCGATTATCTCGCGGTGAACTCCAACTACAGCTATTAAAGAATTATGTAGGGCCCAATGACTCGAAATCCACAAAGTTGTTACAAAGATAGAAAAACTAACCTCTCTCAATCAGTGGTGGTCGAAGCAAAAACGTTGCAGAACGCCAGATCCGACCCCTCGACCTCCAATCATGAGTCCACAATACTATCCACTAGGCCACCCCGCTACTCCCTCTAGCGGTGAGCCTACGCATGCGGCAGTGCAAAACTTTGCCTGCCATTTTCAGATCAACCAGGTGGCGAAAGTACCTGGTGAACACATCGTTGCATTCCTCGTGCGAAGCCCTACACACCCATATGGGTCTCGCTATGAATCGTCACCTATCGCTTACAATCCTCCGTTGTAAGTGAAGTCTGCTCTGCATGATCTTCGCCTATATCACGAATAATAAACATGTTGATAATCATTTCACGGAAGCTTATCATTTCGCTTCTTCACTGTTGGGTAAATCACGCTTCTGGTCACTTGTATTTAATTCAACACAGATATCTGATTCCGGTCACTTGTATTTAATTCAACACAGATAATATGAAGTGATTTTAGGTAAGTGAACGGTATCTCGATCGTTTAAATCGCGTTTTGGCGAAGAACACCGACGGTACTGTATGGAGCAACTTCAGAGGATTTTGGGTTTCCTTCAAATGTATCACAAATGGACAATCGAAAGTAATGAGTTCCATCACAACTGAGCATCAAAGTTCTTCAACTTCGTGGCAATTGAACAATAAGTTTCTCCTACATCGTAACAATTGAGCGACCTTCACTGCTTGCCTGCACCTGCTCATAACGACCGAGGTTCGTGAAACCAATATCATAATTGTGATTAGCTCGCGAACTAACCCTGCTAGACGAAGTTTGAGCCAAATATGAAGTTTTGACCGTATCACCCACGTCAACTATATGGGGGGAGGGGGACGTTCTGCACGAATCCTAATTGCCAACTCACGGCGCACGCGAGGTGATGATACCTGCGGACCATTAGCGAGTTCACCGCGCGCACGTGCACACTGGTCCCCGCCGCACGCGATCTTGGCCACGGCCGAGCTCCTCGCTAACGCGATGGTGACCCGACGGACGAGAGGAGTCACCAGCTTGACCAGATCAGCAGCGAGAGCTATCGCTCACCGGTTCGTAGGACGCGTAAGGTACTGTAAGGAATCGAACATGCACAACACCTATAATTGTCTATATCAGAATTTCGAGCTCTATTTGATGAGCTCAATCGCATTTGGGGAAAACTGTCGAGAACACCATTCTGTGCTAAAATTGCATATGGGTTTCAATTAGGATATTTAGTTCATCAAATAACTGGAATTGAATACCTCGTTACTTCTCTATCCACCTTTATTCTTCTATCAGCATCACGCTTTCTAAGACGCTTCATCTCATCGGGGTTCTAGAACAAAATTAGGGGAGCTAAATTGCTTCTATGAAGTTAATGTTCTGGAAAGCTTTACCGATATTTTCCGTTGTAACGTGCAGTTTGCTTTCAGGTTTGGAACTCTCAAGAATTGATAAGAGTGGCCGAATAGGGTGGTCACATTCTAGCAGATTCTTCAACAAATTGCAACGGTTATAAAGCTTCGGCATTGCACCACTCAAAAATAGAATTTTGTCGGTGGTTTTTCATGCAATTTTAGCACAAAGTGGTGTTCTCGACAGTATTCCCCAAATACGATTGAGCTCATTGAGTAGAGCTCGAAATTTTGATATAGGCACGTGTAGGTGTTGTGCATGTCTGACTCGTTACACTGCCTTACGCGCCCTCTGTATCGGCTAGCGATAGCTCTCGTTCACGATCTGATCAATCTGGTGACTCTTCTCGTTCGTCAGGTCACCATCGCCTTAACGAGGAGCTCGTCCGCGGCCAAGATCGCGCGCCGCGAGGACCTGGTGCAGTGAACTCGCCAATGGTCCGTATCATCACCTCGCGCGTGCCATGAGTTGGCAATTAGGGTTCGTGCAGAACGTCCCTCACCCATTGAGTGAAAGACGTATTCTCCGACTACTGGAGTGCCATAATTTGAATAATATCATATAGCTGTCCTGTGTATGGTACTAGATGAAGTTTTCGAGTGAAAATCACGTTTTCTTTTCCTACAGATCATGATTGAACTCAGATATTGACGAACTAAGATGTTTTCTGTGCACGTAGATCATAATTCGGACTTGACAAAAAGCAAGGAAAATAAGTGGTCCGAGTGACTAGGCGCGCCACGGTGTGGCGCACGCAGAAGAGTGCGGAAAAACGCGCGCTGTCCCACATTCCAGCCAGCGACAAAGGGCTTGTTCTCAGAATTTCGATATATACAAATATGGTCAAATACAGGATGCTGTCGTGGGGAATAAACTCAACCACATCTCCATATGTTGATTCTGCAGCAAACACAATAATCATTATCTGAACTTTTTAGCTCTCCGTTCTTACCTGTGGAATCTCCTCGATCTCACCCTCTTCCAGCGGTTCAGACTTAATCACCTTGATCAAAGATTGCGATTCATCAGGTGACTCCACCTTTGGAATCACGACGCGCTCATTCTCACCAGGTTGCCTTCCCGGTGAACGATGTGCTCCTGAGTCATCCGCTTCCTTGTCTTTTTTTCTATGGACAGATTTAATCGGTAGCTGAAAAATACAATTTGCGCACCAGTTACAAGACGACCAATCGCAAAAAGAAGGTTACCTTTAGATAAGCCGTGGCATGACTTTTCTTTGGCGAGTCTTTTTCACGACTTGACTTATAGAAAAGGTTCAGCAACATGGATTTCTTGCTTGGTTTCGATTTGGGCAAGATGTGGTGTCTGCCGTTCTGAGGGGCTGAGGTGTGCTGTCTTCCATTATCACTTGATAACTAAAACATTTTATGGATGTCCTATTAGTACTGTTCAACCTATATACCAATCAGGAATCAACCGCAACTAGCTAGCGCCATCAATTGGAATCTTTCGAATTCATTAGGCTGTTGCAAAAGTGAAACAGTTTTACTAAACAGAACTCATGCGTTAATATTAACACTCTAGATGAAAGACGGGACTCGAGGCGCTATTGTGACATGTGAAGGGGTTAACTTCACATGTCACAATAGCGCCTCGAACATCTAGGGAAAATAGAACTCTAGGGAACATTTGTGGTGGACTTCTTCTACGACCTAATGGAAAATTTTCACGAAAAATTTAATCTTGAGAGCGTCCTTGCGCCGTTCGTCTCTATCCGACGATTCCGCCGATCTAGGTAGTCCTATTCCTCATTCCTAATAGCTCCTCCTTCCTTTGTCTACTCTTTAATTTTTACTTTTCAGTGGTTCTGTATTGTTGCCTTTTTGCTTTGTTGTGGTTGCATGTCCCGATTAGAACCACATGTTCGTCTGGAAAACTTTGAGACCTCGCAGGAACTAATGTTGAAGCAGAAAGATGTAAAAGGAAAGGAGAAGCAGTAGACGTAAGAGAAAAAGCGAACAAGCGGGCACTTCACAATGTTGTTCGCTCACAGCTCATCTAATTACCTTGCTCGGAGAAAATTAACGAAACAAAGCGAAAAATGTATCATTATACGCAACTTATTGTACATTTGTACAGCTAACCTTTCTAGAAATTAGCAGCACAAAAATGACACATAGGAAGCAGATACCATGTCCCCAAACACATTGTCATTTTTGTCCTTTTTTAACATCGAGTTTTTAACACCGATTCAATGCTACCAATAACTGAAAAGAACAGAAAGAACCAAACCTCTACATCCTCGGCCGAATTTTTTTGGCTCTCACAGATTTCGCCTTCCTCCAGAGGTTCCTCCTTCATCACTGCGAATAACGACTTGTCCTCAACGAATTCCTGCAAAGTACACGTTCGAAATCAAAAATATCTAACTTTTTGAGATTTCCGAAGCCCTGTTTAGATGACGATACTTGACTGGGAAGCACGAATTTTAGGTTGAATATCTCTTGGAAGAAAGCAAATGGAGACGGCAACTACTGAGGCAAGCTCCTATGAGGAAGCCATCTTAATTAGCCGACTGTCGCAGGCTATGGGAACTGATGGAAAGGCGCTGGGTTTGGAAGCAAGTGTTTTATTAGGTCGATTTTCAACTATAGCATGCCGGTTAGGATGCTACAGTTGGAGTGCTCCGGAGTCGCAAGCGTTTTGTCGAAACTGTTAACCCCGAGTCACCTAGGGTATATGTATGACATACTATGCTTTGATACTCTGATCCTTGCTGATAAGGTCAACTTATGGGCAACGGATAGTAGATATGTAGAGAATCGAAGTTCGGGAGCGATAAAAGAGCTTTCCCAAAAATGGATACAGACTGGAAATAAGGAGGATAATTCTCCAGCACTAAGATTTAGAGCCCACGTTAAATCGCTATGAAGAGATCGTATCTGAGTGGGCACTTGAATTTCCAATTATCCGAAGCAGTATAGTAGCAAATAATACGTAATAAACAACTTCTCACTGTACATTTACGAAATGACATAAACTAAACAACCTCGGCTGCAATTTCATCGTCCACTGGTTCTTCCTTGATCGCGCGGCATCGGCGTAAGGTCAGCTCTTCCTTACTCTGCCGACGCCTTGCACGAATGTAACTCATTCTTGACATTCCATGACGACGGTCACTATGAGAAGTGAAATCACGACGCAGACGCGCTCCCTGAAATGGTACGCTATAAATGTCTCGAATGTTGTTTCAACCAAAAACTATACTTTGTCTGAGATTTTAACCCCAAGTCGTCCAAGATATAAATGACGTACTATGCTTTGTTAATCTGATCCTTGCTGCTCGACTAACTTATGGGCAACAGACAGCAGATATATAGAAAATAAGAGTAAACTTCAAGAGAGACAAAAGAGCTTCCCCAAGAATGGATTCAGACTGAATATAAAGAAGAGAATTCTCCAGCACTAAGATTCAGAGCCGGAGAGATCGTATCTGAGTATGCGCTTTCCAAATATGCCAGGCAGTATAGTAGCTTGAATCGAATATCGCAAGATAGGCAAATACCGGTAGGCTATATCTGCAGTAAGAACAGTTGTCCATGTGTAGTTGATCCGAAATAAGTTAGAAGAAAAGAGAAGTGTTCGGATTTCAATAACATGTGGAAAATGAACTACTGTTTCTGACCTTTCTTCCATCACCTGCGCAACGCTTCTCATGCTTTTGCAAGTAGACCAGTCGACGGAAAGCTGAACAAAGAAATGATTTGTAGAAAGACGAAGGAAAGACGATCAACGGCTTACAGCTCCCACATCTCCGACATATAAACTCATTTTGTGTCGAGTGAGTTAACTCGTGCACTTTCAAGTCATTTTTACGCACGAAAGTTCTCTCACAGAATAGGCACGCGAATGGTCTATCCAGGGTATGAACCGAGCGAATGTGTGCTGCCAATGCCTGAAGACGGTTTGAATTCCAAAAAATGAAAAACGTAAAGGAGGTTCGAATTTTGAGGAGTTTACTGCTCAGTTTCACGCACTTTGGTGCATTTGTAACCGGGATGATCGCAGCCCTCATAAGGGCAAGCATGCGTCCTCTGCTGATGGACCATCATGTCATGTCGTCGTAAACCACCAGCGCGACCAAACTCCATACCACATTGCTCGCACTTGAACGGTCGAAGGTTCCTGAAGGAGGACACGTGAATGTATAAAATCATAGCTTGGAACGAGCTCTCATTTGCCCCGTGTTCTATTGAATCCATAGTTTCAACTTCTCGTCGAGTTCGCAGCACTTCACAAGAAAGGTAAAGGTAAAGCATAAGTTCTGCAACGCACAAGAACACGCGTACACAAACAGAAATGATAAGAATAACAAAATCTCGTGGCATAACACAAAACAGAAGATAAACGATAAGCGTACTCGTGCACAACATCGATGTGTTCCTTCAGCTGACTCTGCGCGTTGTAGATCTATAAATGCCATGAACGAAAATCTACGGTTAGTAATTAGATAACAGATACCTTATTACAGTGCGGACAAACAAACACGTTCGGTGAGGCCTTCTCTCCATGCAGACGTGCTTCATGCCTTTGCGCTTTCTCTAAGGTTTTGAAAATCTAAAAACACAACCGCAGTCAAAGCAGTAGCTCTGCAGGAACAATCTACAATGAACTTAAGAGTGCGCAATCAGTACAAAAGCAACAGAGGACAAAGTGCAAGCAATTTTAGGCAAGATTAATAATAGTGTCAAACAAATAATCAATGCCAGTGAAAAACAGACAGTGAAATGCGATAACAACATCCCATATCTATCCTGCTGGGAACCTCTATTTCATATCACTTATGTTTTCAGCGTCTCATGTTAGTAATATGCACCACTGGATAGCTACGAGCAATCGATCGCCCGCAATATAGACATCAGCAAAATTTTCACGCACTCAAAGGAAGTGTCCGCTACAATATGAAGCGAGCACTGTCTTCATATGCGCGCATGCATTACACGAAACAGTTTTACTCCAACTGTGGAACACTAGAATGTGCGAAATGAAACTTAACAGCGTGCGTTGTGAAAATGATAATTATCTCAATAATGTTGAATACAAAATTGAGAATATTTCAGAGAAGTAAAAAACACGAGACGTACCTTATTACACTTAGTGCACTGGAACCTCTTGGATCGAACTCGCAACGGTTTCCTCCCTTCTCCATTTGGATTATGGTACTAAAAATAACACCTTCACTCACGCTCAATAACCGGATCTCCACGTCTTGTCATATAAGGGCGACAGAGCCAAACTTTTCGTTCTATGGAATCCGCATAAGTTCACGAGCAGAAGTATGAGGGATAAATAGAAAAGATCAATGAAATAACTTCTGGAGAATGCCTTTGTACATTGAGATGAATTTCTCACTATAGCTTTCAAATTATGTAGTACTCCTGCTAAGACAGGAACTGATGACTACTTACTTGGAAAAAGTGCTGTTGTACGTTTTGCTTCATTGTGAAGGAACGATCACACTCATCGCAAATAAACTTTTTCTCTCGAAAACGTTGGAATCTAAATATAATTGGTCGCTTCCAAAGAAAAAACCGAACATGAAATGAATCGCCAACTTTTGTCGTGGCTCAATAATCTTCGGTGTTTGCACATCGGAGATAACCTCCGGTTTCTGCAGATGGCGGTCATTCACGTAGATTTCCTGAATCAGCCGTAAGAGCATATCAAACTAATGCTCGGTAACTCGAATAAGGTGGAGCATGCACCTTAATGAAACGAATTCCCTGCACAGCTGAAGAATTAGTGGAGAAAACATCTTCCCAAGACTTGGAACTCATCGACACAGACGGAAAACTCGGCTCGTCGAACGATGGCGCAAAAAAGTCGTCCTCCCACGTCCAATCTGGCTCACATGGAAACTGTAATTCACAGAAGCAAATACCACTTATTGAAATAAAGTGGAGAATGACACTAACAACTAATCCCCTCTTATTTCTCGGAATCTTTCATAGTACATAGCACATCAATTTATCGCTAAAGGATCGCTTCTTCTTGAGAAGTCTATTGTAGAACACATCGAGGGGGCCAACAGGAGCTCGACAAAAGGTTTGAGCACTTCAAACTGCGTCGCTGACTAACGCAAAAAGTAAGATAGGGCTACATTAGGTCCATGCCAGGAACAGGATCTCGACAAAAGGCTTATATCAGGAAACTTTAACCTAACACTCGATGGTGCAACGTAAATGTATGCATATCAGTTTTGCCCTTGGTGGCGTTGCCCTTGGCTGCAGAAAATTCTCTCTCGACTCCAGCATCCTACCCATTTGAACTGGTACACCAACTTCCTACTGATCATCACTGTCATCTCATCAAATTCAGATGAAGTCGATTGGTTATTGTATCACCATACCACCATCCAGATCCTAGTAAAACAAGTATGTACCTGCCCACACTCAAAGTAAAGAAAGATGAGGATATGAACACTGTATACGTTCATAGGTGCAAGCACTATGTTTATTTATATAGCGATTCAACACCGTACATACCTCATCAACCTTAAGATCGCCCATGCGATCCAGGGATTCCCGTAGCCGAACATGGCTGCATCGCTCAGCTGCAACAGATTTTAAAACTGTTTCGCCCATGCGATCCAGGGATTCCTGTAGACGAACATGGCTGCATCGCTTCCCTGAAACAGATGCTATAACTGTGCGCTCCTAGGATTTCCTTACCTTGGGGTTACATGCATCATTTCGGAGGGGAAATGGAGCATTTAGAGATTGAGATCTGTTGTCACTATTCCACCTACGGGACACCCAAGCTAAGAATTTTTTCAACAATCTTGTTCAAACTTCCGCCGGTTCAAATTTGAAGACATGTGTAATACAATACAAATGAAGAATATAGTGGCGAAATAGAATTGCATGAAGGAGGTAATAAAAATGATAAAAAGGGTCTGGTAAACTGTGGAAAGTAGAACCGGCTGGCGATTGCGGCCAATCCTCGTCGGTTAAATTGGAAACTCCCCAGTTTGAGATGAGTTGATCACGAATCATCGAGTTCCGGCGATAGGTCAGCCGACGGAGAAACACGTCACGCTGTATGATGATACCAGAAGTATTGAAAAAGTTGAATAATCGAAGTTGAATATAAATGAATGCGACAAAAAGACTGTCACTAACCAAAGAAATGCCGCTTACCTAATGGCATTGAATGGAAATTTGGAACTCGTTTTCAGTCAATTCTGTAAGAAAGTTCCACAGAATACGAACCCAGGAACGTGTTCCATTAGAAACATCGATCTCCGCGGAGTTTTGACTAGAGGACTCTTTCTGGGTACTGACCATGAATCAGGCGTACGTTTGCGGAAAACCGTTTGTCAGTATCAACTAGTAATGAAAAAACTACCTTTCCTTCGATACACTACACCGATCCGCCGAAAATATACAAATTAAAATACTCTATCAGCAAAACTCGAAGTGCGACCATGCATAAGCTAATCTTATACAATAAGCATGCACACATGCAACACCATTATCATATTTTGCAGGAAACCGAAGAAAACATTCTGGACGCGGAAGTCTGAAAAGTAGCATAGAAGGTTAACCATTTCAAGGAGGTTCCGTTGAACTAATAAAAAGAGTACAACTTCAGCGAGCGAGAAAACTTGGTCCTTCTTGACGTTCCGGGCGCGCGCGGTAAAGGCCTGTTTACAGTCTTGCTGCCGGCAGCAGCAGCAGAAGTGGAGGATAGGGGGTTTAACGCAGTTGCAGCGTCCGGCAGCAGACCGACAGCAGGGGGGTGTTTCAAGTATCGACAGCAGCAGCAGGGGTCCCATCGCGAATAATACCGTACGATTGGCGCGCCATTTTGAGTGGGGCGCAGGCAGCCATATTCATTCGGTCCCACCACGACAACTTCCTCAGCAGAATTTTGGGCCCACGCCCCGCCCCCATTTTGCTGCTGCTGCTGGCAGCACGACTGTAAACAAGCCTTAAGAAGTGCTACTTCCACCCGTATGGTCAAGCGAGCAATTCTCGCTCCGGCTAATCATACCTCAGAAAGGTACAACTCTGGTTGTGCGGGAATTTTATGCATCGATGGTGAAGGAAAGGAACAAGGCAGCCAAGGACGGATAGCAACATTTACCACCTGCATTAATTTTACTGCTATGCGCTCAAAGACGGCCAGACATGTTTCTACTTTTTGTGGACAGGCGGCTCCTTTCTCTTGATGGAGGGTATTCGCTTCAACCCAGGAGTTGGAAAATAGTCACCACACGTCATTGACCTCGCACAGTCGACTGGCTCTGCTCACCTGCAATTAGCGGGAGCGATTGCACGGAGCTATCTGCACGGGTCGCAACTACTGCAGTTATGAAAAACACTCTGGGGGGGGCCACACTACTCGAAGGTCTCCATCCATATTCTAGGTTCGTTTGGAACTGATTTCAACAACTTCTCCAACACCATAGTACACTAATAATATCGCTACCGACATCGATGCGCTCCATTCAAGATATTCATACTACATACAAGTATGCGCTGCATGCTGTATGGTCATCTGTTGACCTGAGTCTCCATCGAAGGCGACATTGCCGGAAAGTAAGCCGAAAAAAACTTCAGCTATCTCCAGGCTATACGAAGGAAGGCAAGGTGATCGGCACTGATGAGTCTCCTAATATATCCGTTGCACATGTCAGTGTTGCACCTTCCCAGACGACAAATTTACCAGATCCCAGGGGGCGAAAGGCTTGGTTAGCCCACTGTAGAATTGGCCTTTCCATATTCGTTGCACACGTCAGTGTTGCACCTTCCCAGATCACAGAACTACCCGATACCAGGGCTTGACTGAGTCGGGGTTGACTGAGTCTAGAATTGAACTTTACGCCGTGCGCGTGTCAATAGCGCCTTTTACCGCTGCACCACCTACGTCTCAGCCTGTGGATAAACATGATGAAATTGATACTTCGTGTACATACATATGTATGAGCAATGGTGAATGGACGTTTCTGCTTTATCAGTTTGCAAGAACACACCTGGGTGAGACATGTAGGCAATGGTAAGGTGGTTAATGTTGACCGGTCCACTGGAGACGCGTCACGCATTCAGGATTCAGAATCGTAAAAGGACAATGAATGCTTATTTGGCCCATACAACAGGACCACAGCCTCGTCAGGTCAGTGTCTTCACATTTCCAAACAAGTTCGACGACAAATTGACCGACCTCGGTGGATTGTAGGGTTTGGGTAGCCCGGAGAAGGTAGCTCAATATATCAAAGGTTATGACCGAATTTGCAAAGGTTGCTGGCAGAGGAAAAGAAAAGGTGCTTGAGGGGGGGGGTGGAGCCAAAGTAAAAATCCCCAAGATATTTCTTTTTTTATAGAGATGTGCTCTGTCCGAGTATGGAGGATTCGTATTCATGCATATTTCGAAATGATATTCCAGGGCTGCAAGTTCCACAGCTCACCCTTGAGTCCATCATCGGGCTAAAGTTTCCGATAGCTGCACCCCGACCCAATAAAGAAATACCTCGAACAAGAGCCAAAACCCACCTGGACGGCATTGATGAGGCTCTGAGATCATCACATCCTCGCCAATGATCGGGAAGATCGGTTCCAACAGCGCTTTGGCTTCCCGGAAGTAGCCGTCATCGAAACCAGTTTGACCTACACCCGCCATCTGCTTAACTCCTTCCGATGATCTGCGTGATCTACCCAGAAGGACACCTGCAACAAGTGCGATTGGGTAAGCCCATACCACTGGAGAAGCTCGGCCAGCGGACCTACCCGAAACTCGTTCAACAACCACAAGCCATCCAAGCCAACTCAACCCGCAACGGTTGGCACCAGCCACAGCACTACCGTATCCACACGCTGTTGGCGGCACGCCAGACACAAGATCTGCGTCAGTGCGCGCCGTCCTGGCGCGGACTGCGTTCCCTGAGACTCACGACACGCTATTGATTAATTGAAGTGCGATGTTCGTTCTCTGCTCAGCTCGATGCTGTGGACTTGTTCATGGTTTCAGTTTGATCGCTCATAAATACCCTTACTCTGTACTCAGTCAGGCTCCAGAGAGAAATGTTTTCGCTTGCCTCGTTCGAGGCATCGGCTGGACACTTTTCACGTTTTCATCGAAAATTTTCGCTCCCGAAAGTTCTCTTTGTATGTTTTGACGAGTTTTCCGTCGTTATTCGTTTATTATTTGTTAAATGAACTAGTCATTCGCTGTAGTGGTTCGGTAAACAAAACAACCATAGAAATGATCAGTAGACGACTATCAATTTCAGGCCAGCTTCCATTGCCAGATCTTTGTTTGTTTGCTTATCAGACATCTAGGTTTTGAGGAAACTCCGATTTAGTTGATCAATGTAAGTTCAGATGTCACCTGCTACTCACAGAACGTTTCACGACTGTTTGTTTGCTATAATTATGTTTACCATCGCCTTTGTATGCTACAATTCCGCTTTCCGCTTCTTTTTCCTGAGAAGTGGCAGTCAGCTTATTGAGTCTGCTACTCAGCGTAACTTATTCGAGATTCAATTGTTCAACTTACTTGTTGGCAAAGGTTTCAGTTCTTATCTGTTCTTCAAAGATTTTTCGACAACCTATTTGCTTTCAGTATACTTGTTATAAGATTCCGTTCGATGTAGTGACCTTTATATTTGGCGGTTGTACAGATTAGGTTATCTTCTTTCCAAACATTACGGTATTACTTTATGCGATGTCGGAATGGTGGAAGATTTGTTTCTCCCGGGCGAAGGCCGATCGCGCGACCTTTCATTTGAATGTTGCGCCCACTACCACTGTCCTACCCCCATCACATTGTACCCATTAAGTCTCGATTGCTAAAAAATGGTTTTGTGGCTGTTATTCTCATTAATGACCCCTGCCTAACATCGTGATGTGTCTAGGCGCGCCTGGTATTCTCGAGGGACACTTTTTGGCGGAAAACTCGTTTTAATGGTTCCACTCAAGGAACGATTATTTCAGGACATTCATTTCAAAGAGCGTACTTTTAACCTAGTGAACACATACGTTGTTGAGCAACAGTTGTCCCGTATTCATGCCACCATCTCTCGTAGACTCATCTGTCACATTGCTTACCTGGTTCATTTGTTGTGTAGGAAAAATCTAACAGTTGCGATTGCCGTAAACTGGCGGCAACCTGGGAATCATCGCGTTGCAGTATCGAAGGCTGCCAACGTAATCTGTCTATTCAGTAATGCGCCGTGATTGCTGGACTCGAACGAATAGTCTTTTGTTTGCCGTTTTCGAACTTTTCGAACGCGGTGATTTTCCGCCTACACGTGGTTCTGGTGGAGCCTCGCGTTTCTTATTGTCATTCTTCTTTATTAGCAATTCCATCAGTGGCCGACTTTCTGTGTAGAACTGTGTGTCGTTTTTGATTGCCGTCTTTGAAATTTAGTCTAATCGGGAAAAATCTCGATCTGCGGGAAAATATGTATGCTCATAGGGAAGTATTCACTCTGATTTTATCTGTTTGTTACCAAGAGTAATGCTTATTTTCAGCTGCGTACGAATCCATATGAAGAGTTAGAATAGATGTTCTGGACCAGTATTTGACTTTTGTTGAGTTTGGCTGCTAAGGGGCCAAATACGGTATTTTCCTACAGCCCTCTTTTCAAAATACGAGCCGGGTATTGCCTAGAAGATCAGCTGTGTTCTAGTGAAAGTTTGTCACCAGTAGGTATACAAAGTAATGCAAATTTAACATTTGTTAGACTAGAATTTAAATCTGTTACATCGAGGAAATTAGAGAATCATGCAACAGCAAGTGTTTTCTTCAATTTTTCTCCTCTTTCAGTGATCAGTACTTGGTGCAGATTTCTGTGAAACTTATTTTGAAGTACGAGCCGCTTGTCGCAGTTGACAGACACCCTGCCCTGAATTCTTCTGCATTTGATAACGAGTGCCTGACTAACAGAAACTGCTCATAATGTACACATAGCGATGAAAAAATCCGAGAAATTCTGACAGGTACCTTTATCTACTATCCAACAGTGTCCGATTCGTTTGCTCATGAGCGTTCGAGTTTGTACTTCTGTGCTCTTCTGTTACCCTGACCGTTTGAACTCTTCAGATCTACCAATCTCCTGAGTGTGTGAACTCTTGAAATTCTTGAAATGGGCAGTTCAAATTCTAGTTTGTGTTCAATCTCTCTTCGCAACTACGCTGTTTCGTTCCTCGAATTCATCATTTATCACAAGAACTCGCTTGTTTACTGGCAGTACTCATACAGAACCTGCATTTGATATATGTATTCGAAATCTTCTCCGTATTGTCAGAAAAACCGTTCAGGAGATCCACTATGGGTTAAGCCATGATTTCGTCGGATATGGCACATCGAAATATTGCATAACCGAACGATGACCAGTGGGAAAGAGGAAGCTGAGACGACTTTAGTTGACTACTTTGTTGTAGCAGGATATGATCCAGAAGTCGGACTCGTGGTTAGTTGATTTTTTCATTTGGTTCTAATTCTTCTAATTTCCTTTGTTTGGCTTTTTTCTGTATCTGCATGTTCATGAATGCTCTGCTTGAGGTTTCAGACACAATCCTTACACTCAACTTTTTTGTTTTTTGTTGTTGTAGCATTGCAATATTTGCCAGGTTTCACGGCTCGTGAAACCTTCTTTGTCTACACCTATTCAGGTGATATTCATTGTGGCAGACATATTGCAATATCCGAAAAAAAATCAATCGGAGAGAAAAAATTGCCGGGTAAACCAAATGGCGCTGGTAAACCATGTTCTTGAAATAAAGTGTGATCTTGAATGTGAACAAGTTCCTTCTAGTATATTTCTAACAGTCAATACAATATTTCTGACAGCCCGTGCTCTCGGGGCCAGCATACCGTATTGCCCTATGTTTCAATGTTCGTAGAGGGGTATTAGTCAAAGCTTAAATCTCAGTTTGCTGCTGGTCGTTTGAAGATATTCGATCTTCCAAAGTTGTCAGTCTCAAAAGTACGATTGAGTGTATGGGAATTCTAAAGGCTTGAAAATTTTACTATTTTTTACCGTAGGTCTGTTCATGAATGTGTTGATAGTGCTGGGTGACTGGTCTTGATGGTCCTATTTAACCATTATGGTGTTTTTATCAGTCTTTTGCCTTCGCGTGGTTTTCCCACATATGGCTATCTTTGTGGTGGTTGTTTCTCTTCCCTATGCCATGCTATCTTGGGATGAGGCTAATAAATCGATAGAATTTTATTTTGGTCTGACGTTCCAGTTTTCGTGTCGTCTTCAGATACCTGGAAGCAAAGCGGCACAAGATTTTCTCCTTATGTTGTTGTGCTGTTGAAGAATGTGAAACCTTGCAAAAACGAATCTATGACCTCAGTTGCTCCTCTGCTCCAAGTCTACTGAGTTGTAACGAAAACGCTTGCAAGTACTATCCTTATAACGAAAGTTTTCATTTCATCATTTTAAATCAAATATCCTTGTTCTGCATGATTTAGATCGACACCACCTGTGATGATTGTGCTTGGGAGGAAGAAAACGGCATAACTCTCAGTTCAAAGGACCAGCGACCACCATTGCAAAGGGCATTTATTGCGAAGATTTTACATCACTTTCCGCAAAGAAGAGCAGGCGCACCGTTTTCCGACGAGGTTTTATCGGTATGTTCGACTCCAAAGGAACACGCATTCATGTGATGAAAACCGTTTTCAGTTATGTATGCCCAAAGGTCTCCGTTTCTTCACTGAAAAGGACGTGCCGTTAGATGTATCACTTCACACCTTCGCGAACATTCGTGAAGATGGAAGCCGAATCAATGGAACCGTTATCACCTACTATGAGGTTCGTTTCCTTACCTGTATTGCTCCTGGTAATCTGTGATTTGTTAATGCTTCAGTTGTTGAGGGAGATTTCTTTATTAGATATTCACTGCATGCAGTATTGTTGCATGTTTCGGAAAATTTTCCTATGCAGAGATAGGAGGATCCTATGAATTGCATAGATTCATAGTCTTCAGTTCGCATAACTTTCTATCGATTTTGAGATTCCCTCATAAACCGGATCATTGCGCAAGATTCGTGGTATTGAAAAACGGTGTCACTCACAATCAGTGATTTGCATATCACATAGATCTCACATTTTTTGCACCTGTTTCGAGAAACCGGTTTCCATCTTTTTTGACGAGAAAGCTAAGTATTGGGAGAGAGAAGTATGGGGGAGGGTCGGTTTGTTATCTGCGCGATCTGAAATACCTGCGGCGTAAAGACTTTTGTCACTTCGTCACACCGGCATGGCGTGACGACGTCGATGTGCTTTACCTAGGTCGACCAAATTGCAGTGCACTAGCCACCGATCACTTCCTCTTATGTGGTTACCCAGTAAAAGCTCTCCTTCCTAAGTTTTATTTCCCTGAAAGGGCGAAAAAATTGGAAAACATCGAGATTGTTGGTAAGTGCTTCTGCGTGAAATTTATTCGGAAGTCGTCTCTACTTCCAGTTCAACTTTGTTATGGCACATAAGCAGAAATGTAAAAGTTGCATCGAATTACTCCGGGCAGGTTGATGTCATCACCTGTCGCCCCGTTGATCATCGATTTGCTCGAGCGGGTGCCAGTAACGCCTCCATTCGTCCCTGTCGCGTGCCATGGTAGACCAGTGGGTCCTGCTCGCTCGAGGAACACGAAGAGCATCGAATCGATTGTTTAGGGTTTTGACGAAGAAGTCCGACCAGCGCCAAGGTGGGCGACCTGGTGTTCTTCTGACGTCCCGTGGAATCCAGTCAGTAACGGCTCTCGTCCAACGGTTGTCACGAAATCGCATCATGTGTCCGGCCCACCTGATCTTCGACAACTTGGCCCATGCGACTGCGTCTCTGGTCTTCGACTGTCGACGTAGCTCGGAGCTCCGTATGCCGTCCCTCGCCTGAATGAAGCGAGTCATTCTGAGCATCCTTCTCTCTATACTTTGTTGCGTGACGCAAATCGCATGTTCATCCTGCTTGCGTAACGTCCAGGATTCTGAAGCGTACGTCAACGCAAGAAGAACCGTAGAGTCGAAGAGATGGGCGCGGAGTCGGGCGAGTCGAGGTTGATGTCATACGTATTATATTTCCACTCGGTTATGTGGAGGTCTTGTTGAAGTGAAATAGCGCAAACCTCTATCTAAGGATCGCTTGCACAAATTTTATTCGCACTATTTTTTTTCTTTTGCGTCAGTCTTCTTCAGATAACCTTTTACAGGAGGTACGAGATGCCCGTATTTGTGAGGCGATGTCTCTGCTTCATACGGAGCATGTGCGTAAGCTAACGGCTGGGGAACCCTCCATCGATCGAGACCGCCCTCATGTTCCTCCCGGGACGGTGTCAGGTATGAAGCACTTTTCAATATTTCTAGCTCCTATAAGCACATTGTGTTGTTTAAGTACTTCTTCACATTGTTTTTCGACGAAAATTATTCATTATGCCTGTATCTTTTAAGCTGACGTTTTTACCGTACTCTTTTTGGAAAAGAAAAAGGTGCAATTTTGTAGAAAGTTGTTCCAAGTTTGTCGGCTCTAAGGTTGAGACACATGCGTGAGACAAGGTGACGGGTGTCTTTCAAATGGTGAAAATTCAGCTTTTCACGGAGGGTTACCGGGCAAGATGGAAAGATTTTGTGGTAGGATCCTACAGGACACGATTGGAAACGGCTCTAAACTCATGGTGAACCTTTAGATGTAATAGACGAAAAACCTTAACGTTCTGTCCGTCAAATTCTAAGCATTTGATGCATGACTGTCATGCTTTTCAATACTAGGTGGAACGCACACCCTTCCTCGAGGTCGACGGAGTAGGACGAAGCGCATTTCATACTATGATGGTGGTGGTCACAATACCCTGTTCATGTGGGTTGTGTTATGTTATTGTTTACCTTTAAAGTTTTTATTTTGCAAACTCCAGCAAAGCAAATTTGAAATGTCTAGGAGTAAAACCTTGTGCCTTATCACGCGACTACCTTTGGTGTGCTCGACCACCACAATCCTGAGGACTTTGCACGAGATACTGACAAGTGGCTCTCAGCCGGAGCTTCCACTTGAGAGTTACATTTATTGGCTTCTCAATGAGATACCTCTACCATCGCCTGGAACAACTCTTAAGGTGACCTTTATTACGTCTGCTTTTATCCTATCTCTCTTTGCTGTGAAAACAGTTTTAATGTGCCATTCGCTTGTCTTGCTGTGTAATTGTCGTAATTTTATTTCCTTGAAGTAGAATTTTGTTATGGTACGATTGATGCTGGTTTGTCTTTGAACAGATTTCCTTAAGGTTTCTATGCTAGACTCAACTATCTTGGTTCAAAGGCCAGGGTCTCGGGAGTTGCCAATTTTCGACGATTCTCTCGCAGCAATGTTTCAGGTCAGTTGTTAGGTGTACCACCTCGTTTCGTTTTCGCTTCAATTTTCTATCCTCGGTTTCTAGTTCATTACGGTGGAGAAATTCCTACGCCTGTTCGCTTGTTTCTTGCTGGAACACCAGATTTTACTATGCTCCAAAGGTAGTTCGGTATTTGTTTATTCGTTGTTAGTAAATAGTTACTATATATCGCTTCTTCAGATTATTCTCGTCTGATGTGCGTTAGTGAAGCTCTGTCCGCCTTGGCTTTCCCTTTTCGATGGCAAATGGTGTACGTGCCAATACTTCCTTATTCACAATTGAAATTTGTTGAGGCGCCTGTGAGTTTCTGGTTTGACTTGTTCGCATATTCTTTATCACCATCGTTTTAGGATAGTTCTTACTATACTTTTAAAATTTGTTTAGGTCCCTTATGTGATGGGTTGGTGTTATGAGGATAGTGTGCCTGAGTTTCTTTTCCAATCCAATGTGTGCGTGCTGGATATCGATACCGGGCGGACGGAATTTCCTGAGGATCTACCTCCTTTTCCGGGAGCTAAACAGCTGAGTCAGGAAATCAAATCAGCGCTAGAAAGGTAGATGTTAAGAACACCCCTCGGAAACAAAATCACTATTGATGTCTTCAGGTACTCCACTTGGGACGAGATGTCCAAGTCAGTTATCAGTGGAACGACACCATCTGCAACGAGCTCCCCAGCCACAGCGGTAGCGAATCGAGGCAATCTCGTTCGTCGGACGGAAGAATGGTCTTCAAAACGAATGAGTCGTTCCTTTGACAGGGATGATGCCACTACTAATGACGATATTCGTGAGTAAATCTTCGTAGAAAATTTCGTCTTCCTTTTCTCCCTTTTCTTTGTGTCTTCTTGTCTTTCTGTTTTCCTTCATTTGTTTTTTGTCTGTTCGCCGAAGTGAATCTTGAAATATTAAAGTACCATATTTTTCTGTAGTTTGTAAACGGCGACCATAAACTAGGAGGAAGAATTTGAGTGGCGGTCACGCACTTTGCTGTTTTCATAGGCTTGCGGTTTACGATATCAGCATGATACAGTTGCAACAGTCTGTAGTTTAAGTGTTTATAAAGTTGTTTTTCTTGCTCTAATGTTATTCAATGTCGCACTCAATTTTTACAGATGACTCACTGCTTTCACCTCGCCCATCTCGCGCAGACCTCACTCCGTTACCTCTGGAAAATGTGCTGAGAAATAACTCAACCGTTGCGAGGTAATGCCGTTCATTCTGGTTAAGATGTACAAAGCAATATCCGTCATTGAAAGCCTGTTTCACTATTTGTTCTTTATTTTCCTATCATGTAAATGTGACGCCTCTTTAGAGTGGCAGAGATTGCTCGACGAGCAGGGGTCTTGGTAGATGTTCAAGATCTGGAGCAGGAGCTCACCTGCAAGGACCAGTATACGAATTCTCCTGTTTGTAAACAATATTTTCAAGTGAGTGAAACCCCATATTTTGATGCGATTTGTGATTTTTAATCTTGATTCAGTTGGAATTTCTTTAGAATGCACGGCTAAACAACGCTATTCGAGAATGTGTTCTCAATAGGATTGTTTGTATGTTGTATTCCTACGAACACTTCGTTGTTGGTGGTCAGGGTTGTTCTGATAAGGAGGCTTTCGACGAAAGCAGGTTTGCAATACGAAGGAGTACTATTTGGTGGAATGAATGATCTCTTCATAAAAGTTTTTTAGGGACAGCCTTGTATGTTTTGATAAGGCGTCTTTTCTATCAGATCAGCCAGACAGTCATTTGGGATTTCTTGCAGCTTTCTTGGAGACACAGGTTATTTGTGTAGGCTAATTAGATGATTTTTGATTCACTAAACCTTTTATTCAGATGTTCACATCTTTCATCGATGCAAAAATACTGTCACAATGGGAACCTCCTGACGAGAACCTCGTACTTTTTGATTCTCGAATAGCAGCCATGCGTGAAAAACTGGGTCTCTCCATGGTCCGTACTCCTACATACGAATCAACTCCTCCTTTTGCCTACACCGGTTGGTTGAAAAGGTGGTGTTTTCAATTTGGCGGTTTTATAAAGGGAGCTCTTGTAGAAGAATTGATATCGAAACGAGAGGAGACGTTGGATTACGTTGTTCCGGGTCCTCATGAACTCGCTGGAGCCGTGGCTATGAGATATGATGGAATCTGGCCAGAACAACTGAACACTGCCTTGTTGGAAGGAGCGATGGGTCTCAGTCCTGCACCGAGTCCGTGGAAGCAGCGCTATCCTCGTTTGAGACCGAGACAACAAGAAGTGAGTGGAATGAAACAGAGTATGGTATGCTGTGAAATAAAGCAATAACTCATTTCTATGCCCTCTTTTTCATAGAAAATTTCATTTTCAAGAATGTCGGAGCAGGTGGTCGTCCAACGAGTACCTACGGAGGAGCGGGCTTGGTAGGAGATTCACCCGCTCTTGTTGCGCAGCAACAATTGAAATTCGTGGACCAATTGTTGCGCGAGACAAAAGGTGACAACTTCGTAAACTTCTGAGACAAGTGTGAGAAAATGTCCTCAATCTATGCTTCAGGCAAAACAAAGCGTATGCTGGTGGACAAAATGGGAAAGGAAGCAGTGCAATTGGGTCATCTCGATGCAGGCATCACGGGCGTTGAGGAGAACACGCTGGTGGCGTCGTTCTGTGACTTGCTGGAAAGAATTTGGGCTCACGGATTGGTGAAGAAACAGGTATGAATTTAATGCATTAGGGACCTTTTTCTCGAATTCTTGTCAGAGATTCAACTTATTGAATTACATTGTCAGGGAAAGTCATCTCTTTGGAGTTTTGTGCTGCAACATCAAGATTTGGAGAAAACGGTGTTGTCTACGAGAACAATGTCGTCGTCCATGCTTACTCCAGGTATTAACTCGTTGTTCAGCTCCTATGAACTTCCTCAGATATTGTTATCAGTTGTGTCCGACTGGCGTCGTTCTTAATTTTTTTCTTAATAATTTCATTTTTCTAAATGTTGTACCTTCTGCGTTGACATGCTATTTACACCCATTATTTGAACGTTCTCTACTCCAGCTCTAGCGTGGCTGGTATTCAGGAAGCGTCTAGAACGTAAGGATTTGAAAGTTGAACGTAGTGTGCGTAGGCTACGGTTCGCACAGCGCGAAGATTTGTTGGCTGGTTTTATATTTTGTTTCGCTGGGTGATTAAAAATGCCGTGTTGTTGATGTTATGGCTTATGTGGACTCTATCGAATATCTCCCTTGATATATCATGTCGAAAGTTTTCGTAGTGGTTTAAAAGGAGTGCGAACAATAGTATCCTTGCTGTTGTTTTCACAACTTAAATATCTCACGTGTGTGAAAAACATATTCTCGTCTTTTGAGGCTAGTCGGCTAAAAGTTGCCTCAAAACCTGCAACGAGGAAAAATTTCTGATTGAAAACCTTCAAAAATAGCATCACTTTCCTCTCTAGCATTATAGTATGATGTCCAGAAAACATTTCAGTTTCACATTGTTTCGAATTTCTTTTGAACTAGTCCATTTTTGTCCCTCTCTTCGGATTTTCTGGTCTCTTGGCCTGACGATTTTAGCGTTTTTGTTTCTTTAAAGTCTTCATTGAAGTTAGTTTTTTTTCTAGGCCCGAGTTGGAACTGAAACTGGTATATTTTTTTGATCAAAATACGTCTGGAAGGGCGAATGCACGTTTAGGGTTATGGGCAGGCTTTAGGTTGCTTCTAGACATGCGCTGATGTAGAGGCAATGGTTGTCTCTGATGGGCAATTTCGTAATTTGTTTGAAATTAAGTTTGGGTGGTTTTCGAGAGAGTCGTCGACGTTGTATTGAGGTTGTGCTTCTTTCGCGTAAAATGATGCTGTTTATTGTGTTTCGATGTGGTTGTTGTGCAAGTAGTGTTTGTGCCAGGCGATGGACCCCGAAGTACGATCAAGCGAACTCCATCTCTGCCACACTGCGAAGTACCTGCTCCTGTGATAGTTCAACCGTCCAACGAAAACGATTTCGCCGGAGCGATTTCGGAAATCGTAGAGTCAATCCAGCGAGAACTTGGAAAGGGAGACGACGAGAGTTCTCCAGCATGGTCACGGTCGATCCTCCGAGCGGCTAATTTTCTTGCCGATAAGTTGAGCAACAACCCCAGAGAAGAATCTCGTGGCGTTTCACGAAACACGCCTTCACAGAAAGCACAGGGAATGCAGTCGTCAACAATGAGGAAGTCAAATTCTGTTGGTGGTAGGTACAGAGGATGTCGCATGATGCACGTAACAACTTCTGTGGTGTTTCTTTAAAGTTCCATTGAACTACTAACAACACATTAATGTCCGCTTATCACTTGCAGTGTGGTCTAAACGCATGTTGTGCTCTGTGCTAGAAAATTTGCATGACCGTCAGGTGATAATGTCGATCGCATAAGAAGTGAGCTATCTTAACAGGGTAGTGGCGAGTGGTTCGGGATGTGTGTAAGGAGTTTGCTTACGTATAGAGTGATTTACTCACATTGTCTTGCAGCCGCTTTTGCTTGTGATGTCATTGCCTTTCGATGTTACAAATCTTGAGCCGATTTAGACTTTACCAATCCGGCGTGGAATAGTGAGATTGGTAGCACTCCGGATGTCGCTGGTTCACCTCGGCGACGATCACAAAGTCGTCCGCGCAGTCCTGATTCAGGCCCTCGTATATTGCTGGCTCCACTTCCTAATCACATTGCTTATGACTTGAAGTTCGTAGTTATATACTTTGTTGTTATCTTTATTCGAAAACATTCTCAAGATCCCCCTCGCGTTTTCAGGAATGTTCTGCGAATGACCGAAATAAAAACAGATATTGGTTACGCACGAGCATTTGTTAGGTTGGCTTTGGAGAGGAAGCTGCTTCACCGTCACCTCGGCACTCTTTTGGGGAACAGCAGATTGTTGAGGTACGGTTTTTTTGTAACGTGCGAGTTGCTTCGTCTATGTAGTAAGTGACAACAAAAATAGGGCACTACTGTGTGTTCCATGTAGAATTGCGGTATAGCGCAATTGTCGCAATGGTCTGTTCCCTTTGTTTATTGGCGTGCAAATTACATACACATGATGATGGTTCGAAAACAGCGCCGAAAAAGAACCGAAGTCAACTGCAAAATACATTTCTTCACCGCATCGTTATAATTTGTGTAGGACCAGGGCTTCAAAATTGTTAATGATATTGCTGTGTGAAATAGATAACCTCACCCCAATAAGAAACAGTACCTCTTGTCATTTTTCGCGAGAAACTACGTCAAGATTATGAATGTTTATATAGCAACTACTTGAAGAAGGCAATTTCTGATTTTCCTCACAAATCGAGAGACGGTTTTTCGTTTTCTCACGTTTTTGTCCGAACAGTCAATTGTGAGCGACATTCAATCTCTGATCTGAGCGTCATAAACTGAATTAACTGTTATTATATAACTCGCGGGCACCATTCAAGACGCGAACTGTGCCGGCCATCATTCAGGATACGAAATGAAATGTTGCTGTTGCTGCGCTATGACCTTAGTATGGGCATTAAATCTTTCAGCGAACTCTACAAACCGTATGCTTTTGTGCGTTGTGAGGATGAGCGAGAACAATTCCTTTACCACATTCTCTCTCTAAATGCTGCTCAATTCCGTTGCTTCACAAACACGTTCACCAAGACGAGTGAGTTTGCTTTATACGAACCTGTACTGGTTATATGTACTAATCTTGTCTGGTTTTTTGATGAAAGAAGTTGTCGGTTAGTTTCTTTTTTTCCTATTTCTCAACTTTCAGAAATGGACTACCAAGTGGTCATTGTGACAGGTGGTTGGAGAGGATCATTGCCAGCCGTTTGGGTAACGGTGAGTATCTGCTAATTACCACTCTTTCTGACTTGTTTAGATTTGATTCCTTATTCTTTTGTTACCTGCCGTCAAAATTTGGACTTACCCTATTGGTAACCGTTCTTGGTGCTGTATAGTAAACAATTGTAGACCCTTTTCACTTCTGTTTCATCTTTCTTCCTGCCAAAAGTAAGGGAAGCTTCGAATTGCAGAAGTAGTTCGTACACATCCGTACTTTGCTTTTCTTATCGTATTTTGTATTTTAGGTTGGAGGCAGTCTCTGCAGTAGTCCTCAAATCAACCTACCAGCGAACACTCCGTTGTTCAAGTTCGACGTGAGTATAATTTTGTTGTCACTTAATTGTTTGTTGGCGACTGCTGCTTTGTTCAGCACAAGAACCTTGGCGTGCTCTCAACGCTTCGCATTGGGCATGCACCGGGCACGGAAAGGCCTCCGAAGTGGTATTTGGACTACGTAAGTTCTTACGTTACTGCATTGCTTTGCGTTGTAGCGCTGCAACTAATTTTCTCGCTAGAAGATGGAACCTGGTAAATCGTGTTAATTTGCCATTATATCTTTCGCGTACTCATCTAGGTTGATTTAGGTGTTAGATGATATCTAGGTAAGGTAAGAATATCTATCTTGAAGGGGACACTTGCTTCAGGTCGTTGTTCGCAACGAGATTACTGGCCAGATGTACCGTTTCCCTTGTGGACGATGGTTCGGACAAGGCGTTGAAGACAGCCGGTGGTTCGGAAATGGCTGTGATATAAGCTTGGAGAGGTTTGTTTCCTCGATAAAGTGGCGCTTTCGTGCAATAAATACCACAATTGACAGGCTGTTGGTTGCCGAGCCGGTTTGCGAAGACGAAAACTCTGAGTCATCATTTACCACCGTACCAAACTCCCCGGCGAGAAGCGCTAGGCGAGGACGGGTTTCTTCCCGAAGCCAAACACCTCAGCGCGAACGCAGTCCCTCACAAAATCGCCACGATTCAACAGCCAATCGCAGTACGTGTTCAACTACCGCTTGCTCTCACTATGTTAACTAATTTTATTCTTTTCTCACGTTCAGAGACCCGAATAAATGAAATCCAACAACTTCTTGGTGAAGCCGTCAACGCGTTGGTCAAGTACTTCTACAGTGAGAAAAATTCGAAGAGTGAACTTGCCCATCTGCTGTGTGGTGAGCGCGGACTGGTGATCGCTATAGAACAGGTAACCGATCCATTTTGCCGGAACCATTGTGCGAAAAGCGTTCGCGTCGTTGAAACTGCGAGAAATGGGATAAGATCAACATTCCCAACCTTGTAGGCTTTTGCAATACCTCAAACTCATAATTGCTTGGGAGAATTTTGCGATCCATTCTTTTCCAGATTCGGATCTCTGTGGCATGACATCTAGAGAAACAAAAGTATCTAACTCAGAGTAACGCAGAAAATTTTGGGATACTCTAGTCGCTCCAGAATAGAAAGTAGGGAATATTAACCTATTAACCCCTTATTAACCCCTTTCTTCTGTTTTTACTCGTCGAAATTAATATGGGTCAATATGTCTTTTTTACCGTGACCTTCGAGCATTTTCACATACCGAGCCTCAGATTCGTGTGAACTCCCGGAAAACATAGGGCTTCATGATATCCCTACTTGCGGGATGTGTAGTTTCTGTGTAGAAAATCATGGGATGTTACCTCCTGTTTTCGATTAATTACGCTTTCGCGTTTAATCTTCAATGTAGATCCGTTGCCATTTAAATATTTATTTATTTATATTTATTTAGTGAGTCCATTTTTTTATTTTTGGTAATCGCCATTGCTTCGAAGTCCCATTTGGCTCGGAAACTTGTGAAGCGGAGCGCATAAAGTTTTCACAGCTAAATGTAATTGGAAACATATTCGTGAAAATTGGCACGAGTGAAATTTTACCCGATATTTGAAAAACAGTCTGTTCTTCTTGTTGTTTACTAATCTAGCCATTTCTGCAGGCGTTCCAATTCGGTCGACACGGATCCGTGTGGCTTTTCCGTCAACCATCGCCTTGGGACTATGTTGGTGAGTGCAGGAAATTTCTTGTACTGGTATAAGTACGATGCTCACCTTGTCACGAGGCTCAAATCGTGTTTACAAACATGGCGACATACGCCATTAAATGCGACGACGACGTAAGAGGCACCATATGTTTGCATAATCTGTGTTGGCCGTGCCATTGGGCTGTAAATATAGGCGTTAGTTCAAAGCTACAGCCGAGATTGTCGATTTTGCTGGCATCCTGTTGTGTTAAATCCGTTTGATGAATTTTCAGAGAAAGTTTGTGTTTGGTTGATGGATCTGTTGCGCCGCCGTGATGCTACGTGGACGCGTGAACAGCGTGAGCTTGTAACTCACGCTCTAAGGCTCGTACGCCGCATTTCGGACAGAGGCGCTCTGGGAAAGGATGCGAAGTTCCATGTCTTTGTGCTGCTCACTATGAGGTATGTGCCGCCTTGTTTCCATTTTTCTTACAATTCTTATACTTTTTCAACTTTTGATTTTTATTCATACCGTATTCTTCGTCCGCCTTGAATTTCAGATATTCACTGTTCTAACAATAAGGTCTTTGTTTGCGTTGGTAATACTTTACATTTCAATTCATTTTCTTCACATTTGGCGTACTTCGTTCTGTTGCACTGCTTAAAAATCGTGGTCCTGTGCTAGCAAGGTCTGCTATTATTTCTGGCTCAGAACAGGGTAATGCAATGGATTAACGACGGTGGGAAGTATTTGACCTGAATTTTATGCTCTTTCTGATAAGCGTGACCGGAACGTGGTCGGAACAAAGCTAGAATTGTGTCTGGACTATCACAAATTCGTAGAGATACTCCCATTATTTCTCCGACTCTAGGAATAAAATCGAACGCTGGTAACAAAAGACGAAACGACGTACAATTCATCAGTATAAGGTAAAGTTGTGCTCCAAATGTCATGAATTCTTCGGACATTTATGGTAATTCGCGCAGGTCAGCTGTCTATGAAGCTTCCTATTTCAATATTTCTAGACCTACTAACTGAACTCTGTTTCAACTTGCATTCACAGCGCTCAGTTTCATCTTTATCTTTATCTTTTTGATTTCATTTCCTATAACAAGAAACTGCTTTCTAATGTTTGTTCTGATCACATTCTGGTTACGCTCACTAGAAAGAGCATAAAATTCTGACCCAGAAACATATGGGGTTCAATGCCCTAGAAGTTCTCTAAAGTAGTCTCAGAAGCCGTCGAAATCGGTTGTTGTCAACAGTAATTGCAAATGGGCACCTTGCGCTGATCAATCTGTTTCTCGGGTCACTAGTGGCTCAGTTGAGCACTCTGGTTTCTCGGGTCACCGTCGTCACCATGCGTCTATGCCTAGCGCAGCTCTCCGCGTCCGGCGAGGTGGCGCGGCGGGTGCGGTGGCTTGAGCTGATACGGTAAGCCACGGCTCCGTATCCGTAGGTAAGGTCACCCGGTCAGGCGGCGGACCGCTAACTACCAACCGGTCCAAACGTCCCCCCCCCCCCTTAAAAGTCGTGGTCCTGTGCTAGCAAGGTCTGCTATTATTTCTGGCTTAGAACAGAGTAATGCAATGCATTAATGACGGTGGGAAGTATTTGACCTGAGCTTCCCTGCTCACGTTATTACGGCTGAGCTGCACAGATGATTTAGGGGTGATGTTTACGCAGACCATCGAGCTTGGATGGCATTAACGGTTGCAGCATAGCCGTGACAAATAAAGGTTTACTGCGTCCATCGTACTAATTGTAGAGGGGAATTTGTAATGTTTATACGAGTGCATGAGGCATCTTTTGTCCTCACCGTCGATTGAGCATTCTCCGTCCGAGACCAACCGCGTCTCCCATTTTTTCATGGCATAATTTGGTATTATCTTCATTTGGAGTCACTTCCCCTTCTGCTCATGATCTTTCCTGTTGGTCACTGATTACGAAAATACTCACTTTGGAAGACGTTCATGCTGGTAACGCTGGATGGCAACCAACGTTTTCTGCGCAAGACACTTCAAGGGCAGACCCGACGACGTGCAATTGGAGCGACGAATTAGCCGTTGAGCATGAAATTGAGCGAAACACACGACGACGAGCATTCTCGTCCAAAGTGACATTTGCGGCGACCGCATTGCTCTAATCTATACCGCGTTGCAAAGCGCGGTCGGCCGCGTTGGACGAGAATGCTCGTCGTCGGGTCTGCAAGGGCCCTAACACGTTGACAACAAGGCGATTTTCGCGCGTCTGTCCCGTGGGACGGAAGGTTTTCTCTCACACGCGCTCTGCCACCACACGTGGAGTAAGCTCAATAAAGCAAAAGAAAAATAATAATATAAGAAAAATAGGTTACACGGCCTGTGAAATCATGGAGTGTGGTTTGCTAACAATGCGCTTGTGAGGGAAATGGAGTGTTGGCCTTGGTTTACAAAATACTACATGTGTAAAGAACATTCTCACCAAGGGATCAGGGCTGAGCCATACTTCGTGAAGCTTGCCTATTTTTTACCAGATTTCACTAGAGAAAGCGGTGATTAAAAATGTTTTGGAAAACACGGAAAACATATCTGTATGGATGAAACATTTTGAAACCCTTGAGTTTGTTTTCAGTTTTGCTCTCCTTTCCTAAAAATATATAGCCTATTATTTGCATTATTCTTACCTAGGTGAATTGAAGTCTAATAATTAAAACAGAATAAAGCAGGTTATATATTTCGGTTGTTAGAAAAATAGACCGTGTTGTAACAAGAGGCTTCTAAATTTTGGTTGTTAGAAAAATACATTGGTTTGTAACGAGAAGTTTGATATTCATATGAATTTCGCTAATTAGCATGTTTTCACGCAATTCTTCTGTACCTACTGTTAGTGAACGTAAAATAAACAATAATTATAAGTTCGGAATTTTAGTAGACACTCTGATACAATGATATAAGAGTGTTCTCAGTCCCAGTTTCTTAAATGAATTGGAAAAAAGTCCCTATCGTTGCAGTCGAAACAATATACAGGAACACGGCATTGAGTGTCACCACCACCTCAACACGCATCACTGATTTTCACTGGCAGCGTGTGAAATACAGATACTATCACCATGTTCGGCGTCCCCAATAATCCCCTTTAGACAAAGTTTGGGCAAAATTAATGGCCTTCACTGGACCACCCAAATAGCAAAATGGGTGGTCGGAGACCACCCCGTGAGAAACGGACAGTATATTCGTCTCCAATTACCTATCTGTACAAAATTCGGAGAAGTTTGGTCAAAAAGTGCCTGAAAATGCCTGGCGCACTCCATTGTGTGCCATCGTCCACAGGGACAGACGGCCTGGCACGCAGCATTGTGTGCCACCGGGGCCAACGTATTAACAAAAGTGAAGATTCTGGAAGCCTCCGTGTAAGCACGGATCCGTATCATGAGAATCGTTGTAGTAATGTAGGGGTAAGGTCATGTCAAATGGTGGCCTGTGTTATGCGCTATGCATAAGGTGCAGATATGTTCAAGAATACAAGGGTTACCGAGGAAGATAGCTGATCCTACAGTAGCCCCGCATCTTAACAGGCATATTTTCTCACTGGTAGAAAATTGCTCGACCAAAACAAGTCTGGAGTTCATTGGGACATGAATGGGAGTTATACTGTAAAATAGCATTGACGCTAAGCAGTAAAAACAATTGCTATTTTTTATGTCATCCGTTATCATATTTTAGGGTTTTATTTCTATTTGGTCATCGTCTGGTACTCGGTAAGCTGCTTCTCTGCCTTCGACGCGAAGTTCATTTAGAGATCTAGGTAACCTTCACCACCAATCGCTATTCTCTGCGCTGTTGGAGAGAGAAGGGCAGAGACGCTATTGTTCGCGAAATGAAGGTTTTAGAGAGTTTTCCGTCATCAAGGGCCGTATGCTCGTCCCTCCCGGCCGGGTGATGGGTACCCATCACCCGGCAGGGTGTGGGCGAATAGACACACTGAGTTGTGTCTATTCGCACTAACCCGGCCGGGTGATGGGTACCCATCACCCGGCCGGGAGGGACGAGCATACGGCCCCAAGTATGCTCCGTCGTCGTGATCTCATCACCCACTGCAGTGCGGTAGTAAATAGCTTGGGCGAAATGCTGTCGCCTTGCCTGACGCCCTCCTCTATAGGAATGTTGACTGGCCGCCGGAATGAATGCACTGTCGTGGAGCAGTGACGGTAGCATTCGGCCAGCGTTCTTATATAGGACGAGTCCATTCCTTGACCGACTAACGCAGACAGGATAGTATACGTATCGACGCTGTCGAAGGCCTTTTCGTAGTCGGCGATGGTTAAGACGAGAAGCAGATGGTGCTCCCGGCAGACTTCGATGGTCAGTGCGACACTTTGGATATGGTCGGCGCAGCTGGATCCCTAGAGCAACCCAGCTTACTCAGGCGGCGCATGAAAAGCACGTAGAGTACGCTCAACCACTAACTGGGCGGTAGTTGCGGCGATCATTCTTGGGAATATTTTGTGCAAGATGACTGACTGTGCGCGATACTTGTCTTCTGTGCCCTGTAGGATAGGTGCTTCCCATTTTCTTTTGAATTGCGTCCGAAAGTCTTTTTCTGCCGTTCTTCTAACTCTTTTTGTGTGATAGTTTCATCTTAATCGTTGTCGCTAATCTCTTGTTTTGTTACGTGTGTTTTTGAAGTCTTCTGGTATTGAAAGATCTTTTAATTGTTCGTCATATAAAAAGACGAGAAACAGCGAAACGATTCGAATTGCAGTATGGGCGCAAAAGGGAAACAAGTGGATGGTATACCTACAGTAAAAAGAACCACGAAATATTGCGAACAATGGCTTTCGTTGGGGAGGAGTGATTTTGAGATCGTTCCATCAATTTGCTTTCCATTTTTCCACTTAGCGAGACCACATAAGACTTATTAGTTTTCTGCTTTTATCTGGGTAAAGAATCATGCCTTAATCCTCCATCGTAGAGGTAGATGTTTTTAGGTTTGCAACCGAGATCAGTGAACTTATCCCAAAAGCGCCCCTATCTTTCACTCGCTCCCAGCGTACCATGAGTCTTATAACTGATAATTTGACGATCTTACTGCAATGATCATTTCAGTCTGACATTCAACGTTCCGCTGAGTTTTCGAAGAATTTCCACTTATTCTAATTCAACTGCGTTTAGTTTATCAGTACGTGCGGTCCGAAGTTGCTTTTCTGAATTTCATGAATTAAAATGATGTTAACGTAGCAGGATAGGGGGTTATTATTGTTTAGGTATTTTAATTGGTGAATCGGCTTTCCTTTTTATCAGAGACTATTGGAGTACGTGACATAATAGCTTTCTAGAAGTTGAAGTTCTGCCTAAACTCGCTTTACTAGGATCGCTCCAAGGGAGATGAGAACTGGTGTGGTTCGGATGTTTAAAGTAGATAAACCGGGAAACTGTTTGTTGTACGCGCTCGTTTTCGGACCGAGGCACTGTTACATCCTTCCTATTGCGATATCATAATAAATAATTGTAAAGCGTAACATACCGAAAGAAAATAGTAAAGTTCGCTCTGTCTATTGCTGTTTTACGTTGAAGTTCCACTACCATAATTATTCGGCATTCCTGAGTGATGCTGTCGACTAAATTTCCGTGTTTAAATTGTTTCCGCTGTTCGACATAAGCTCTAGTCATGAATCTCGATCCTTTCTTTTTTCTGCACTATTGCACTGTTTTATTCTTCATTCCCCTACAACCATCTGGCTGTAACATCAATGTAAGCCAGCGTTTTGAATTTATGGTGTCGCGAAAGTTTGCATGTTTTCAAATGTATTCTGTTTCAATATCTAAGTCCTTATTAAGAAATGCGTTGGTGGAGCGGCGTTAGAGTTCTGGTACTTCTCATTTTCCTATCACAAGTCGTATGCTGGCAGTCGAATTCAGTTATGTGATTGCGCGCAATTTGCTGAAGGTTACTTTTTCAGCGATCGCATCTAGGAATTCCGCATTTTATCATTTCTGCACGCGGCGAGCTCATAAATAGCACAGTAATCCCGATGTTGGTGTGCTTGGTTAACTGACAAAAAGGACATTTCCAGCCGTTACGATCTATTGCTCAACCCCCTTCCCTGCCTCACTGTAGACGGACAAATCGGTACCGGCTTATGTAGACATTGAATTTTACGTAGGGTAGTCCCCGGATTGCTGTACAGGCCAATTAAGCGTCCAGCACGTTTGAATGATGCGTGTGGAACCCAAATACCCCCAAGCGTCCCAGCGGCCTTGATAAACCCCGGCCACCTTAACCATTTCCTATCTATCCTAATCTCTATTTTCCTAGTCTCCTTCTTGGTACTTCTCCTTCTCATCGTTAATTTTCTAGTAATTATCTGTTGTTCTCGAATATTCTTTGTTCATCTAAACAACCTTCAGTTTCAGAGATCACATGCTTTCTGGCTTTCTTCAACTGATGGCATGGACACCCGTAACAGCCCAACTCTTCGACGAACCGTCTTTTCTGCGTACTCCTGCTCACTTGACATACTTGTCAAGGTTGCTGGACTCCCTGAATGAGTTTACCTTCACTCTCGACCCTTCCCTTACTTACGGGGTTGTGTAATCGCTATGAAAAAATTATCAATGAATTCGTAGAGGTTGTTCAAATAGCTCATGTTTTCAATGGATATTTCTTTTTCAATTCGACGAACGAAGCATCGTCGACTTGTCGTCAGGCACTTTTCATTTTTGTTCTAGGTAGGAGTTTCGTTTAACTTAAACCTCATTCGCTTCGCGATGCAACTTCTGCTCATTCAGCTTAGTTTTCGCGTCGTTTATCAGTCAAACATGAGCTGGGTATTGCATGCAGCTTAGACTGCGCGCTGGCAAGGCGCAAATATAATTTCTGGTTTGGGAAGTGGGACTTCGAGTCAGTTTGCTAAGAATGTCGTGGTGAACTCTAGATAATGCGTGAGTTCACTTACCAACCCTTTTTCGGCGTTATTTTCCTTTCATATCGTTACCTCATGATGAAGGTTAGGTGTGTGTTTTTCAATGACAGTTTGCAGATAAGTGAGACGGCTGTTCTTCCCGAATTAATCGTATGTGTGTTGAGAGATCGCGCGAGTTGTAGTTTGCTCTAGAAAAAAACACGTTCGCTGTGTTTAGTGAACTTGCTGGTGTTCCTTCCCATAGTCCGCATCATTTCCCATGACCTTCATGTCGTTCACTCATCTTTCTTCTCCTCAAGAATATCCATTTCAATGATGATTATGCAGGTTGACGAGTAAATGAAATCTCCGCAGGCATCAACCCGGTTTAATCAAAACAGCATTTTCGTTGTGACATCCATCTATCGCATTTAATTATTAATCAGCGACGATAGTAGTTTTCGTGTTCAATCGTCGTATATCACTGTCTGTATTGCCTGTATCCACATCATTTTCCATAACACCACCCTCAGGGTTTTATCTAGGAGTCGCATCGACTACCGATGTGATTGATTGTGTTTGTGTATTCAATTCTCTTTGTGGGTGATCCAGTTTTCACCTAATGCCGCACATTTTTGGTGTGTGTTACCTTCAACGTTCATGGTTTGCTTTCCTGAGAGCATATTACTGTGTACAAATCTTATAGATATGTGGTATATCAGAGTTTTATATGTTTTGTTGAGTCTAGGTTATCATTCAATAAGGATTATTTTTCGCTCAAAATTGTATTGACAACATCATATTGAGAACTAGCGTCTGCATAATGTAGTGTTTTCATGTAGTCATCTGAATAGACCGCTGATGTAACAGGCTTGTTTTTCAACGTGCTGTTTCCTTCTTCTGAGAGTGCAGTTAGCACGATAAATTGTTAAGGAACGTACCGTTTACAATTTCTGCTCGCCAAGGTCTATATCCGATACGCTTTTTTCTATCATCCATTTTTTAAAATTTTTTCTTCGCTGTTTTTCGTAGTTTACAGATGGAGGAGGGGATCTTATGGAGGAGAATTTTGTCGGCCGTGTTTTATGGAGTCACGTCAATAGTTGTGGTGTTCGTCAACAAAATTCTACTAACAAATTTCAGGTATTTGATGCTTCAGCCCTGCTTGTTATAGAATTTCGTTCCTCATTCTCATGTTAAGGTTTCCTTCTTTTCTGTTCGTTGGTTTCGGACAAATGGTGGCCACCGTAGCTGTGCTATTTGTCGCACGAACACTGCGAATAGTGTCATTTCCTGCCTTTGATTCCACAATCCCCCGTAAAATCATGCCTCTTCCTCTGTTATTTGTTCTCAATCTCGTATCTGGACTTGGCGGCACCAAATTGATAAAGTGAGTGTATTTCTTGAAAGCTACAAGTTCGATTCTGTATTTCTTAGTCAGAGGGGATGTTTTATTCTCGTTAGGATCACGGTGCTTGTTTCCTTGTCCTTTTGGGTTTCGTCTCAATATGGATTTTTCAGCTTGCCTATGTTCACAGTACTCCGAAGGTTTTCAATATTGATGACTATGGTGCTTGAATACGTCATACTTGGGTGAGGTGGATTTGTTACTAAGTTTTGTTGCCAGTGTAATATTCAATTTACGAATTTTCAGAGTGAAGGCATCACGAGCAGTGAAAATCTCGGTATGCCTAATGATTGTTGGATCCATCATCGCAGCACTTTTTGACTTAACATTCGATCTCTGGGGATATACGCTGATAGGGTTGAATGATATTTGCACGGCTGGCTTGGGTGTCTACACCAAGCAAAAATTGGAGGCTAAAGTAAGTTGTATCGTGGCGCAACGCACTTCCTTGCGGTGTCTTTGTAATTTTCAATTATTTTCAGGAACTCGGGAAATACGGCCTTATGTTTTACAACTCGTTATTCATGTTGATTCCTACTTTCGCTCTAGTCTGTTATACTGGTGACACTGATAAGGTATGTTGCTTTTTCTCTTTTCAATGAAAAATTTGTCAAGTCGATGGAGTTAAAAGAAGGTTATATAAAAGGGTGAAAGGAGTTGATTCGAAAAATCACAGGCGTTGACGTTCATGGTCTCTGATGAAATGACGCCTTCTGTTTGGATGTGTTTCATTGTCTCGTGCCTCTGTGGTTTTGTGCTCAATTATTCACTTGTTCTCTGCACACACTTCAACTCCGCGCTTACCACAACATGTGTAGGGCCTATCAAGGTGAGTCGCCCAAGAAGTTATTTGGCTTCTTCAACATTGCTGGATTATTTTTTGCGCAATAGAGCTTTTTGTCTACTCTAGAGAACACATTTCTTCCAGTGAGTGTCCACATGTAATTGATGAATTAGGAGCCATGTCCTTTTGAGAAATTGTTCCGGCGCAATGTAGGTCAAGACAACTCGACTGTTGGCTGTGAAATTGGATGGACGCGAGTAAGAGTTGTCGTACTCCCACTCAAGGCCGACACCGCTCTGACAATTGATATCATTATTTTAAAGAGACACACCGCTCAACTGTAATATTGAAGCAACAGGTGATAAGTATCATTTCCATTAGACACGCTGCGCACAATTATTGTCATCATTTTCTTGTTAAGTCCCATGCAGAGTGTTGCTGCTGACAGCGGCAACAAAAAGGGGGTGGAGCGCCTTTCCACCGAGGACCACCGCTCTGCTGCCGTTCGATTTGCTGCGGCAGCAAAAAATGACCGAGACCATTCCGTGCTGCTGCTGCTGCTGCGGTCTGCTGCTGGCTGCTAGCTGCGGCAGCAGCACTCTGAATGACCCCTGCTGCGGATTTGCTGCGCAGCGCTGCCGCGTTGCTGCTGGCCTATCCTTCATCATTGCTGCTACTGTCCGCAACAGCACTCTGAATGGGCCTTTATCGTTTGTTATGATATGAATTATCAGAGCGGTGTCGGCCTTGAGTGGGAGTACCTCATAGCTAGCTGTTGGTGTCATAGCACGGATGTGCGGCTGTGTCCAAGCGTGGTTGATAAGCTAGGTGATGATCAGTGCTTTCGTGTTTACGTCAGCTGCAATTCACTCGCTTTCCCTCTTTCTGGCGTGAAGCTATTCAGCACGAGTCGCCCATTGCTCCATTACTCTTAGTATGGAGATGTCACAGCCAGTTGAAGGAATTGTTTCGTCAGCAATTTTTGAATGTTAGGTTGCAACGTAGGCTATGTTAGTTGCGGCCCGTGACGATGCTATTGCAAAAAGAACAAATATGGTGGCCATCCAGTGAAGTTTATTCGGGACTCTGCTATGTTGCTGGGAGCAAAATTATTTCGCATGATTCATATAAGATGTCTTGAGCGGTATGAGCTCCTCATTGGTCATACTATAGCGGAGCACAGCAACCTGAGGAGATTTTAAGAGATTCGCCTTCTTCTGAGGTGCCATTTCGCGTTGTAATTTGATACATTTCCACAGTGTTTTTGGTATTAGTTTCGGTTTCAATTATTTCCAGTAAGTTGCTCGAGCCTCTGCCCCCGACAATGAGTTTCTGCTTCCCAATTGATATTTAAGCAAAGGCTTGAATGCACACTTCTGTTCCACTCCTCATCTTGTTTTAGACGCTTAGCTATTCCAGATTTTGGCGCCTTATTAGTTAATATGTTTTTTGTTCATCCACATAGTAGTTGCTTTGTTTGTGGGTGCGAGTAATGATTGAAGAACATCAGTCGAAACAGAAAATCCCAAATATAATTCAGTGAGCTGTGTCTGATTTTCAAGACTTTCAAAAGTACTCTCAACTGCTCACATCTGCACAGTACGGCAAATGGGCGCAGAATGTCCGGGAACGCGAACAAACTTTCGTCGCCGTTTCTCCAAGTTAAAGTTGTTTTTGCATGTCGTTCCATTTGGTATGATTTTGCGTTGGCTCGAATGCTCATGCTGACTAAGTATGCTCGAGCCTTGAGTATTGTAGCACTCATTTTTTGATATGATTTTTTGATATTTCTACTGCTGGGTATCGCAGGACATGACGGAAATGAATTTGTGCGACTGACTCTTTTGTCGAGTCAGTAAGTAGTGCGATGAGGTCCGCCCCTCCTAGTTGGTGCCACTGGAAACTCTCTGGTTTGGGATGAGCTGATCGCGGACCATCGAGCTCCGGCGTCATGCCCAGATTGACAGGCTGGCTGAGGTCAAATCCCGTCACAGAAATATGGCTGAAAGCGTTAGGAAAACCGAAAGAATGCTAGGACGGTGTGCGAGTACTACCGAGGAACGGACGACCTCGGTCGGTTAAAGAAGCTAGTTCGAGTAGGGATGCTCAACGTAGGAACGCTGAGTGGGAAGTCCAGAGAGCTTGCTGATCTGATGAAAAAAGAACATCCAGATCATGTGCCTGCAAGAAATGCGATGGAAGGGAGAGAAAGCTAAGGAGGTTGGAGAAGGGGTCAAACTCACCTACAAGAGTGAGGACAGCAGAAAGAACGGCGTGGGCATAGCGATCTCGGAGTATATCGAATACTTGGTGTCCGCTGTTCAAAGGGTCAGCGATAGGACATGCCTTCAGGATAGGTAGGAGGGGTGCTGGACGATGATATCAGTTTACGCATCACAAACGGCAGTCCCGAGAAGGATAAGGGCCGGTTCAGAGTCTTGCTGCATGCAGCTGCAGCAATGATAAAGTATAGGAATTGCAGCGCTGCAGCAGCTGCATGCAGCACGCTGCAGCAGAGGGGAGAGTTCAGAGTGTTGCTGCGCGCAGCAGCTGCAACAGAGAATTCCCACCGGAATTTTATTGTCGTGTTGCAGGAGAGGTTGTGGCTGCGGACTTGAATGGGTGCGGGGGTCCCGCAACGATCGTCCTGCTGATTTCCCATCGACTCCACGCCATCGATCGATCATGTGATTCCTATCACGAAAACCTGCTGCTGTGCTGTTGCTGCAGAAAACTGCAGCAAATCTGCAGTAACGCGGTGGTCCCGAACGGAACGACGCTCCGCCCCTTTGTTGCTGCACAATCATGCAGCAACACTCTGAACCAGCCCTAAAGATGAGTTTTACGTGGCACTGGATAACGTTATCAGATCTGTCCGTTACGATGATTTGCTCACCATTGCGGGAGATCTTAATGGTCACGTTGGGGCCGACCGTAGAGGAGTGGAGATAGTGTATGGAGGAAGAGGAGTTGGTTCCAGAAATGGAAACGGTGAACGAATTTTGGACTCGGCAGTCGTGCACGACCTGGGCATCTGCAGTACAGAGAGAGAGTCTGACGATGATCTTCTGCAGGGGAGGTCGTAAAACTGAAGTCGACCAAATTTTGGTGCGTAGGCAGGCTCCGAAAGCAATAAAAGACGTAAATGTTTTGCCTGGCGAAGACGTCGTAACGCAAACCGCTGGTTGCAGACCTGAACGTCACTCTTCCTTCTAAAATGAAGGCAAGGACAGAGCTCCAATTCGATCATGGAAACTGAGAGGTCCTGGAAAGAGCGAGCTCGAGAGGAGTATAGCAACCGCTGGCCTTCCGAGCCTTGCGATGACATGGTAATGGTGCAAATCGAGCATAGCGTGGGAATTCTCATGCTATGGTCGATTTGTGCCATTTCCATACTTTCCCGTCGCGCATCGCGCGCACACTAAACGAGCGCTTAAGTGCAGAAAAGCCTTGCGCGGTACGTTCTACTTGAGCAATCGTCTCAGGTTTCTTTAGATTCTATTTTTGCATCGTTTTTTCTTCAGTGGAAGGATCCGATAACTCTTCAGTAGTGCTCCCTGGGGTGAACGCAGTATTTTCTTTCAGAATCTATTCGTTACATATGCGGGAATGTTCTCTAGTGGTGACTATGTGTTCCAATGGACGAATTTCATCGGAATTAATGTCAGGTGAGGAGGCACTCAATTTACCGTATTGAAGGCGTACGGCGAAAGAAAAAGAAAGATTTGTCGAACAAAGTTTTTTTTTTCAGTGTCATGGGCAGTATGCTGTACACCTATGTGACGTTTCGGGCAAAATCGGTTAGTCAACGGAATATTGTAGTAGCTCCAGCTAGCAAAGCGGAGATGTTACCCTTGATTTGAAAATTGGCGCATTTGCGCTGCCTTGTGTGCTTTCCAAAGCAATAAGTTTTCGGGTATTATCCATTCAGAAGTTGCCTTGAAATTGGTATAGAGCGCTATGGCTTTAAATGATTTGCTACTTCACTGGCTGAGAGATCTGACCATTTTGTTCATTAAGTATCGAATCTGATTGTATGATGGGCTTGTTAAAAACACGCTGTGATGTTCGTCGAATGGTCTGTGTACATGCTTTCCCGAATGTTGTTTGTACGTTTGCCTTATTGCCCATAATTGTTATGCGGGCTTGCCGTACTACTTATGCGACTCATTCTTCCCTGATAAAAATTTATTTATTTTAGTGTGTCATCCATTCCCATTCAGAAGTTGCCTTGGAATCGGCAAAGAGCGCTATGGCTTTGGATGATTCACTATTTCACCGGCTGATAGATCATTTTGTTCAAGAAGTATCGACTCTTGATCTATTACATTTTTGGAAAAAAAATTATCTGCATCAAGCGTTGCTGAGACAACTGCTTTTTTCCTCTATCGCAGTTAGATTTGCGATACTTGAACACTGGCGACGCAGCAACCAAAATTCCAATACATTCATATAAACACTCACAGATTAGAAACGAGCTCGTGGAAGGTAGTTTTATTCGTTTTTTCACCAACCTTTTGTTGTTTTGAAAGCTCTCAGTCAACCTTTAATTCGACTGGTATTGTTAGTGTCAAATAATAAGTGATGTTAATTCCGGGGTCGAGAGGTGAAGAGCTCAGGCTCATTATCTCGATGATCAGGGTTCAATCCCGTCCCAGGCATAAACTCTTGCTTAGCTTAGGATAGGTTGAAAAGGGTGTCGGTACTAGCATCAGACCCAGGTGACAGGTCTGCTGATTGAGGAAAGCTGTCACAATCACAAAACTGATCGATGGTCGCATGCAAGAGAGTGGTGTCGAAGAACCTGCAACAGAGGACGATATGGCCATTCCACGAGGAGCTCTGTACCTACTCGAGATGGCAGTATGGTACCTCAGCGAAGCAGGAGCAAAACCAAGAAGAAAAAAGACGGGGCGACTATTGAGAAAAACGTACTCCGTGACTGATCGCGAAAATGTGGCGGAAAAAAATCTTATAATGATCAACTAAAGGGCAGAGGCGTGGTATAAAGTCCAACAATAAGGCGCACTTTGCACAGGCAGTGAAGCAGTGACATGAGGCGCAGTTTACCGCGATTCCGCTCCAGTGTAGATGAAGTGATCATTTTCTGGTGCCACTGTGTGGTACATGGTGGGACATCCACTTCCCTAGTGCGTTCACCACGGCGCTTTCGGCAGCGGCAATGAGCAATGATGCAGAGTGAGTTGGCAGTGAAACAGTGGAATGGCCCGTAACATTTGTCGTGAAACCATCACACGCCGGTAGTTGGGACGTGGAGTAATCTGGGAGAATAATCCCGCAAAGTGAGCAACCATGCAGCTACTGGTTTATCACCTCTCTCTCTCTCTCTCTCTCTCTCTCTCTCTATATATATATATATATATATATATATATATATATATATATATATATATATATATATATATATATATATATATATATATATATATATATATATATATATATATATATATATATATATATATATGCCTTACGACAGTGGTCGCCGAAAATGATCGATATCGCTCCGAGAGGAAGGCGTTAGGCCCTTGTTATACATTCGCTCGCGGTGAGCGTCAGCGGCTTGCGAGCGGTGATCGCGTGCGCCGCTAACCTCAGACGCTGAGCACGCGACGCACGCACGCACGCGCCCGAAGCCTACAGAGCAATGCGCGAGGTGATCGACCCACCCCCAGCGAAAGGGTCAATCGCAGTGCAATGCGCAGCGACTAGAGCGTGGAAGGTACGCGAGCGTGTGTATAACAGCCCGTGAGCGTCACCACGCCAGCGTCACCGTGATAACTCGTACAAACGTGTCTGGCCCCACGGTGTCTGATACTGAATGGACGAGTTACGCTGGGGGGTGAGCGAATGTATAACAAGGGCCTTACAGACAGCACTGCCGGTTTTTTTTTCAGAGAACTGCTGTTTAGTGAGATTGCATGAACCAACGAGAAAGCTTGATAGTGCTTTCAACGGTTTTTCTCAGGTGCGTACGATGTTCGTATTAGCTGTTCACCTGTCGTTCCGCTAATCATCGATTTGCTCGAGCGGGCGCTAATAACGTCTCCGTTCGTCCATATCGCGTGACATGGTAGACCGATGAGATCTGCTTGCTCGAACAACACGAAGAGCACCGAATTTTTCGTTCAGAGATTTGTCGAACAAATCCAGCATTCGCAAAGGTGGGCGAGCTGATGCTCTTCTGACGATGACACTTAAGCGGAATTGTTGGTTTTATCGCAACCACCCAAGCTGCCGATATAGGTGATTTGCGGCCTAAATTTTGAAACTTCTCAGAAGGTAATTGAAGACTTGAGTGGGAGCATCAGAACTTGGCGTCTCTTTTAAACGCACTTACGGATCTTTGTTGACGGTGTGATGTGAAAATTTCCCGTCCAGAAACCAGATTTATTTCTAATATCATGACAAGTTTTCGTTTAATGACAAACGAGCAATTACAATTACAGAAAAAATAATTCAAAAGCTCAAATAGAGATTTGTATACACATTCTAAATTCTCCTGCACATTGTTAGCCACTATTTACTGTGCAAAGTTTTGTAATGTACATTGTATTTGCAGTTGTACGCGTGTACAACGCCTTTAGGTATACAGTTCATGACACATAACAAGAGGATTTGCTGTGTTGGCTGAACTGTCGGAGTCGTTTTCCGATAGAGTAATACTTTCCTTGCTTTCCTTTGTCTTCGATTTGGTTTTTCTCACGCTTGGTTTGCTTGGTTTGCTTGGTTTGGATTTCTGAGATGAAAACCTTTATACCGTACTGTCCTTGATTACTCACCTGATTTGTCTGTCACCTCACCAAAACTCTTTGATTTCAGTAGTTTTCTCTAACACGAATTTTGAGGCCATTTTGTACAAGGAGGTGGACAGTAGACAAGATCAACAGACCTGCTTTGCATCAAAGCCATGCATACCTTTCCAGAATATCTTTGTAAATCGCTGCGTTGATTTTCAAGCCAGCTTCGACGAAAACAAGTGGGGTTTTCCCTGAAGATGTGACTTCTCCCCATACCATAACGGATTGAGGCTTCTTGGCACTTTCGTGAAGTCGTCCTTTGGCAGTAGCATCAGCAAGTGAATCCCCAAGAATCCTCTCATTTTGAGAGTTGAATACTGGGTTCAACGTAAAACGTTTTCATCCGTAAAGACGATGTTCCGAGCGCGTGCCACCGTGAATCGCTGCAGCAACTTTTTGCATCTTTCCACTCTGTTCTTCTTCATAGTATCCGTTAGGAGTTGGCACTTCTGCAGACGATAGGGGTACTTCTGAAGCTTTTTCCTGACTATCGTTCTCATTGAACCCACGCTTATACCAACGTCTATCGCCATCTGTCGCATCGACCTCCTGACGTCCCTTCGGATTTTTCTCTCACGATTTTCACATTTCTCCGGTTCGTAGCTGACATGGGAAGTCCTCTTCCTTTTCTATCCTCTTCGGTCTTCAATTCCTTGTAGCACCGTATCCTGAACCGTTCTTCGGGGCACGGAAAGGATCTTCACAATGTCCTTCGTTTGCTTCCCGGCCTTATGAAGCTCGATAATAGCAACCCGGTGGTTTGAACGCTTGACCACTTCGTACTCTAGTACGTATGAGTTGCACGACGTCCATTCAACATATACTAGGCAAGAGAAATGGGAAATTTCCAAACAACATTTAGAAACAATAAAATGTTTAGGTGCACGGGTAATTTTTGCACACCCTGTATATGTACATTGTTCCTCTCACACATTATTCAATGCCGATATTTCTGAGAATTCTTTCTGATGACTTTAGCAGATTGTTCACTGCTTTAAATTTTATAGGCGGAGTGGAAAGTGCCTCAAAGAGGCTTACGACAGCCCAAATCTCATCTGAGAAACTGATACAAGCGGTATCTCATGAAAATCGAATAAAAATTGAGTGAACTGCAACGTGAGATAACGGTGGAGGGTTGGCGTTGGCCAGTCCTCTAACAGTGCGCCACGCACTTATCTCGCATTCAAAATCGTACAGGTATGGTGAATGGGTAACCTAAACATTGGCTTATGGAATTGTCGCTGTTCACATCAGTGTCTTCATCCTGCGAGCCAGCTCTGATATCATGCGAGGCTGGCTTCTAATCGACAGCAAAAACCGTGAAATGCACCTATTCCTCGAAGTTTAGACCGCAGCGATTCCAGGTGAGCTACCAAATGTATTTGTTGCTGGAAAGTGAAGTTTGTCTTCGTGCTCAAGTTCAGCGTAACGTAGCCGGCGTTGATCAGTACCCCTGCGCATTCCTCCTTCAATCAGAATAGTAGAACGGCCCGAAGAATGAATACTTGGCAATGACTCGCAGAGGACAGTCGTTGTTCACGGCGCCTCACTTTCCCGAACAAGTTTGGTACCCAATTACGCGACTCCGGATCGATGAAAGGCTTTGTTAGCCTGGGCGAGGATCGATCGATCAACTAAGCGAGTAGAAGTACCGTCTCGTACCACTGCACTATGTACGTGCGCCCCTTTCGTCAGCAATGATCGCTTTATCCACGTCGTTCCCACATCGCTAACCTCTGCTCTTTCTTAAGGTACGTCCCATCTGAGTTTCTGCTCTCGCTAACTCAAAACGGCTGTGGTTGTCCAAGCGCGATTGTTGTGCTTCCAAAGTTCCTATGTTCATGCTCATCCGAGGCAGGTCGTATCTCTCATATCTACTAAGAATACCTGTCTTCGACCAGTTAAACTAGTTTGCAAATGCAGATATCTACTGTTCCTATATACCAATGGCATTCTTTAACTTGAACTGGATTACTGTAGAGATTGACCTTTGACAACTGGTTGACTGCCTCTGTTCACCAACACGAGGGACTGCCTCAAATGATCTTTTCTGCATCGCACAGAAGCAGGTATTTCACGCAGACCACGGTTGAAATAAGCAGAAAAAAATCGCACAGATCTTCGAACGTATACTCTTAATTTGGGGTTGACCGTCTCTGCTGGTCTCTAATTGTCCCTATTTTGCATTGAAGGAGCGCAACTCCGTTCCAGAGTAGACGGTGAGACTCTCGAAACTATGGTATCCCCTCAACAACACAAAAATCTAGTGTCTTGTGTTAAAAGATACAAAAAGAATGTCTTAGGAAACTCACATGCTTCGGTATGATTTTCACCGGCGGTTGCGGTATTTTTTCTAAAGAAAAAGTCACTTCCCATCAAACAATGATTGACCTTCAAATTCAATTCGAACTCACTGCTAGACAGACCATAATCCTCTTCTTCAGGGATTACGGCTCTTGGTGGGCGTACCATTTTGTCATCTTTACCCAAACTCAATCGTTTTGGTGGCTGAAGAACAGAAACATACCGTTACCATATTGTTTTACTCAAATATTTGAATGCACCTCGGTTTTTGGCTTTTTTGAGCATAATATAATTGATATTGCTCCAAAAACAAGTAGTGCATCAGTCAGAGTGGTTAGAATAGTTGAACATGCTAAAATATGCATGAATTCATTAATATTTACTGAGTACCATTTGTTCCTGATTGGCAACGCTACCGACCCGTCAACCAACATTTACGTAATAAGTCCTACTAGGATCATCGTTATATTTATGTTTGAACTAAGGGCAGCCGTTGCTTTTCAACCCAGACTGAAGTTCTATATTGATTGGATGTGATCTACGAAAACGATCGCGCGCGATGAACTTTGGCTTGCCATTGATGGCTTTTAGACAAGCGATACTGATAGATCCATTTAAAAACCACACATCTGTCGTTAAATGGGCTCTTGTAGAGTCACCAAGCAGCCGTGTGTTACGATAGGTAGGTTCTGCTGCTTCTCTGTTTGCATATCACGGTTCTGTTTTGCTTCCATGTGAGATGGAGGCTCGCTCTGAGGAGACTTTGGTCGGATACCGTAAAGAGTTTCGGAACAACAACGATCCTTACTATATATGAAGCGAAGCCCAGTCGTTCATTTAGGTGGATGTTTGGATGGATGTCAATTTCATTCTCCAAATGAGGGCGGTTGGAGGTGATTGTATGGCTGTTTACCAATGAAATTATTTTGACTATCACATTTTACAAGAACACATTCACACTTCATTTGCCAGCCTCTAGGAGAGGAATATAATTGCAGATCGACCCATATTACTCACTGCGCGTCGGGGATGACGTGGCTTGGGGATCATATCATCCACGTCATCCCCAGGGTTAGACGAGCATACGCCAGAGAATATAATTGCAGGTCGACCCATATTACTCACTGCGCGTCATGTTAGGCGCTTACGCATCATTTTTTTCATTTTTTTATCATATGGTAAACAACTACTGGTGACCACTACGTATCATATCTACTGGTTCACCCACCCCGGGTACTCCTCTCTGTGCACACTATTTCGTCGTGAGTAATTTGGGTCGATCTGTAATTATAGTCGTGTGCCTTTAAGCTGTCTATCGGTAGACCCAAATAAAGTGGAAATCTCGCCGCGATTCCGCTTATAGCCCTTCAGATAAAAAAATTTCTTGAACCGATCTTCCCCAAACTTCATATTAAGGGGTTATTTTGCATCGCTGATCACGATTCTAGGTGCTATTTGGGTTCAGAGGAGATGAGTGATTGCAGCTAGACCTCGGATTTGTACTCAGCATTCAACCTCATAACCTACCTAAACGAAGTTTCAGTCTTTGATTTTGACTTCATGATCCAATTCTGCATTGTAGATGGCCAACTAACGGTGGCCGATAAGCCCATGAAGGCCTGGTATCGGTCATGCAAAACCTTCGGTTGACGATAACGTTTCCACTCCCATACTGCTTCGAAAAGTGGATAGTGCGGTCGTTCACGCTTCCAACCACTGCTGAAACCGGCTGCGCTCCGGAATCGGGTGCTATCCGAAATACCAGCGATCAGTTTTTGCGCCGCTGTCGAAAGACTGGTGGTAAGAAGTTCAAAGAGCGTTGAATGTATGGTAACAGAATAGCTCATCAAAACGCTATCGGTGGCAAAGTGCAATCTCACTATGAGCACACCATGGAGATTATCCACTACGGATTGATAGTGACCTGCTCCGAATGCTGGCACAGCCCCTTTTCCACCGCCTTACTTCCGTTGCTATCTTTGCATGAGTCTTAACTTCACCGTCCTAGTAGCTAGCACCTCACCGCACTACGGGCGATACTGTTTAAAGTCGTATTCAAGTACTACAATCCGTGCTTTCCATAATGAGCAGGGAAAGCAACGCAACGATAGGAAAGCAGCAGAAATAATGATTACAGGATGGCAATATAATCGGCAGATTTGCGAATAACAGCAGTTTACCGTTCCAAGTCGTGCAAACGGTTACGTGGTGAACAGCTTTCATTTTAACATCACAGGATGGCAAAGCGATACAAGTTGCAAATGAAACAGTTTCGAATTGCAAACGTCTGATGATATCCACTTTCAGTTATCACATTAATTTCACTCTAGATGATTCGGCAACTTGAAAGTCATCTTTGTGAGTGCTGGGGAAGGAGAACGGTCACCAACCTACCGTTGGCGTTAGGCCCTTGTTATACTTTCGCTCACCCCCCAGCGTAACTCGTCCATTCAGTATCAGACACCGTGGGGCCAGACAGGTTTGTACGAGTTATCATGGTGACGCTGGCGTGGTGAACTCGTACAAACGTGTCTGGCCCCACGGTGTCTGATCCTGAATGGACGAGTTACGCTGGGGGGTGAGCGAACGTATAACAAGGGCCTTACAGTCACGATTTGTCACAAAATGTTGATGTAGACCTTAAGGGACCGAGATTCTTCAGAGAGATATGTTTCATTTATAATGAAATATCCAATAGTCAGTTAGAATCGTCTTCTAAAGAAGCTTACAACGGCTACTTTCTAAAAAGGATGTGAGTTAGGTGGGTAATACTTGTATAAGATCATTTCTAAAGTAATGGCCATATTATGAATTGCATTCATTCTGACCTTTTCGAGTTCCTAACTAACGTGTGTGATAAAAATATAGTTGTTTCAGTATCTTTGGTTTAGAGTTCCCTCACCCATGAATTGTGTGTTCCGTTGTCGTTCACTTTGAGTGTATACAAGTATGTGAACATCTTGTCGTTATTTGATGTTGATCGGATTGGTGTAGCTGTTTCAGCGGCATCCTGGACTTTCAACTGGAGTAGTGCTTACCAACCTAGTTTCTTCTTACGGTCTTACCCTGAGTACCTTCTAGGGAGGCCTCCTATCTCCCGTCCTCGAGATTTCATTTGCATTAAGTGGAATAATTTGCTTCTACCAATTCGCTACTGGGCACTTTGGGCTGCAACTACAGTGGAAACTGAAAGGGACAAGGTTCGCCTGAATTCGCACGGTCGTAGCCCGGACGTTCCGGTGTCTTCCACCCTTTTTGTTGCACTAAGCTGGCTAGGCCTTAGTGCCTGTCGGACTGAAGTTCTCCTAGTAGCCCCTAATTCAATAGTGATGATGACCGACTATCTTTTAACGGGACCAGGAAGGCTTTCCCTGCATTCTTTCCTCCACGATGGCGTTGGTCTCTCTCCTCTTGAGGACTGGGATGCTGGATGAGTTGCTAACATTTTACTTTTTACTTGATTTTAGGTTTTAGATGTAATTGAGTGCAGTGTGATTGTTTAGGATTACTCATCCGTGTCACGTGGGCACTTAACAGTGTAAATAGATAAATAAAAAAATAAATAAATAAATAATTTCTTGGGCGAGACGAATGTTCGCGAAATGTTGTTGATTTATTTATTGATCTTGTGTCAGTTGTTTGGTCCGGGATTCGTTACTTCCGAAGGTAGCGTGACATATGAGTCGCGTAACGTAGAAAGTGATAATACACCTCATAAACGGGTTTCACGGCCCTAATTTCCACAATATTGCGTTCTCGGGTGTATACACAACAGACACCAAATCAACCCTCTAACGCCTCGTGCTCCAACACAATTCTCGAACAGTTTATTCCAAACAGTACACTTCAATAATGCTCACTCTGTGAAACAATCCTAGCGTAACAACAGTAACAATAATTCATAATCTGAAATAAAACATGGGTGTTCCCTCCTTCAGAACTTGAACAATTCCGCAGAGAATTCATCCATACGAACTATACAGCTTTTTTTTTCAACTTCACAAACGCGTTAACTACTCAGTTCAGTAAACGATCACTGAACGAGCAAGGAACGTTCTCCAAGTGCTCTGGCGTGGCAGAATTAAATAACAGAAAGGAAGATGAACAACAACAATGCAGCTTTCTCATTATATGCTAATGGTTGCTCTTCCGCTTTCCTTTTTTATCCGCAGGCTTTTCTTTACGTTTCCGATGAGAGTGTTGAAAGGCTCCCCTTCTCTTCTTCGTTTCACGCTCTTTTATAGCGTTGTATCTGAAATATTAGAACATTAATGGCAGGACAGAAAATATCCCGGGTTTTGCCCTTTGTTCCCATAGAAGTGGAGCTGTTCAATTCTCTGCGAAGTGCTACAAGGGCCAAAACATTCCTCCCATTGAATGAAAATCCCGAGATTCTCCCTAGCAAGGAAATGAAAAGTGATGCTCAACACAATATAGAACGTTACTTTTCGAAAATAGCCAAGCAATACGTCAGATGTTTCACTGCCATTTGGAAAGTTACTATTCTAGTGTTCAAAACGTACCTTTCCCTCTTCGACCGCGTGAATTGCTGATTATGAAGAAGTTCATCAAGCATGTTTCGCTTCCTTTCTTTCTTGGTCATTCGACCACTATAATAGTCCTCAGGTGCGTCAACTACACGACCAACCTAAAATGTGGTGCTTTGCTTGGCGCAGAGCGAGGATATCGTTTTTCTAGAATATATTTTTGCTTCTGAATCATAAATTTGCTGAAGTTACCCAATCACTGCAAATAGGTGTCAAAGTGCTAAAAAATAGGAGTAATCACCGAACCTGGAAATACTTCGGAAGAACTGCTCGGTCGTTTCGCCGATAGAATGCAAGTGGATCGATAGCAGAACGCATTTGCAGAAGCTCAAGGTCAGCTTTTGCTTCTTCTGTGAGCTCAGTGGCAGGCAGGTCGAACCAATCACGTCCTTTTGTCTTCTCACGTTCCGCCTAAATTAAACAATACAGTCGTGTTGCACATACGAACGGTTGTGTCTGTCGTTCATTGTACGATGAGCTTCCCGCACTATCACATTACATTTACATCCCCTTCAGTGATGTGAATGTGAATGTTGAAATTAGACCCTAATTCCCAATAATATGGTATAGTAGTAGGAAACAACGTGAAACATAGCAATAAGTGGCATTATTTTTGAAGCGAGAAAAATGTAATATGCTGCAGTGGACAAAAGTTTATAAATCATTTCAATAGCCTCCAAAGTACGGTTTTTTTCGAGTAATGGCGTATTTTGTAGTTTTAGTTCCTGTGTTCGTGGGACTCCATTTTTCTTGCTTTTGCCTAACGACAGCGTTTCGTGGCCGTAATATATAGAATTTGAGTTGAAATGTTTCACGACAAACCTTGATTGGGAAATGTACTTACTGGCCGAAGTCGATGAAGCGCAGCATAATGAAAGAGGATGAAACACAAATGAAAAGTATAGAGCTTAAGTTATGCCACAGGGCTACCGATGGATGTTTAAGACAGCAGCATTAAAAACAATTCGGAGGAACAACAAGAAAAAACAAACGGTTTGGAAAAACAGACATTAACAATAAAGCAAAATGAAAAATAAATATTAAGCAACAACCTCAAGGGTTTAAAAGTCGAGCTTATTGTTCGATTCTACTCAAAAGATATCAAAGTCGTCTACCTCACTAGTATTAGGCTGTCGCAAAATTAATTTCGGAAATGGACCGCTCAGTTCAAACGGCAATAACTCAGCTCGAACGCAACTTTATGAATCAAGCTAAAAATCGTCAGCATCTACACACCTCTGCCAGCGAAGCGATAATAGATCCAAAGAGAAGAAACTAGGATCACGGGAGTTAACGGAAGCAAGAAAGGCATTTTCAACATCGGTCAAATCAGCGAATTTTTTCGGGCGCAAATTAGAATCAAATGTTTGAAAAAAGTGATAGTCTGTTGGTGAAGGGTCAGTAGAATAAGTAGGAAGAGGCAGAACTTCAGTGCCTAACTGGGTCAATTTTTGCCGGGTGATCTTCGCGGTGTGTGCACTTGCGATGTCCTGCTATAGGATCGCACCGCTTCTGTTCGCTAGTGCCGGGCACAATTTTTGCAATTTCGGGTACATTTCGTATAAATAACAACACTATGACTCTGCTGTAACTGAACCACCAGGTGGCATGATGCTATGATGGATAACTCCTTTACTACATCACCACACAGTGATCATAACCTCTTTAGGAAAAGAAGCTTTCTTCGTAAAACACAACTACGTGAACCCACACCTTTCTCAATCGCTTCAATTGCCTTCTTCCAATTAGCTTTGCTGTTCCCGCGTAATTCTTTTCAAACTGTGGTCCACATACTGCTTTGTCGAGAAGCTGAAAACATCATAAACTGTGCCTCAACACCATCTCCAGCAGAAAAAAGACATTGAGGAGTTATAGCTAGTTAAGAGGTCTTTGTAGGGAATTCTGTACAACAGTTTCATTCCTGAGTAGAGAGATCTTTTATGAGAGTGTCTCAAAAGTTTCGATAATGGTAAACCAAGGTGAAAAATCACGAAGCTTTTGACACATTTCTTGCTAAATTATTTATTCAACCAAGTTCAGATTGCCAACAACAGTCGCCCGTTCAAAGCTTAGTACATACCATCAGTACTACGTGACTATCTGACTATATCTGCTGCATAACTTTGTTTTCACCGCGGTCCCAAAACAAAAGCTCATCAAAGGGGTCTCTCAATGATAGGTCTCAATCTTTCTATCACTGAGCGTATAACGCTGAGAAAATAGACTTCGCTTTCGACGAAACTGCTCGATCTCACTCAACAAACACAACAATCACATTCGCGACTGCTCAGGCTAATCCGACGGTGTGAGATGGAGAAAACCTCGACAAAGAGGGCCACTCCCTGTGAAACAACTCACAGTCTTCAACTCTCCATCCATTTCTACTGAGTCAGACAGCTTTTCGGAGACTTTTTCGGCTGTCTGTTTCGCATTGTCGTCAACATCAGCGGGATCTCCGTTCACGTCTCCGGTGTCTAACACGAAAAACGAGCTGCCACCGTCGTTCACCTGAATGGCACTATACTGTGCGATGAGGAGAAATAGCACAATAAACCCATGTTCCATATCCGCAAAAACTAATTGACTACCACCAGAAAAATAGCAACTCAAATAAGAAGAACAAAAAGGTAAATAAAAAAAACTACCTAGTTCATGATGGTCGCCACACCCAAAAAACGGCATCGGTCACTTTTGAGCAGTTTCATCCGAACGTGTTCGGTTTGATGGTGAATCACTAAGACTCGCTTACCTCGCCTATCAGACCTTTGGATCAAATGGAAACTAGGAAGAAGTGGCAGTCGCCAACTATCAAAAATTGGAAAGAACGCCTGAGAACTCACTTTCTCTTTCCTCCAAGATGCTCTAAAATCGCTCGACACAACGGGAAGTGGCGCTTCCTCTGAGTTTTCACTCTCCTCTTCAGAATCGCTTTCACACTGTACTGGTTTCGGCCGCGTGAGCAGCGGTCGCTTTTTCAGGGTGATCATCTCAACAATACATTCATTGCATAAAGTCTTCACACCGGTGCGGCAGTGTATATCCACGAACGTAAAGAAACATTCGTCAGAACATGAGGCGCCATGAATAAATAAATAAATAAACGTGCATTCATAAATAAATAAATAAATAAATAAAATAATCTGGCACTATTCAAGGGTTAAGACTACTCAGTTCACAATTTGATCAACAATTGATTTCGTTGCAAACCCAACTGGAAAGGTAGTGTTGGAATTGACACCACGAATTTTACATCCGTTTACAAAAATCCGACAGAACAACTTAAATACCACTGAATTTCTTTGAAAGACCGACCAGGAAATAAAGATACATCTGCCTTCGAAATCTCGATAAGTACAGGTAGAAGGTGAAGGTGAAGGTTTCGACGTTAATCGGTCCCCTTATTGTCAGGCTTAAGCTTAGTTCCAACGCCGCATTCGTGTTGCATTCAGAATCGTAGATGCATGGTGAATGCGTATTTGGTCCGTACAATAACCCGGGCAGCCACTATACTAACAAGGGAAGCTTGTGAGCGATCGGTGACGATTCATAACGAAACCCATATGAGCGTATAGGGCTTCGCACGAGGAATGCAACGATGTGTTCACCAGGTGCCGTCGCCACCTGGTTGATCTGAAAATGGCCGGCGAAATTTCGCACTGCCGCACACGTAGGCTCCCTGCCAGCGGGAGTACCGGGCCGAGTCTAGCGGCCAGCACGACGAGGTGCCCGAGTGGATAATGCTGTGGACTCAAAATCTGATGGGCGTGGATCGGTCCCTCCGGATGACTTTTGTTTTGCCTTCATGCGCTAGGTTCCAAATTACGCTCCTTCTGCAATTTTGCCACAGTTTCGAGATAGAATCGCGTTTTGGACGATTATGACCAACAGAGTACGCACGGAGGACCAAATCTATCATAATCGTGGTCCATACTTACCGTCACCAACCCAAATCCATCCCAAATTCAGAAACTAATGTCAGATTCGTGATCAGCGCCCCCAATAACCCCCGTAGACAAAGTTTGGGCTAAATCGGTGATTCTGACCTGACCAGCCTTATAGCGTCAAGTGTATGAAGGTCCACTTGCCGAGAATATGCTTTGTTCTATTGTTCCACTTTTTCGACGTTAAAGAACAAAGACTCTATTGTGGATGAGTCTCTTTTCATATTCATCAAAGAAGATTACCTGGGCAGCTGACAAATCCGCAGTTCACAAATCTAACATCGGCTTTTTCCGTTATGTCTGACGTGTGCTTGCTAGGGTTCGTAGTCAGAGTAGAGTGATTGGGTCGAAATCACCGATTTAGCCGAAACTTTGTCTACGGGGGTTATTCGGGACGCTGATAACGAATCTGACGTTATTTTCTGAATTTGGGATGGATTTGGGTTGGTTACGGTAAGAATGGGCCGCGAACATAGCAGATTTCGTTTTCCGTGCGTACTCTGTTAGTCATACTCGTCCCAAACGCGATTCTATCTCGAAACTGCGGCAAAATCGCAGAAGGAGCGTATTTTGGAATCCAGCGCATGAAGGCCAAAGAGAAGCTACCCGGAGGGACCGATCCCCGGTCATCATATTTTAAGTCCGTAGCACTACCCACTCACAACAGCACCCACAAGTTGGGGAATTGGCCCCACTACTCCTGCTGGCGGGGAGCAGCAGTGCAAAATACGTGTGCGGCAGTGCAAAATTTTGCCGGCCATTTTCAGATCAACCAGGTGGCGACGGCACCTGGTGAACCCATCATTGCATTCCTCGTGCAAAGCCCTACACGCTCATATGGGTTTCGTTATGAATCGTTACCGATCGCTTACAACCTTTCCTTGTAAGTCAGTGTTCTTTTACCTTCCCAGACAATTCGAGTACCTATGTAGCCGACCTCGAGGGACAGAAGGTTTGGTTAGCACCCACGATCAACGTTTCGACCGTGCGAGTGTCAGTAGCGCCTTTTCCACTACACCACCCATACCTTTCCTTCCGTAATGGACCCAGGTAAGAGTATGTAAATATGGGCGAATTCCTAACAGAAGTTCATGCTGTTGGGCTTGGTGCTGATCAGGAATCTTATATTCGTTTCAACGAGTTCAACAGACGGAATGCTGTCGTCAAAAACACCACACGTCTATAGGGTAATAGCCGCCCAAAGCCTTACCATTAGAAATGGATGTATAATAGATTGGTGATCGCTCGAAAACCCTGGGATGAAGTTTTGAAGAGAGGAGTTTCAGACCAATCCGTTAGGGCTCGTTCAGACGACGCGCGTCGAAAATGCAAAATCGAAGCGCAATCAATAAATAACGTCATTGATCGAATTTGCTCCTTTGCGCTAGTGGCGCAGTCCGGTTGCGCCTCATAGGCAAAAAAAATTAGGCATATAATCACATAGGAAAGAAATTAAACGAAAAAAGTGAATTTCGTCAAAATTCCCTTTAATAAGGAATGGCAGTTTTGAGCGACCAGTAAGTTTGCCTATATGAGGCGCAACCGGACTGCGCCACTAATGCAAAACAGCAAATACGATCAAGGGCGTTAATTATTGATTGCGCTTCGATTTTGGACTGGCATAAAGTGGCCTCGTCAGGCCGGGCGATGGGCGCCCTTCGCCCGGCCGGGTGATGGCGAATAGACACATGAGTTGTGATCAAATGGGAATGGACTGGCATAAAGTGGCCTCGTCAGTCGAAGTTGATGTCGAGCGATCAAATAAAAGCCTTTTCGAAGATTTCTGAAAAATTTTCCTTTTCGGGTCTTTTCAAAGTCAGCGAACTATGTGGGCTTAAGTTCAATCATTTCAGCTATAGAGGCGACGGGGTTTGGTGGATGCCAGTTGCTTGGTCAAAAACCGATCAAGCTGGTCAAGGAGTGCAAGTAGCGGTTAAATGGGGCTTGCAGGAAACCATGCTTTGGCTTAGAGGGGAGCTGCTACTCATGCAATTAGAACGGGAGTGGACACAGACGCCGTTATGTTGGCGGATCGTTCGAAATCTTTTGGAGCGCCTAACAGTTATATTGGTCTTTCTCCGCTGTAATAATATCCCTTATTCTGGTATATATTATGATCGATTGGATTTTTGGATCTCAATGTACGTCATAATCCTGTTCTCGATTCTGGAATATTCGACAGATATCTCAGAAGGACGTGGTTCCATAATTTGTTAAGGTTACAGGAACATATTTACTCGTGTTTTTTTTTACGTTCATCTATGTACAGTGTTATTGTTTTTCTCGCACGGCTAGGAGCGGTTCATACATAATCCCCAATTTCTATCATATCATCTCGGTCCTCACATCGCCCATAGGAGGCAAATTGCACTTGAACGTTAAGCCGCATCTTTAAACTATTCGAGTGCTCAATCATTCTACTCTAGTTCCACTGGTGTCTTGTAGAGCGTACACGATTCACAGGATGAGGCGCCGCGACAAGTTTATTGGGCAGTCTGTTTCTCTAGCTTCTTAGCTGCTTTCTCTAGCCGTATGTTGTTCCTATTTTGGCATGTTTCAGCAGTTATCACTAGACACGTTACAATGTATGTTACCCAGCTTTGTTAGGGTTTAACACCTATCCTCTTGTGCATATATTCATCAGTTATCATATTCGGTCAAGGAGCTAACTGAAAGTTTTATAGCAGATTAATATTCTATGTATCTATATGCTAACCGCGCTTTTATTTCGTGAAAGTTTATGTTCTATTAAAGTTAGGTATATTGTAGCCTTGTGTAATTTTGATAGAACAATACGTTGAGATGAAACAAATACGCAGACGAGAAATAAAGCATTTACCTCCGATGTGTGGTAGCAAAATGTAAACCGGAGGTTTTGCCGGAGTATATCGGAGGCGAAATATGTGTTTGACAGCAAGGAACCCCTGCGACGGAAATCAAATGAAATGAGTTAAAACGACCAAGATTACGAAACAGACCCTTTTCCACTGAAGAATGTTCGGGAACGACACCGAAACAACGCATACACATTTAGTAAATGGGATCTCAAGCAAATATCAACAATTCGCTTTAATAAAAGTTTGTATCAACTACGGCGTCAAAAGGGATGTGGCGTACGTAGCTACGACATCATCGCACACAAATAAAACTCGAGGAGGTTGAGAAGAGGTCGACGGTAGGCTGTGAGCGGTTCCCTTTGGACATACCTTTAAACAGTGAGAAATTAATTTCTAGCCAACCGTATCCGAATAGACGAGGTGGGTATAGCTGTTTTGGTGCTGTGTGGGTTGGGGGCGCCGCCAAGTGAAAATTTATCCGAAACCGTACTTCTTTTTACTCGCGCCTATCCATACAAACGGTAGTCCCGTTGACGCGCTCCATTGCAAACCGCGCGCGATTGCCGTATACGCCGTATACGGGGGAGTATCCACATGAGCCACATGAGAGGGCCAAGAACAGCCATCAAAGTGCCGAGATGGCCGAGTGGATGTTCGTAGCGAAGATGCTTGTTGAGTATGGGTTGCAGGTTCGAGTCCTTCCTGCTGGGTGCTTTCTGTAGTGCTCAGTTCAAGCTTAAGCTGCCGCTCTACTTTCAGTAGTGATCCTTTAGACCCTCCATTTACAAGGAACTAGTGGTTCACCCACCCCGGAGTTCCTTCCTTAGCTTGTGCTTAGGTAGATCACGCTTAGGTTTAAGACTTAATCGAAGGGTGAGGTGGCTTGATTGTTAGATGTCCGGGTCAGGGTGTTTCCATCTATTGAGCTTCTGAATTGCGTGGTTGGAGCCTGAGTTATCGTTCTCCTCTGTACCCTTCCCCCGTATACGGCGTATACGGCAATCGCGCGCGGTTTGCAATGGAGCGCGTCAACGGGACTACCGTTTGTATGGGTAGGCGCGAGTCTTTTTTTTTAACTGAAATATGCCCAAATTAGATTTGGAGTACAGATAGCTCAGAAACAGGTATTTAAAGACAATTTGACCTCTTTTGAGAATTCTAGTAAGCACGATAAGGGCACTACTTTTATTGGTTGCAGCACCCAAACCACACAGCTGCGCTGATTTTTCCGGTAGTCAAGCAATAGCACTGCTAGTTCGGGGCTCAGCATCTGGTCCAAATTGGCCGCAGAGCGGTGGACGTAGCGGATTGCAATTCTGATTGATCACTGAAGAAGAGTGAGTGCAAAAATAACTCAGCGGGGTCGGAGGACAGGCCGAAGATGCCTATTCCTGAAAAGGTGGTTGCTTGCAGTCGTAGTTGCCCTATGAAGTAGAGCCATACGAAGTGTGAACTTAACTCTACTGTGACGGCTAAGTTTGATAACTAATCTAGTGACTTGGTGTATTTTTTGCGTTCTTACTGTTCATTTTGCGGAGCGTAGTGCAGTGCTACGAGGCGCTAATACGCCCCCCCCCCCGCGGAAAAGCGATCGACCCTCACCCGGCCAACCAAGCTTTCCACCCCTCTGGGGCCGTATGCCCAACTTTCCCAACTCGGAAATGGGCGGGGTTGGGGAGGGGACGGGCGAATAAGAGCGGAATCGACCCGTGTGGCCTGTGCTCTTACTCACCCGCTCCTCCCCTTGCCCCGCCCACTTCCGAGTTGGGAGAGACGAGCATATGGCCCATGTGCTCGAGTAAATAGGTACCACACTCGCCTAGCAAGGCAAGGACACTGCCTTGCACAGCTACTGACCACCACAAGTCATTGTAGGCAAAATATGCATTCATCATGCTACTATTCTGAGTGAAAGAGAAGTGTATGCCGCGTACTTACCGGCACTGATCAACGCTGATAACTCTACCTCGGAACTTTACCACAAGATGTGGTAGTTGTCCAAATTAGGGCAAATTGTCCGGCTCGCGGACAACTGCTCCTACGGTGGGTACGACGTCGCTGTGCGGCGAGATCGCTACTGAAGCCGCCGTTTGGCTTGTTTTGTTGTTTCTATCGCCTCCAAGGTCAAATTCCATCATATCAGAGATTTTCGTGAAGATAAGTCTTTTGGTGCTCCAATCAACACGAGTTGGTGATGCGCGAGACGTGAGCTCAAGCGTGTCGAGTTCCCTGTCCGCTTCCTTCCGTCATCGTTTCTCCAGTTGCTCCGGCTTGACCTCTCTTCATTTTTATCGTTTTCGTCTGTGATGCATTGAGGAGAAGTTACTGTTAAGGTATCAAAACCAGGGCACTGATGCCTCCCTTACCGGGCGACCCACACCCAAGTCGTCAGTCCGATTTCGACGCGATCAAGCTGAGTCGCTCAGGTACTTTTTTGACACTATTATTTTACTCTTCATTGCCGTTGATGGTGCTTTTGTGAATAGCTTCTGTCACTGTTCCAAGACAATAATGAACTCGTCATCTGTCAGTAAAGTTCATTACTATTAGGGCCTTTATGTGTTATTGAAGCTATGGAGACTGTAAATGCATCAAGTTTCTTGCCGGAAAGTATGCAGCATTTTGGTACCTAAAGGTCGTATTTGGGATAATTCCGTGCAGCAATCCACAGAAATCTCTTCAAGAGTTCCTCTTCAAGGCATCCATCGCTTGTCTGGAGACATGGATTCTTCGCTCATATCTCCATTTTCTCCTCTTTGAATCCTGGCTTTGAAGCTCGATGTTAACAGTCGCTTTTCAGTTCTTACGTTTTCCCTGACTTGATCCATTATCTGTTTGTAAAAAATCAAAGTCAAGCAGAGCGAGTCAAAGAAGCTGTCAGTCCATGTTCCAGGGAGAAATGAGGACGCTCTTGATCCTGCAGAAGACGTTAATCATCCATTCAACATAATTCTTCAAATGAATGAATTCAATGAGGTGAATTTTCTTCCATATTCCTTCATCTTTACAATTAGTATCCTGTGTGTCGATGGGTACGAAGGCGTTTTTTTGGTAAACTAACGCCTTTTATGTTTGTGATTGGAGAGTACGTAGTTGATAAAGTTGTCGAAGTAAACCAAAAATGAGATGTAAAATCGGTGCAGTCAGCAGAAGAATGACTCCAAGATCTCTAGAACGACTACTTTTCCGAAGTGTCGTGGAAATGAGAGAACAGGGAATGAAGCTATCCTACGCTAGTGGGAATTCTAACTTATTTCTTTCCATATTTCCCTGTCTATGTTCACATTATAGAGCGACAAGCGAGTTAAAGATGCTGTCCTTTATTGCAAATCGAGAGCAGATCTTCTCAAAATGTCCGATTATCCCTTACATATCTCTCCCAAAGATGCAAAAAACTTCGATCCCCAAGTGCGGTATGTTTTTACAGTATTTGTATTTCCATTGTCACCGTTGAGACGCGATCTGTTCCAGGAAGGAAGCCTTGCACCTAAATCAGTTCCTCGACAAGTTGATAACCTTGACTTCGGTCCGGTCGGAAGCTCTGTTTTCGAAGCTAAGGATGTTGCTCGCGCAGGGAGAGTCCTACGAGGCCTTCAAATCTGCCAGTGAGACTCCGTCCGTCTGACATTCAACTTTAGCGAATACCTCTTCTTTTAGTGAACGAGCTTGATGTCTCCTTGAAATGTAACGTAATTTGGGAGAACGATTCTGTGGCGTACCGTTGTAATACCTGTGCATTGACACCTTGTGAGTTTTTCACTTGTATTCGTTACGTTTTGAGCGTAATCATACTCTCCAGCGAGGTCAGACGTCATTCTAAGCCGTTAGTTCGAGTCGAAATTCATTTCTTGAAGAGGGGTGCAAAATCTTTCCTCTTTAGCATCATCCACATGCCCTTATCGGGACGTTGGTAAGTGTCGTGTCGCTTTGCAGCAGAGTATGAGGAGGTGCTCACCAATATTTCCTTAACGTCATCTGTGTTCGCATTTTCCTCATGTTCTAAATTTCTTTGCATTTGCGCTGTTTTAATGGTAACTATTTACAGGTATGTCACTATGCGCTTCATGCTTTCAATCCGCCAACCACGAGGGTCACGATTTCACTAGGTTCTTTTCTCGTGAGGGTGGAGCGTGTGACTGCGGTAACTCGGATGTTATCAAACCCATAGGGTACGCTGTAGTACAGTGCTGAATGTAATCTTTAACTTTAACTTTAAAAAAACCTCAAAAAACACTCAGAACCTTGATCATAGACTTTCCCCTAAATAGTTTCCAGTTGATGGAAATCTACGTGGTGAAGCCCGGCCAGTTGGCACCGGCGTATTTTCACTGTCATCTGTTGTTTGACATTTGTTGCGTTTGATCCGAGATATATTAATACGTTCCATGTTTCAGATTTTGTCCTCGCCACGGAGAAAATGCCGTCAGGCCACCGTCTCCATCGCCATTGATAGTATCTCTCCCTCGTCACATTTTTGTTAAACTACTAGTGTGCCTTTTCCTGGAATGGAGGGGATTCGTAAGTTGCTGGTAGCAGGTCGCTTTTGAACATTCATTGGATTTGTTCAGAGTGAGCGTTACTCGCAAGAAAGGGACGCTCTCGGCTGGGAGGAGCCTTTCAATTTAGCTACGTTTTGTGACAGTCTCGTCAATCCTGTCATGCTTTTAATTAATTTCCTTCAGGTATGCTTCTAGTTTGTGTGGATGGTTCTGTTCAGAGTCTCTAAAAGCTGATATGAATTTAAGGAATGTGTCAACTACGGCGGTCCTATGCGTGAAGCCATGGCCGAGATTCTGATGGATAAGGAGCTATATAAAGCTCTTACTGAACGCAATGACGACGGTGCGTTTCCGTATTGTTTTTTTTTCACTGGCGTTTTGATTCATTTCCTAATGTGTCACAAGGGGGAAAATGTAATGGTCATGATTTTTTATATGATCAGATAAAGTGCCATGCATCCTCTCCTGTATCCACAGCAGTGTCGTTTTTTCGTCCGCACCTCATTTCGCTGCTGCAAGTGTCTCATTTGGCGTTTCTTTATACGGATTGGCCATGGGCTCAAATTTTGCTAGCCAGAAAGCTCCTCACCTTTCAGAGTACCCTACCAAACTCTTCCTCTGAAACTGGAAGGATGTTGATCGTTCTGCCGATTTCAGAAGACTTGTCGTTCACGTCGGATATGTCCCTGGATTGGAGAACGCGATCAAAGTTCCGGGCTGATCAATTAAGCATTTTTTCGGAAAATCTTCAGTCATATTTCCCATACCTTGGTCCCGCACATCTCGAGTAAGTTCTCATTATTTGGGGTTGGTTTATATCTTTTATTTGTTTATTTTTCGACTTGCCAGTCGCATTATGAATATAAGACAATTTTTCCTTAGGGCTGTATATGTTACAGGTGCGAATGCTTGCTCGACGAGCTACTGTTCTGGGTATTACGTATGAATTTCCCACAGAATCTGATCAATTTTGCGCTCAGCATGCTCTCAGAGCCAAATTACACGGTATTTGTTTCGGTTTTGTCTAGCTAGTTTTTCTTTTGTTATAGCGACCCTCATTCTACGAGTTACGCTTCTAACGAGGGAGGTCAGTGAACTTCCCCCAAAGATTCCAATCGAGACCTATATGGTTTTGTAGAGCTTCGAATGGCAATTGCAACGGTATAGTTTGTTTTAGCTAAGTGGCAATGGGCGGTCCAAAAAAGGCGAAAAATCTTGACCATTAACTAGTGGCGAGAAACTAGTGGCGAGAACGGTTCTAGGTGTTAATCTCCGGAGACAGTATTGCAGTGGCTCAGTGGTTAGCAAGTAGGACTTGCAATCTGACGGTCGAGGGATCGTTTCCTTTGCTAGGCTTTTTTTGCCTTCATGCGCTACATACCAAATTACGTTCCTTTTGCAATTTTGTAGCAGCTGCGGGATAGAATCGCGTTTGTGACAAGTATGGCCAACAGAGTACGCACAAGGGACTATATCTACTAGCACTTATTTACGTGACCCATACTAACAGTTATCAACCCAAATCGATCCAAAATTCAAAAACAAATGTCAAATTCGTGATCAGCGCCCCGAATAACCCCAATAGACAAAGTTTGGTCTGAATCGGCGATTTTGACCCAACCAGCTTTACTAGTGTCGGGTGAGTAGTTGTATGAACGCCCAGTTTCTGGGAGTATCATTAGTCTATTGTTCCACTTTTTAAACTCTGTAGGATACAGAGACTCCATTTTGGATGAGTTTCTTTTCATATTCATCAAGAAAGATTACTTGGGTAGCTGACAAACCCTCAATTCACAAATCTAGCATCAGCTTTTCCCATTGTGTCTGACATGCGCTTGCTAGGGTCCGTAATAACAAAGTAAGGTGATTGGGTCGAAATCGCCGATTCAGCCCATACTTTGTCTACGGGGGTTTTTCGGGGCGCTGATCACGAATCTGATCCCATATTTTGTCTACGGGGGTTTTTCGGGGCGCTGATCACGAATCTGACATTTGATTTTGAATTTTGGATCGATTTGAGTTGCCTACGATAGGCATGGGTCACATACATGAGTGCTAGTAGATATAGTCCTTTGTGCGAACTATGTTGACCATACTCGTCCCGTATCCCGCAACTGCGACAAAATTGCAAAAGGAGCCCAATTGGGTATCAAGTGCATGAAGGCAAAAGAAAAGCCCGACAAACGGTCCGATCCCCTGACCACCACATGGTGAGCACTACATGCTACCGTCTGAGCCACCTTTTTCGCCTTTTTGGACCGCCCACTGCCATTTAGCAAAAACAAACTAGACCGTTGTAATCTCCATTCGATGCTCTATAAAACCATATAGGTCTCGATTGGAACCTTTGGGGGAAGTCCACTGACCTCCCTTGTAAGCTGAAATTAGCTCAAGGATGACTGGACTTGCGTGGTCCCCCAGCCCGTTTTTTAAACCCTTCCTTTAGAAAAAACAAGCTGAGCCAAAGAAATGAGGACGAATGAACAAAGTATATGAGTTAGTGCTCTCAAACTCGATACCTTCTGAACAAGTCAGTCGCAGGGTAGCCTGTGGCGCAGTGAGAGAAGAGTCGTTCTTTATAGAAATAAGGCTGGTTCGGCATTGCCATCCATATTTTCGGGCCCTAATAGTTTAGAATACGTCTTTAAACCCTAAGATTGCATTTGTTTGTTTTCAGTAATGATCGGTTAACCAACTTCACACATCAAACCAACCCTTGAGATAGGTGGGACTCTATTTTCATGCAGTGACATTTCAGGATGCTCTGTCAGTTCGTTTCTTCACATGGTATCCGCTAGTAGCGAACTGTGTCAGGAATTTGTGCATTTATCAACAACAACGCGAAAGGAACTCGGACGTTGTGCAAACCACATGCAGTCGGTTGATCCACATTTCTGTACAGGTGCCGATTGCTGAAACATAAGTTTTTCATGCTCACAAATCTTTAACTGAGTACCTACGATCAATTGAGTGAGAATAGGGCAATAGGGTTGTCTTATTTCACTTTTGTTTTATATCAGGTATCTTGAACCTTTTCACTCGTTTTATTACTTTTGTTGTGAGAAAGTGATCCAATTTGAAAATCTTGCAAGATGGGGCCTTTTCATGCTATCTGCATTTGTGCTCCCCAAAATTGATGAGTAACTCGGTTTTTTGTGTTCTCATTTATTTTGGATTATCATTTTTCGTCGCCTCTCCCTCTCAGGAGAATTGCTTTGACGTCTGTACCCCTCATTGTCTCCATAATTCTCTCATTGCCTTCTAGTTGATGTTGCCTCTGTCCGAAGGGCGTCCTAGAAGTAGCTACGGACGGAGTAGTTACGGTCTTCTGTCCTTGTCCTTGATCTATGTGTCATTGTGATTTGTTATGGGTTGGGAGCCTGTCCAGCATCCTCGATCGTCGTGATTTGAGTTCCATTCATTGAGTCCGCTTCCATTTTACGTATCTAAGAATGTTCTTCGAAGGGCGATTAGCCCCACCTCGGATACCAATTTAGCCGAGACGGGCCGCTACGGTTATTATTTGTGCCCATTTATTGCTTTCTCTAACATAAGAAAGGGTAAGCTATAGTTTTTTTTCAAATTCAGAGGAATCTGGTCCTATACACGTGAGAGGTGTAATCGAATAAACCCTACAGTGGGGTTTGTTCATGGTTCAGTTGGAGGGGATAGAAGGCAAAGCCTCCCCCCCCCCCTTCCGAATAGCACGTATCTCGTATGACGGGCCAACCCCATTCATCAACGAGCTTCGCGGTTTATTCGGGTTTTATGTGGTTTTTTGCGCCACTACTAGTTCGAGATGTAGAAGCCGTTGCTGCTGCAGTGACTTGTGTTGAACCTTTAAATTTCAAGTGGAACTCGAACAAACTCTGCCGTGCGTTGATGAGCAAATCTGGTTTGTTTGCCGTGGGTATCTTATCCTCCGTTGGGTTAACAAATTGTGCTAGACCTCCCATAGACCCTGAATGTGAATAAATCTTACTGTTTGCGTTGATGAATCACGGTTTGCGCGTAGTTTTGGATTTGTTTCGGGTATGCCATTCATCAGGCTGCACCGATGTGCTTATGCTAATGCTCCCCTGCAGTTAGATATAGTGTATTCAGTATTACAGAATATTGCTAGAACTAGTGTTGATGGCCGTTCTTCTTTCGTTGTTCCTTGCTCCAAATTTGGATTTTCAAAGACGTAAAGTGTAATTGGATGACACTGACATTGTTTTAGATGTTGTCGTCAGAGGCACTCTGCAGGCGACTGAATGAAAAATGCGATCTTGTCCATGTTGTCTTGGACACTGCGTGTTTTCTGCTCACTGAAACTCTACAGCAGACGGAAATGACACTAGGTAAGTGAAGTGCTTGAAGGTTGTGTGGTCCTCAGATTCTTTTTCTTCTCTTTCTAGATCCGTTCTTCTTATTGTGCACCAGTGGCGGACAGTTGGGAGGGAACCATAGCGACTGGGAAGTAATGCTTTTGGAGAAAAACGCGGTAGGTTGTCATTTTTGTTCACGGAAGAACGTTACATTTTAGTAAGGGAGGCGTTTTTGCTTCGCTTCTTGCTTCGATAATTCCATGTTTTCGTAGAAGATGAAGATAGCAATGAGAGCTTTACACAGAGATAAAGATTTTTTTAGAGTATGACCCAACACGGATATTGGTTTGTAATGGGAGACATGCAGAATCTACTAGCTCATGCCTCTTTAGCTATTGATACTGTGCTCCATCCCACAGCATTTTCCTACACCTATGTGACGCTTTTAAAGCGTATGCAAGGTAACCACCTCGTTTCTATTCCCGAATTTATCGATGGTATACCAGAAGTAAACAACAGATGCGCACAGACTGTGATTCATCAACGCACCCTGGGATTTGTTCGGAGTTTGTACAGGGTTTACAAATCCCAGAGGGCGTTGATGAATCAGAATTTGTGCACTTTTCGAGGTTTTACTCGAGTGTGCCAATCATGAATCTGGGTCCTGGTTTTTCAAAAGTAAAGGATTAATGATGTTTTTAGGAATGAATGTGAACTGGCGAATTGTTAGAGGCGAACATAGAGAGAACGACAATGCAGATCTGGTGCAGAGGTAAGTTCGATTTTGCTAAATTTGAGGTTAAAAACAGATGGATTGATAGGTAAATTAAGTGAAATAACCGCAGAAACTAGTGCTACCTACTGACTTTACAATAGATGGAGATTCCAGCTACATTTTTTCTGTGCCATATCTATTGGTTTTATTCATTTTCTTTTCTGTGCGCTAGTTTTCCTTCTGATATTTTGATTGATTCACCGATTTTTTCACTTTTTTGCTGTTGAGCGAGGGTTGATTGAAGACGTACTTTGATTTAGGGTTGCCGTGCTTCCACACCTCATTTTCAGTTCCTTAGAGCTCATATTACTGCAGGTCGTTTACGTTGGAATTCGAGGCCCTTGCATTGACGATGTTCAACTTCATCACAGCCATCGTTCAACAGCAGCACTACGTGGCTGCAGTGGCATTCTTCGACAAAATCGCCGCTGCGTTATCAGTAATATTTTATTATTTTTCTTATTCTCGAAGGTACATTATTCGAATATATTTACGTGGAGAAATTTCGTCCGAATAGGAATGGCTGCGAAAAATTGGCGCATGGGCTACTGGAGAAGTGTTGACCTGTCCGAAATACTGTGTATCGTTTCATCTGCCCTTACACAGGTAACTTTCCCAATAGTCGTCGAGAACTCTCAAACACTTGTCTTTGCTTCAGACATCTATCAACAGCCTTAACGCATTTCAATGACATGGAAATGTTTCGTAAGCACGTTGAAGACTTCCGTAAAGATGAGCAGCTTCTTCGGAGGATTATTCTTCATCCACTAAAGATCCAGGTTCGGAAATTGTTCATTTTATTTATATGCTTCTTGATTCAGTAAATATCTAAGCTACGGTAATGCTTGTAACGATGAATTTTGTAGCATATTTTAATGTGATGAGAACTATCACTCTAGTAGGCTGGGCAAGATTTCGTCAGGTCATCGTTTGCGATTTCCTCCTCTAATATCTGTTGACAGGGAAAAAACCGGGGTTTTCTCGGGCTGAGAACCGAACGTAAGGTTTGCTTGTGTCACATACCCAATCAAAATGACAGAGCTCCTTGTTGAATGTGACGGGTAACTGTTAACCATAGAGGCTTTCTGTGTCATCCGTAATTGCTGCGAAGATTTTGGTGAAACAATAGTAACACTCCTACGCTTTTGGGTTACACAAATAGTGAGTTAAAAGGAAGACTCGGTGTTGATCGAATGGAATGGAATTCGTTTTATTTACCAGAATCGATGCTACTTTAACAGTGGCGGTTTTTTCGAAGTTTCTACCCGTTGTTGTCATTACCTGCTGTCTCATTTTAGGATAAGTTCCGGTGTTATTGCTGTTGTCTCATATGAGCCTGCTAGTTGTCTTTTTGCAGTGGTTTGTAGTGGTTATTATGCTTTTCGAGTTCAGGTTGCTCGGGCCGAATACTATGCGGGGATGTGGGTTCGTAATGGCAATCAGTTGCGGGTACAAGCTATCATTTATGCTCAATCTCATATTAACGCATCATTTCAAACGCCTGACCTCGATTTGATAAGGTATGTGAAGTGCAGAAATATCCTCAGAAATCCTTGCTGATGTCAATAGCTATATCAAATGTAAGGTACTGCGCTGCTAATGTGGATCCGGATTGGTTTTTGGAGGCGCTCATTCATAACTTTCACTTGGTCGACGTCTTCCGCTTCGCAGTTCTTCACAAACCTTCGCCTGCTGATATGGACGTCAGTGGTACAGATCTGGCTCCGAAAACCGCGAGAGATGTTGGTACGTTTCGTCATTTAAGAGTTCATTCGTCGAGTAATCGCGGCTTAATGATCGGTACCATTGAAAGGAGGACGTTCCCATGGGAAAGGGAGCGTCCGGTTCACGGCGTTAATGCATTCGTTTACCGTATGATCGCCATTTTCTCAAAATCTAGTATATGCGTAAGCGCAGCTGTCACCCGACAAGTGGAGGAAGACCCCTCTTTATAGCGACGTTAAGTTAATGTAACGTGGTCGGCGTTGATGTGTCCCCCTATGGACGCGCCACAGCATTCAAGTTCTGTATCGAATCGTAGAGGCACAGTGATGCGTGTTTGGCATATATTAGGGTGTCCCATGAATTCTTACACAATTCGTGGGAATTTTTCGCTTATTTTTTATTCACAGACAACAACAATATTAATCTGTTTTATAATCACCACTAATACACACAACCTTCTTCCATCTATCTGGAAGTGAATGAATGCCATTTGTACAGAATGAAGCAGGACGAGAGCGAATGAACTCCTCGATGGCGGTTTTAACGTCTTCCTTTTGGTGGATTTTTTTCCTCTGTAGAAGAAAGCGAGCGAGCGAAAAACGTGGTAATCGCAAGGGAGATATTCGGAGAATAGGCTGGATGGGAAAGCCATTCAGTTCCGAGCTCTTTCATCTTCTCCTTGGCGATCTTCGAGTGATGTGGTTTCGCGTTATCAGCCAATAGAAAAATCTTTCCGTGTTTCGGGCGTTCTCGTCACAACTTTTCAGCCATACGTAAAAACTGACAGCCGAAGACTTCTCCGGTGAAAGTTGTGCCATCTGGAAGGATTTCATAAAACGCAAAACCGCTCGACGAAAAGAAGAAGCTGAGCATCCCCTTCTTCCCATGAACAGGAGGCTTCGCGAATGGCTTGGGCTTTTCGCGAGCGTCAATCCATATTCTCTTGAGAGCAGAATTGTCATAAGACATCCACTTTTCATCCATTGCTACGATTTGGCCAAGCCAAGCGAATGTTCTTCGACGACAAAGGAGTTTCTCAGTGATTTGAACGCAAGCACGTAGCTGTTCAGCACTCAAACCGTGAGGAACTATTGCGGGCATCTTCGCTTTCTTACCAGCTGCGATCAGGAGCCGATGAACGGTGGATTCGGGTATAGCACTCTGCCTTGGCAACTCTCTGACGCTAGAGTCCGGCTCCTGCTCTAGGGCTCCAAGAACAAGGCTAGAGTTGGAAACGAACTCGAACTTCGGACGACCTGGTCGGCGTCCGTCTGTACAGGAAAAATCCTCATTTTTGAAACGAACGTACCAATTATAGCAAGTTTTTCTGAACGGCGCGTCATTTCCAAGAAACTGAACGATAGTCCTATACGCCTCTCCTGCGCTGTGTCCAGAACGATATTCTTGGAGAAGAATTCTTCGTGCAAACGTTTTGTCCAACATCTTCAACCGACTGTGTCCTGTCAATCTTGGACCAGATAATGATTGTCGCTACTGCCACGTATTGTGCCAGATGTCTTCCTGTTATTTCCTGTCTCAATTTGTCGTAACTTTGTTGTGCCCTAGAAAAAGGTCTTGAGATCATGACAGCCCCCAGTTGTGTAAGGACTTATGGGATACCCTAATACTATGGTTGATTGGAGACCCGCTCTACGAGCCACTGTTGACCCCAACCAGACAACTCTGGTACTAATTTACCCGACCACGGAACAATTGATCACCTGGCTGACCCACGGCCAGTCTATCGCTCGACCGTACGGGTGTCATTGGTACTTCTTACCGTTGCACCACGCTCGCCAATACGAAATACATGATTGAAAATTCGGTGCGATATTTATTTTCAGCCAAAGTCATTTCATCCAGTTAAGCTTTTGTGAGCGCATTTGCTTCAGTGAACATTCCCGAGAACATCGCTTTCAGGGACTGGCCGAGCTACACCTGATGATATAGCGGACGCAAATTGGGAGAAATGCGCCGAGAAAATCAAGGTAATCCTTAAGGACTTACCGCCGGTAAGTGAAAGAAATGAACTGTTCAAGGCTTGCAGCATCTCAATCCTTTGAAATTTGTTCTAGGGGAAAGCTGATGTGATTATGACCGCACTTCATGAGCGAACACTGAAGAACCTCGACAATCCTTCGGCGCCGTCTTCATCGTATGCTTCTATTTCTTTCTTATTTAGTTGTAAATCACATTGCAAAAAAATTCACTTTTGAGATTTGATTTTAGCATTCAATACATTGATGAAGATGTTGGAAACCTGTCTGAGTTAGGATACATTTTCAACGAGGATCACGCAGATGTTATCACCAGGATGGAGTGGGTTGACCCTATGATAGCAGCTGCGTTAAGGTGAGTTACCCTTGATATATTCCTTTTATTCTTTATTTCTTGTTATTGTAGTCGGGCTGGCCTTACTGATCCCCTTTTGTTACGCTACTTTACAAATCGTTCTCGAAAGTTTCGTCTACTACACAATACTATCGAAGGCTGTCTCTGTCGTAACGCCGTGGAAGCATTTCCTTGAACTTTGTGATCCTTTTAGTTTTGTTAACTTTTGGAGTAATTCCAGGCTCCTAACTGAACTGGTTGTGCTTCTAGCCAACTGCGGCGCATCTCCTGAAGCCACATTGCGAGCGGAAATGGTAAGTTGGCCAATATATAATGATTAACTATGGTTGGTTATGCTTTGTTTCTGTTACTGAAGTATTGTTTATGGCCCTGTTATTTATATCATTGTTTTCCAATTATGTTGTAGTTTTTCTCTACTTTTTCGTCAAGGTGAACACGTTAGCTGCTGGACCGCAACCTCACTCTCGTCTTCGGAGTGCTATCGCAGAGAAGGGTAGCAGAGGCGGAGAGGTGATCGATCCAATGTTCGACCGCGTACTGAATGAGGTATGCTACATTAATCAAAGAAATGCAGAATTCTAGTCTAGAGTTCCATGTTTTATTGAACGAGGTTTTATTTGATATCGGTTATTGAGCATTCTCTTTTCTAAATTTTATTCCGTCAACTCAGCGTCAGGATAAAAAGGAAAAGTTGTAATTGTAGGCGGTGAAGACGTCGTATTGCAATCCGTAGCTGTTGATTTTGTTGTTAGATATATGGTTGATTTCCTTGTGCTTCAGATCGCCAACTTTTCCGAGCCGGTAGCTGTGCCCGGTGGTCAGATGCGGCAAGGACTCTATCAGCTGAAACCTGAGGTGCTTGCTCAGTAGATAAGAAGCTGAAAGGCGCCTTCTTCTAGAACTCTCTCGCAATAGCTGATCTGTATTTCGTCCTTTTCATAACCCAACTAGACATGGAGTAGTAGGATTCGCCAACATCATCCACACGGTCGGGCGATAGATCTGCTAACGGCAACCTTGCGTTGTCGTGCATTTTGGTAATAAGTTTTCCTGAAAAGCAAACACACCGACTTTCTCATCGCGTCAAACGATAATTTTTTGTTTACGCCAGATCTTTGAAATATAATTAGTCCGCCCGTTCTATTCGTAGTTTTGAATCGGATGCGCTGGCATGTTTTCAAGGAGAGGTCAACATTATCCCATTTAGGTATGGCTGAACGAGTTCTGCCCGGTTCTTTGCCAACATCGAGCTCTCTATACTAAAGTCCACACAGGAATAATGTTGGATGTGGAAAAAATGTAAGTTGCAAAAGCTGTCGTCATGAAATCTTCCGCGTTGAAAGAGAATGGTATTCTTCCGCAAAAAGTTCTCTGATTTTCTCCGAGATCTGTAATGCAACAAAATAAGCTACACAAAGTGGCACTGGTCTTCGCTCTGGCCAGCTGGGTGGTCCGAACTAGGGAAGTTATAGTGAGTACTATAGCTCATAATACTAACACAGTTTTCTAGCGATAGTTTGTAGTTTGCAGATAGAACAACTTTTCTATTTATTGTTGGCACCTCTATTGCCAGGCGCTTGGGACAGTGGCAAGACGCGCGACTGACACCCGCACGGTCGGGCGATCGGTCCCCGCCCGGACCAACGAAGTTCGCCATCCCTCGTGGTGGGGTGTTTCGGCACCAGAGTTGTCTGGGAACGTAAAGGCACTGACTCGTTCTAGCGACTGGCCCCGCAAGTTATCCTCTAGGCCAAATACCCGTTCACCATGCCTGTTCGATTCTGAGTGGAACAGATCTAACCGATCTATCCGCTAATGAACGAATGCGACGCGTTCTTAGCGGATAGATCAGCGCCGACCCCTTTACCTTCACTTTAGCTATTTGGGTGCCGATTACCACACATATTTTTTGAGCTGTGCGCACTTTGGTGCATTCTAAATAAAGCAATTGAAATATATGTAAATCGTTGCGGGTTTTGGTCGTTTGTTCGCCTTTTTTAGTAGTGTTCCCGAATTGGTGAGCATCTCAGTGATATAAACCATCTTTCTGGCAGTCTCAGAGCTGTGGTACAAAGTAGCCATTATGTGAAGGAACCTGCTGTAGAGGAGCGTGCTTACGTATCGTTACAGAGACCGTGAACTCCTTGGTAGCGATGAGAAGATTCCGCAAATGTGGTATCCGTACCGGCTCTCTGACTTTTCTGATGGAGTCAGACACGAATCTGTACGAGGGATACCGAAGATTTTGCTCTGCGACCGATTCATCCAACTCTGTATCGTCGTGCTTGAAGCGGCGAGTTCTTTTTCAATATGCAGAGAGCTCCACATTCTGTCGAGCACTCGTGAGATGCTCTACCTGATTTGACGTGATTTTCATATATTCCATTGTTTTTGCACAATTTCTGTAGTTTGTTCATCACTCTCATCTTCTTCGTGAAGTACAAAGGCACTTGCTCTACTTAACGCTTTTTTCGCTGGGCAAGATTTTTTAATGTCTGAAATCGGTCGAGCCATGTTCCTTTATTCTATTCAAAAATATAATTTGTTTGGAAAAGTGAGGTTCTCACCTGACTCTTTAACTCTCCGACAACATCACACTTGTGGTCGGAGCCTAAAATGTTCAGAATTGAATGTTTTAAACTTTATCAGCTTGGTCACCGAATTCCATGAGATTAAACTTACGGAACTATCCAATTCTCGGTTGTTGGAACTAAAAAGATTAAATCTAATCTGTTCCCGTCGGCTTGCGCTTTGAACAAAAATGCAGCACTGTCTGACTAGGAAGTGCTTTTTCTGATATTCTTTTGCAAAACCACTTCCCTTACCAAGAATTTAGTTAGACTATCAACATTAATTCAAGCAGCGATCACTTCCTTGGGCTACCCTATAAAAAGAATGCATCGCATAGTTTAACTTTAGTACGTTTTCAGAGCCCTTCGAATTCTAATTCTTCTGAAGTCATCGTTAAAATTCTTCTAGGGAATAACTGGACGACCTGAGGTGCGCGAAACAACAACACAGCTGGTCGTGTATCTGCTCACATTAGCGTACCAGTACATGTTCACTTTGCCGCCGGATGAGAGACAGGAAGCCGCCCAGCGCTTCCGGAAGAGCTACATCGCCACCGAGGGGCTGTAAGATCTAAAGAAGTTTTGTGTTGGTGTTTTCGGTCGGAGGTGGCAAATAAGAACAATTTCTCTTTTGCAGAAAAGCGGTGCAGCTGCCATTGCTGGTATTTGTGTTGTTCGACATCGAATGCGAAAAGCGAGGAGTCAAGGCGAAATTCTTGAAAAGAGCGCTTTCCGGCGAGTTCGAAAAGGAGCGTCTCGTTGGCGGAGCAGCCGAGTATTTGGGAAGACTGGTGTCGTTCGTAAGCAAATGGTAACTTATTGTCGAATTTTTAGTGCAGTTTCTTGCAGTTACTAGTTTGAATGAATGTCTCTATGAATACTAGTGTACTTATTTTACAGCGATGAAGGCGTCCACTTGTCACTACTTTCCGCTTTGGAAGACTGCGAAAAAGAAAAAGCAGCGGAGAAGAAAGAAGACACTGTAGACCAGAAAGTGAATCAGGTTTGGTTTCACCCTTTTTGTGTATATGGTGAGTGCCGGTTCAAACCCTTTAATACAGGGTGTCCCAAGAAAATGTACCCACTGTTTGAAATGCCATAACTTTAGCGGAGGTGAACCAATCAAAACCTATCATAGCTTGAATGAAAGCTAAGAAAAAACAAAATTCTCTGGTATGTGTTTGGTGAGGATTGCGCTTATGAAATGTTTCTTAGTATTATAGAACATGTGGTGTCCTGCTTTGTACCATTGTCCGGTGCTCACGAGAAAAAATTAAGCTGTCCTGACTATTTACATGTACTCGACCGAGGCCGCGGATTTTTGGACCTGATTGATAGTGCATGGGTTATATGCTTGCTTTATTTTGGTCGTAAACAGGTGCTATCGCTGCTATGAGTCACCTCTGAGGCATTGAATATATCGACTTGCCACAGCTTTTGGGTAACCATGGAACAACATCAATAACGGTCTATAATTGTACCTACTGTTTGAGAAGCTAAAACTCTTCCAACAGTATTGCAATCGTGAAAAAATCAAGAGGAATAGAAAATGTGTGAACCATAAAGATTGCGCCATGCATCCGTCTGAATCGTCGGATTCTAGACCTGATTGAAAGTTCGCGGATAACATGCTTGTTCTACTTTGGTCGCCAACAGGTGATATCGCTGATACGCGTCTCTCTTGATGCAGTAAATACGAAGACATCATAAAGAAACAAGTTTAACAGTCACTTTAAAATGCTTTTGCACAATACTATTTACTCTGTTCAAAAACTCAGGACTCTTGTAATGAGCATGTAATAGTAACTGTTGTGTTGTTAAACTTGTTATATTTTGATGTTTTTATGTTTATTGCATCAAGAGAAACGCGTATCAGCGAAATCACCTGTTTGCGACCAAAGTAGAACAAACATGTTATCCGTGAACGTTCAATCAGGACTAGAATCCGACGATTCGGACAGGTGCATGGCGCAATTTTTATGGTTTATACATTATACATTCCTCTGAGTTTTCTTTTTATGATTGCATCGGTGTTGGAAGAGTCTTAGCTTCTCAAACAGTGGATACAATTATTGACTGATATTGATGTTGTTGCATGCTTAACCAAGAACTGCTGCAAGTCGATATGTTTACTGCCTCAGAGGTAACTCATGGCAGCGATATCACCTGTTTACGACCAAAATGGAGCAAGCATATAACCCATACACTATCAATCAGGTCCAAAAATCCGAGGCCTCGGTCGAGTACATGGCGCAATCTTCACCAAACGCATACCGGAAATTTTTTTCTTAGCTTCCATCGAAGCCGTTACGATTGATTCACTTTCGCCAAAGTTATGGCATTTCAAACAGTGGGTACATTTTTTAGGGACACCCTGTAGTCCTCGGATTAACCGCACTGCGTTAATGAATCAAGTTTTCCACATGTAAGCACGACTAGGTTTTAGGTACAATCAATAGCGTGGAAAACTTGATTCATCAATGCACCGGGGTTTATCCAAGGACCATTAAAGGGTCTGAACCAGCACTCATCATATGCACGAAAAAGTGCTTCGTATAGACCCCGCATAGCCCCCGCCGCTCACGTTGATGAACGGCTTGCACGCCGTTGGGAATATCGATACATCCGGGTTTGCGGCAGGTAACAATTCACCTGACGGGCGGGGTGCAATGGTAAGAGACGCTACTGACATCCGCACGAGCCATTCATCCTTGCTCGGGCTAACCAAGCCCTTCATATCTTCGGCGTAGGCGCCTCGTTTGTGCTCTGATAAGCGCTGATCTTTGTTCATTTATCGTTTAACCGTAAAATGTGAATCCGAGCTCTAGATGGTCCGCAAAGTGGCAGAATTTTCACGTATGGGTTACATTGGTTGGGCAAAATGCTTCTCTTATTCCTTGAAAATGCTTCATCCGTCCAAAGGGATTTTTCGATGCTCACCGCGTTACCGATTGCTTCTATGCTTTGTCATCACAGGATCGCAAAGCTGCGGCGAAGAGAAGAAGGGAGGCGCTCTTTGCTGCCAACAAGAAAAAGAATTCGGAAGTCATGAAAAGGTTGATGGAGAAAGAAGGTCTCACGCAGAAGGATATCGATTCGATCGATACAAGTCAGGTATGAAGAGTTCATGTAGAGGAACGCTGTTTTGATTAGTTTGCAGTCTGTTTGTTCATGGGCATACCTTAATGATTTTTTGAAAAAAAAAACTGTGTAATCAGGATGCGTCTTTCAGCAAGACGTTCGTCTTTACGAATGTCCAATTTGCGGTGAGCTCGACACCCCGTCCACTTTGCGCAATCCTCTTGGAATGCTCGTTCGAGTAAGATTTGTTTGATTGTCGATGGGCGATATAAGTAGAGTTTCAGTTCACTTAAACATTCATCGAATATTTCGGCCACAGTTGTTTATTCGACTAATTTTGTGGCAACTTACACTGGCTGCAATCTTGCCATCTTTGGGCGTCCAGTTTCTTGTAATGAGTACAGCGCCTTGTGAATTCTAATCTCGAATTTAAAAGTGTATTTTAGGTATGCAACAATGGGTTATGTGATAACCTTGTCCCGAGCGATGAGCCTGACCTTCCTCTTTTGGATATGGATAAGCCCCAAGGGCAAGTAGTCATGAGGAATTTCATCAGGAACTGGAAATCCGCTCGAAATGAACTCGTCAGACGAGTAGGTTCTAGTGTTACTTTATATTGATTGATTTCCAGTCATCTTCTGATCTTACTGGCTTGATCATTACAGACGCTTTTCTATTCTGATATCATATCCATATCCACGTCGGTTGAGCTGAAAACGTGTGGACATACTGTGCATTTGAAATGCTTCAACGCCTATCGAGAAACGTTACGGGTGAGTATTCTTGAGATTCAAATGTTGAGGTGCAAAAAGAAGGAAAAGGAGAGCAGGGTACAAATGAATGTTGCTATGTTTTGCAGTTGATAAAGGAGTTGTCTTTTGTTAGAAATGAGGCACCTATAATTTGTAATTGTATTAATGCATGCATTCACTGCAAAAGCATTTATTACATCTGACAATTACTTCAAATTCACGTAAACCAAGAATTCCAATATGGATTGCTTTTCTTTGCAGGAACGTCAAATGCCTCGAAACCATATTGAGGATTACATTCGATTAGACGAGAATGCCATTGTAGCGCAGTATTAGTCAATCATGCAAATCATGCGTTCGAACTACCCTTTCAACCTGCTTTTCGTTAGAAGTGGTCATTCTTCGAGGGTTTAATTAAATATCTTCTTGATTAGAGAAATGACTGTGTGACCCAATGCGGTGTATTTTGGTCAAAGTATAACTTGAACGCTTTTAGTAAGATGTCAATTTGGAAAACATGTACTGCAAGTAGATGCAGTTGGTAGTGGAATGGGTAGTCCCAAGTGCTGAGAACCTGAACTTTGACGTTAGTTGGGACGAAGTTAAGTGTGAAATACCAGTCGTCTGGAAACTACTCAGCTGCTTATTGGTGTAATCGCTTGAGGGGCACTCACGCTGTGCTGCAGAAGAATCGCGGCAGAGTATGATTGCGGCTTTTAAACTGAAGTGCGTTGATAATTAGAAGCTGCGGAACTGTAAGTGTGGGGAACGCCATTTTTTGCTGTGAAGTGAGCAGGCTCTGCGTCCTTGCTCTATCACTTTTACGCCGATTCGCTGTCGACTATGAATGTGCCTTTGAATTAATGAACGTTAGTACGGGTGCTGCCTGCCAAAAAGGTAGCGCTAGCATAGACTTCGTTGCATTTCTAGCTGTTATTGTCGATTATCTACTGACAGGAAAATTCCAAAATGGTTAGTTGGGTAGGAGGGATGAGTGAGGGTAGATTAACACAGTCTTCGCTAGAGTTATGAGTGCTTTCTGTGCTGATGCGCAGTGATGAACTTAGCTGTATCTTAGAAGTGCGGATTCAGTTGCCGTATATCGGCATGTTTTACTGGGTAAAAAAAGAATATTGGCTCCAGTCTCTAGTGTCGATTGTGGTTCGTTTCAGAATGACCAACGACTTCACGAGTCGCGTCGTTCCAGTCGAGACGTGCTGTGTTTCTTGTGTAGATTTAATGTGAACGCTCTTCTACCGTTGCGAATCGACTGGGGATTCGAGACAGCAAATCGCCCACACATCGCGGAAAACAATACGAAGGTTTTTCCTTTGCAAAAGTTGTTTCAAATGAGAAAATTTTGCAGGAAGTCCTATTATCATAAATATTCTATTATATTTGTCCAAAAGTCAACTTTCAGCAGTGCCTGTTTTAGGCGTTCGAATCGTTACGAGATTGCATATTCAACTGGAGGAGAATCCCACAGGTGAGGTATTTCTAGACCACTCTTGTTACTTATTGCATTTGATGAACACATGTGGCGAAATTGGCTGTTGTTCTTGGAGAACTGGGCCTGTGAAAAGTCCTCACTGGCTCAAATTAAGATATGGATATTGGCCTTCAAATTCCATTCGAACAAGGGTGGCATTTCATTATTCATCAGATTGTAAGCCAATTCATTCATTCAATTCCGGTGTAATTCTATGAGTTCCTTTTTTGATTTCCTCGAAGATCTTCCATTTCTATAGGGTGTTGGTTCCTGAACTTTATTTTGGAAATATTGTTCCAGTGCTTTAGGCATTGGATGAGTCAAATTTTAGGAATTAAGATGGATGTAGTAGAGTCCAATGGCAGTTATTACTGCCGTAGTAGGCTCCTATATTTTGGAAAAAAGGATCGCATCTGAATTCGGAAAGTAACTTAACGAATATAGAAACGCGTCAGTAGAAGAGAATTCGCCAGTTTGTTTCGAAACCGGAGCAAGAATGGGGAAGAAGAACGCGTATGTGTAACTTGGAAGATTTAACTTGTGATAGTCGAAGTTTAGACAAACATTGATTTTTAGACTTCGGATGAGTATCGCCTGTATTCGGAACACTTTACCGAGAACATCTACGATCTGATGGATAGTCGATTCTGGAATAAATTTGACAACGAGTCTGCAACAATGTTCCAAGTGCAAACTCAACTTGTAGCTCTCATAAAGTAAAGTTTCCTTCCAACGCTATACATTAATTGATGGAAATTCGGAAAGTCTCTGTTGAAAAGTATCGTGATTATTTTCCAGAGCCACTGTTGAAAGGAGCATCTTGCTACGAAAGATCAATGTTCCTGAGCGTCGAAAGGGAACCCGCTCGGCTGTCACTGGTAATTATATGATGGTAAAAAAAATCTTGAGCCACTCTGCTTGAAATTTTCAGAACCACCGACTCTGAATTGTTTCCATCACCCAACATGAATTATAGTAGTTGTTAGTCATTCATGAAGAATCGTTACGATGGCCAAACCGCCTTCTTTATCTTTAGCTACGATATCAATCCAACAAGAGCGCATTTGAGCCATCATGTTTAGCGAATGGTGGCATAGCACTGAGACGATGGAAACCGTTCGCAACAAACCGTTCTGTATGCAGAAAAGGCAACACATCCTTTAGCACCGTCGAGCTCTGGTTATCTCGCTTCAAAAGGGGACATGACTCCTTGGCTAAGCCTTGGTTGCGACGCTCTCCAACGGTAGAAAATTCTACCGTTCTCGAAGCTGTCAAAGCGGATCCAGAAAGAATCACCCGTGGTCTTGCAAAGAGATCACAGCCTACCCATCCTACAGTTATCAGTAGGGTAAAGGTCTTCCGTACGCGTTCAACTCGCGCAGTGTTGTTTTTGTGCCCTTAGTAGAAGCTCTTTTCGGATGCAAAAGCGGAAATACGTGTTGAGAAAGTTGTCCGGTGCTGCTTCTGGAAGAGGACAGTAGTGATGTACAGCAAGATGGTCACATAAGAGCATATGGTCTCCGCTATCGTTGAAGCGCTGCTGCTATGGAAATCCGCAGAAGGCGTTCAAGAAAAACGGCCGAGAGTACATTCTCCATGATGCCGCCGGACTCTATGGTGATAAGGAGATCGGTAAAAATTTGAGGAAATGCGATTCGCTCATGTTTTTACGATCATCTCATTACACTTATATTGACCCCTACAGTTAACATTTATTTCCCTTCCACGTCGCTTTTTAGCCGAAAAAAGTCATGAAAGTCGAAGGTGTCACAGTGGCAATCAACGACATCTTTAGCTTCCAGAACAAGGAAAAGCAGAAGTCAAACGGCTCAAGACTTTCTTATAACCCTTATTCGTTTTTAATCAAAGTGTTCAGTTTTAGTGGGAGCGCTACTTTTTCGAACTGTGTGACTTGCATAGATTGCTACAAGTTCACTTTGTAGGCTTCATTACAAATATGATACGCCCAAAAGTTCCTTATAGAGCATCTGATTGCTGCTTGTGTGTGCCGCACGACTCGCCGAGATGAGGAGATTAGCCTAGCGGCAGTGAGGGACTTGTTGCTGCCTAAGTTCCAACAGCAGGAGGCGACGGTAAGTGACATTTTTGATAAATTCAGTTTTGTTGATGGGGTGCAACCAGCCGACGACTATCATATTGGTGCCCCTGATGGTGTCGAATTCGTTGCAGAATCACAACTCGGGCACGGTCAGAACCAGGGGTGTGCGTTTTACGATTCACGATTTTACGATTTTTACGACATTTTTCGTAAAAAATCGTTTCACGATTTTACGACAAGAAATTGGGAATTTTACGAAATTTTTACGACTTTCATTTCGAAGCTCAAATAGTGCTAACAGGTCAAAATTACAAGTGTTCGTGCCAGGACCCTTTGCTCAGGGCACTACACAAGCACTCTCTAACCTCATTTAGCTTCAATAGCTCCAAAGTATTTTTGTGCTCCCCCAGCGTCAGTTGAGATAGAGAGTTTTTCCGTCAACCGGCCATGTTTTGAGCGACTATTGGAAGGCGCTCACGCCAGCTAATTTTGCTGCACTTCTATTCTTGAAGATTAATGTACCTTTGATTGGTTTTAATCGGTAATTGCTGTTTTCTGTTGAAATTTGTTTCCTTTTTTAAACGATGTTCACTGTAAATAGATGAGCTACATATTAGGTTGATAAAAAAGTTCGTGCCATTTTTTGAACAGTTCTTGTATGTTAAGTCCGGAAGCTTTTGCAGAGCGTGACACAGCACTCGAAATAGAATTATCTGCTCTTAGGAGCAGTATATTTGGAAATTGTGATGAACTTGAATTTCATCGTTCTTTCGGCTAGTAACGTGAAAAGCGAAAAAGTGAACTTTTTCGATGATATGTTTATTTTCAAACAGTTCTCGATTTTCAAAGATTTTGCGAGAAAAGCGTCTTGGAGTTTCTTATAACAGCAGAGCACACCTCCAGTTTCAATCGTTTCACCAAAACTCATATAATACTCGAAAGAGGACGATACGCTCCACTTTGATTATGTAAGAAACAATGAAAACCAAATATACTGCTTGAAAGAACATATAATTCTATTTCGAATGCTGTGTCATATTCTGCAAAAGCTGTCGAACTCAATTTACAACAGTCGTTTGAAAAAACGGCACGAATTTTCTTACCAACCTAATACTTGGTTCAACACTCAGTTTGAGTAAACGTTTTGATTTCAGTAACGTTTATTTTGGCCGCGTTGGCGCGTAAGGCTGTCTGTTTCAGCAGAAAAAGAATATTTCACGATTTTTACAATTTTTACGACTTTTTACGGCAGATTTTTTCGTTAAAAGTTGTCGTAAAAAATTTTACGACAAATTTTTTTTGCACACTCTTGGTCAGAACCTGCGTCTTGTGCCTGTCTGAGGTATCGTGGCGCGAAACCGCTGGTATACTCCGGCAACGTGCCCGTCGCTGCGGAGCTAAAAACGCATGGCTCGCCTCTATACAGCACTGCAGCCGGGTTTTTTGTATGCTGCTGTGCGCGGAGACTTGGAGCAGTGCTGCCCGACCATCGCAGCTGGCGCCGGCTGATCGCAGGGCACTGCGCTGCGACTGACGCGGCAGCTGGTTGCCAGAGTACTGTCCTGAGAAAATCTGCACCATCTTTTTTGCTCTTGCGATAAACTATCCGAGTCCCCGTACACAGCAACATACAGAAAACCCAGGTGCAGTGCTGTATAGAGGCGAGCCATGCATTTTTAGCTCCGCTACGACGAGCCCGTTGCCGGAGTATACCATAGGCTTGAACCGGTCATCTACGCTTTTGAGCACCTTTCCCAAGCTACACGGCTTTTGATTCCAGTAGCATCCGTAAAGGGGCTTGCAGACTCGACGACGAGCAGTTTGCGCGTCGAATTCCCCGTTATAAGTGCACTTGAGCAAAATACGCTTGGACGAGCATTCTCGTCCAAGCGGTGCCGTGTACTCTACAGTCAACACACTGCATTGCACGACGGCACCGCGTTGGACGAGAATGCTCGACGTCGCGTCGTCGAGTCTGTAAGCCCCTTAAGAACTGCGTGAGCAGCAAAAGTTGGCTGCGTACCAGTTTGTCTGAAAGGATTTTTGGCGCTACTCAATTTAACGGACACCAGTACTCATTTTTTCAGTCGTCGAAGTTCGTTGAAACTTCACCTATGGGGGTTATTTGGGGTCTAGAACACGAATCTGAGCGGTCTCGGACCACCCAAGTGGCGATTTGGGTGGTCCGAGATCGCTCGCGTGGAAAACGGACAGCAGATTCGCGTTCTGTTCCCCAATTAATCCACATAGGCAGAGTTCAGTGGAATCGGTGATCGTGGATAAACCACCCAAATAGCGATCTGGGTGGTACAGTCACGATTACCGATTCCGCTGAACTCAGTCACAGATAGCAGATTCGTGATCAGCGCCCTAAATAAACCGCCCACCCCCCTATGCAATGTTTCAGCGAATTTCGATGACTGAAAAAATCGAGTACTGGTGTCCGCTAAGATGAATAGTGCCGAATTCTTAAACATTAACGTGGGAATCTATTTCCAGTCCTACTGTGGCGGGTTGTTGCAAAGCATATGGGGTAAAAGAGCATGGTGTTCAAAACTTTCCCTCATCCTGTGCAGTTGATCGCTTAGAATGTAGTTGGTACTTCGAGCAGCTGTCACAGATTTGTTGGTTTGTTTGTTTATTTATTACATGGACGGAGCGATAAAGTAACATTGAAAACGAGGTGAAAGGAACCTGAGTAACATAGATTTTACAAAAGAGCGCATAAAACACTCCGCTAACGCAAAAAAGGCAATGTAGGTAAACAACAAACCAGGAACTATTCGGAGCGGACAATTTAAATAGACGGGAATGAGGAAAAAGGTGACAAGAATGGGAAGAGCAGTAAAAGCTGACAAGGAAGACCAAATACTATGAGAAGTGAGAACGAATCATGAATAACAAACTAGGCACCGTCATGTCTAAAATAATAGTTTATCTATCATTTTCTTGAAAGCATTGTGGCTCACAGGAAAAGTTTGTTTCTTGCTAAGAAGTACGTAGATAGGAACAACTCTGTTGGTGAAAAAGTGTGACCTAGAGTTTTTCCTAGCCCTGGCAATAGCAAAACTAGAAGAACCTCCTCTAGTGTGAAATGTCCTCCTAGAAAGTAGCTGACTTATCGTAAGGAGCAACCCTGACCCCCATGGACGTTTTTGTGACAAAGAAAGAGATCAAGCTTTCTCCTTCTCCAGGCAAGCGCGCGAAGACAAAGATTGAAATTTCTTTCATTAGTGGATGGAGTGCACTGGTAGAGAAAACCCATTGACCTAACCATAAGTTTTCTGGTGAAATTGTTCTTTTTCACTTTTTTTTCAATTTTGCCAACAATTTTGCACTTAAACGGGTTGAAAACCGCGGTACCGTACTCGAGTAACGGCCTCGCGTGAGATTTGTAAGCTTTTAGCAGCGCAGTACTGTTTTTGGTTGATGAAGCACGAAAGATCCTGTGAGTGATTGCCGAAACCTTGGCTGCTATCTGTTGAACGTCGCTATCAAAGTAGAGATCCTTTGTAACTAAAGGACCAAGATCTCTGATTTGATCAACACCATCAATGGCTGTGGGTTCCACCTTGTAAATGTGTGCAGCATTTCTATCCCCTAACAAGGATGGTCTTCGAAGTGATGCAAGCTTTGGCGATGTAATTTCTATGGGATGTAGGGCTCCTCATCGGATATCCAAAAACGTGAGAAATTTTTTCGGAATCGTATTCCATGGTACTGAAAAAGGCATGCGAAAGCGAGGGAGCGCTGCTCATCACAGCCCTCATCTCGTCATGGAAGTGTGCTGGGTGGCGCAGTGGCTAAGCAGTTGGGCTCATGGGTCGCGGTGGAGGAGAAGTGTTCCACACAAACGAGACGAACCATAAACCTCCCGCGGTGGAGGGGTTTATGGTTCGGTCTCGTTTGTGTGGAACACTTCTGCACGTGTCTATTCTTTGTTAGCAAGCACTTTCAAGATCACGGGTGCTGATTTTTCATACGATTAATGTGCTTTGTAAGCCAATGTAACTTATTGGTGCTTTAACACGTTGACGACTGTGTGGCACAATGCTGGCACATTGTTATAGGAAGCATGGTCCATGAAAATGATTCTTAGCTTCTGATTTACTGGAATTTTTGATTGTGCACTAGTTTTCTTTACAAGTAAAAACAAAAATGGTTATTGCAAGAAACAAGTAAATGCAAACAAATACTGGTTACTGAAACAAACACATAAATACAAACAAATATTGATTATTAGAATAAACAAATAATGAACAATAAACAAAACAATTTCTTTTTAACCTGGATAGGGAAAAAGGACATTCTAAAAGCTTTCAGCTGTTATTTTTCTATTTTCATTGCAAAAAAAAGGAATAGCCACAATCCCCGATAATACAGGACTGTATTTGTAGTCTTCGAGATTTTCTATTCTCTTCCATTTTGAAAAAAATTCGCCGTTTGCCGGCATCATGCCACAGCCTCGGCGCGCTAGAAAATCGGTTGGTCCCACGCGCCAGACACGCGACAAAGGCGCTGTCGTCAACGTGTTAACCATATCCTATCAGCGGTATTTCCGCGAATGCACACAAACTTCTCCACTTCACGAGTGTCGGTCATAATTACCTTTGTTAACGGTCATTACCAAAATGACTTTTTCTCTCGGACGTGTTGTCGCTCGACTTTCGACGACGTTCACTCCTGATTTCATCCCTCCTACAAGGAAAATCAGCACCCGTTATCTTGAAAGTGCTTGGTAGCAATGAATCGACACGTGCAAAAGTGTTTCACACAAACGGGCCCGAACCATAAACCTCTTCACAGCGACTCATGAGCCAAACTGCTTAGCCACTGCACCACCCAGCACGTCTTGCCTGAAAGATGAGCGCTGTGATGAGCAGCGCTCCCTCGTTTTCGCAGGCCTTTTTCAGTACAATGGAATACGATTCCGAAAAAATCTCTCACGTTTTTGGATATCCGATGAGGAGTCCTACATCCCATAGAAATTACATCGCCAAAGCTTGGCATCCCTTCGACGACCCTCCTTGTAAGTGAAGAACTTTAGCTTTCTCGGCCGAAAGAGGTAGGTCCCAGTTACAATACCATTGAGAAGAGAGATTCAGAGCATCCGCAATTTGGAGTGATCCGACGGATAGGTTACTTTTTTATAATTAAAAACGTCAGCGAATGCAACGCATCCAACATCGGCTTCCAAGAGAATGTTGGGTAAATAATACGTATATATGTTAAAAAGAATAGGGCACAGAACGCCCCCTGGGGCACGCCATTCTCAACCCATCTCGGTTTGGAAGAGGCGTTGTTTACCCAGACCATAAAAGAGTCAAAAAGGACTGGATCTAGGAGATAGTCAGACTGGAAACCGTGTTGTCATGCAGAAATAACGTTATGTTCATCAGACGCTTCACGATTCTTTTTCAAAGTATTTTCAAAAAGTCTGGCAAAAAAAGAGGGGATGCTTATTGGGCGGTAATTAAGGGGTGACGAAAGATGACCTTTTTTAGGTATAGAGGTGATAAGCGAAACTTTCCACTTAGTAGGCACAGATAACTTTATCAAACTTAGATTGAAAAGAATCTCCAATGGACGTGCAATGACATGAGCGGTTTTTCAAATGAAAACTAATGGTATATTTTCTGGAGTTGTGGAGATGGAGGGTAGCCAAGAGGCTGAAAGTTTGTTCTCTTTGGCATAAAACGAACCCGGGTCGGACATTGTAAGAAAGCAGAAGAGCTTGCACTTGAGTTTAGAGTCAAGAAACCTGAAGAATGTTTTACAGTCGTTTGACTCAATAGCCTTTGAACTCTCGAAAGCGAGTTTTGGTTGGCTCCCCGGAAAAAAAGGACTCATATCATCGTGCACGTCACGAAATGTGATGTAATATCGTGAAAAAGTGGTTTTTCGAAGAACAGGTCAACCTATCCGTAAGTTACGGATAGAAGGGTTCAGAGCACTCTAAAAATTTATCGAATCATCAAACCGAATGACGGAAATCGTTTTGAATCTATTGAATCTAAAGAATACAAACGCTGAGCTATGCGTAAACGGAGTTCCTCTCTGTTCGACTGCTGGGAATGCACTAAAAAGCTACAACGGTTGTTTCAGTTTCAAGTGTTCGATGAGGACCCGCTAACATTTTCCGATGACGACCTAATCAATGTCTCTGACATTCGAAGGGACGATTTGATAGCTTTGCAGTCTGTAAGTTATTACTACTTTTTGTACCTCTGTAGTGATGTATCGTTTCAGCTAGCAAGAAATGTTTTTCAGACATCCGCTAGAGAACGATCTCGCCGTCACTCTCTCTCAGAGAAACCGCCGAATTCGAGAACATACTTACTGGACAAACCTTCTTCGGTTGGTTGCATTTTGCTGTTGTACCAAGGAAACAGGGGCCGCGTGGTGCAGTGGTAAGAGGCGCTATTGACACCGCACGGTTGAGCGATCGATGCCAGTACAAGCGAACCAAGCCTTCCATTCCCCCGGGATCGGTTAGATTGGTAGCAGACATACCTGGGATGGTGAAGACACTGACCTGGAATAGCGTCTGACTCCCGCAAATCACGGTTTAGGTCAAATACGCGTCCACAATGCCTCTACAGTTCTGAATGGAACACGACAGCACCGGCGCGTCCTTTGGGGACGTTCAACGCCGAATTCTTTACCTTTACCTTTTTGCCCGACAACTTCAATTATTTTTCGTGCGACTATGAAATTGAGCACCTCACTTCAGTGAAATGTGGAAAAGAATCGGGCTTTCTCTATTGTTTTCAATTCTTTTTTTGTTTTCCAAGTTTTAGCAACTTGTTTGTTTCTCAGCTTTTGATTACATTCGGTTCTCTCTTTTTTTCGAAGTATCGTTCAGTTGTAAGCCTAATGCCCTGCTTTGAAAAGGTACCTGCTTTTCTGAAGGATCTAGCAGCTACTCCAAAGAAAAATGGAGAAATCAGTGCAAATGAGGGTTTAACACGTTGACGACAGCGCCTGTTTCGCGTGTCTAGCACGGGGGACTAAACGATTTTTTACCGCGCCTAGGCTGTGGCATGATGCCGGCATACGGCGAATTTTTCGAAAATGGAAGTGAATAGTAAATCTCGAAGATTACATATACAGTTCTGTAATATCGGGAATTGTGACTATTTCTTTTCTTGCAATGAAAATAGAAAAATAACAGCAGGAAGCTTTTAGAATTTCCTCTTTCCATATCCAGGTTAAAAGGAAATTGTTATTTGTTTATTGTTTATTATTTGTTTATTCTAGTAACCATTATTTGTTTGCACTTATTTGTTTCTTGCAGTAACCAATATTTGTTTTTACTTGTAACGAAAACTAGTGCACAATAAAAAATTCCGGTAAATCAGCAGCTAAGAAACAGTTTCATGGACCACGCTTCCCAAAACAATATGCAAAGGTCTGCTTAAAAGTGGCACAAAAACATCCTTCGAAATTCTGAAATGTATCGGGAAAAATACAATACAAGACTGTGGCGTGGCATAATGCCACACGGTCCCTCGCGGCCACTTGAGAGTGGCGTTGCACTGTCGTCAACGTGTTAACCCATTGACGACAACATCGATTTTGGTGCGCGTGGCTCGTGGGACCGCGCCTACTCCGTTGTGGCGTGAAATACCGTCGGCATCATCGGAACTAGTCCCACAGAGCATACGGTTTTAAATTTTAAATTGAAAGGGCTAATTGATCTTATCTAAGCTAATTGATTGAGCTAGTTGATTAATTTAATAAAGCTAATCATGTTGATTTGGGTCAGTCAAACTATTGCTACATTAGTCTGCAAAATATTGCTTACTTGAATATTTCTTTCTACCATAATTAGTTAAGCGAAGCTGGAATATCTCTCGACCAATCCAGATTTTTAGTCGGAAACGAATCCGTCTTACTTTCATGCATTCGGTGCATCATGCATGGGTGTATTATAAGTTTTCTGGATTTCGAATCGCTTTGAAAGCAGCTTTGTGCCTTATACCCATGAGACTTTATGGAATGAGTGCATCTCTTGGTGGACATAACTATTCCCTATCACCCACTATGACTTGTTAGAAATATTACACCGTGAAACATTTGATAGTTCTCCACCAAGTATTTTTATAATGCTGTCCCGCAACATCATGGGACACGGTCCCACGCGGCGGAAAAAGTGTCCCGCAGCATCATGGGACATTGTCGTCAACGTGTTAAAGTCTACTTATCGTTCTGTGATTATGTCTAGACGCCAATTATCGCGTGGTATTAGGTTGTAAAGAAAGTTCTGTGATTTTTTGCAGCATATATTGAAAGCGCCATAACTCGGCTCATGTCTCACCGTTTCTCTTCATTTAATCACCATTCGGAAGACCACATTATTGTCTATGGAATGCTGTATAAAGTGTGCCGCTATCGCAAAGGTCTAAAGATAGGAATTAAGTCAAATGTTCGAAGGTGGATTCGACATCGTGTTGATATTAGGATCCTCTCTTCCTTGAAAATTCATATGAACGTTTGAAATTTGGCAGATAGTTAGTCCGAGGTCTGGCAATTTCGACGGACGAAGATGAGTTTCAATGTGTCGTTGGTTTGAATTCTGGAGATGATATTTTAAGACACGTGGATTTGCGTTACTGTAAAATGTAGCGGAACTCTATAGTTTCTAGCTTTGGTTGAATCGTTCTGAATGCTATATATATTCACGATGTGCACTTCCTTCTTTATCGTTTGGTGAAGAGTATGGAACAAAAGGCACACTAGTACTGCTGCAGTTCATCATAACGTCACCATTGTCTTCGTGTCGTGAAAATCTGGTTTCTTAACCGTCTCAGAAGGTTCGTCGTTGTGTAAAAAACGGGAAAATCTCTTCTCATCATAGTATAATATCCGTTCTTCGTCGTAGGCTAGAAGTCCTTATGAAAGTGGCTCCGCAAAATCCATTTCAATTGATGAACCCGCAACACTCATTCGCACTCGGAGCAGAGGGTCCGAATGTCGAATATTTTAATTAATCCAGATCTTGAGACATTCGCGATAGCGTCACACTTTATACTGCCTGAGAAAGATGTGCTCTTTCGAATGGGGCTTGAATTAAGGAAAACGGCTGGACATGAGTAGAGTCATGACGCTTTAAATATAATGACAGAACGTTCTTTACAACCTAATACCACTTAACCCTAAGCGGCCTTAGTTGCAGAAATGATAAAAACTATAACAGTTGGGAAAATTGTAATATAACAGAAGTAGCGAGTGAGCTAAATTAATTCTTACTTATTTTTTCCAGGTACCTTTACTTCTATTCGACATGAAGTCGTTGCTTATACGGTTGAGCGCTTTCGTTCTTGATAATCAACACTTAAGTGCTGAAGATAAGAAGAGTTGGTTTCTCTCCGTTTTCTGATGGTTGTGCTACTTCTATTATTGTACCAATTTTAGAACTATGTACTGTCCTTGCCAGAAGCGTATTGTCGGCAGTTTGTGTGAAAACGGTTCTGCGGTTGCTGATGAGAAGTTCAAAGTCCACATTAGATGAAATAGCCACTAGTGAAACGAGTGACACTATTTTGAGTGGGGTATGGATACCTATATCTACATTTTCAAACATAGTAAATCAATAGATTAGTGATTCCAGGCGTTTGCTCGTGTTCCTAGAATGGTATGGAATCGGTTGTCGGCGAACTCTTCATACTTGAGCAGTTTGCTCAAGGTAATTCATCACGATGGCTGGCAAGTAAGCGCGTAGATTATTTATTTATTTATTTATTTAACTACGTCCGAGGACGCACCGAAAACAAAACCAGACAGAAACACACTTAGAAAGAAAAACCAAACTCCAAAATACAACAGCGCAGAACATAATAGAGAACATTTTAATAGAATATTCCATCAACTCAGAGAATATCCGGTGGAAAAAGATAGACGCCCCAGGCTCGTCCTGCATTTGATTCAACGATCGTGAACAGAGAAGGTCATCGGAGGGTTAAAAAAAGCAAATATACAGAAAACACTTATAACATTATGAAGCAAAATCAAAAGAAACAAAAAATGTAACAGCGGTAACTTAGCATTTAAAGATAAACAGCTCCTCCAGGCAGTTATACGCAAGGAGCAACGAAGCTTAGTGTCCTAGAAAGTAGTCCTATATGCAAGGCTTTCAAGTAGAGACAATAATGTTCGAAGCGGACTAGTGATGTAATGGACACGAAGACAATGATAGCTGTTTTTCTTTTCTTTCTTGTCTTTGCTCGATGTCCACCTGTTGTTTTTCATTTTCATTTTTTCGCGCAGTATCAACTTTTTAGCATCTAACACGTTTTATCGTTTTTTTATTTCTTTACAGGAAGAGAAGGCATTTGAAGATGCTCTGATGTGGAATCTCTCTGACTTCGCTTCATTTATCGTGGAGTTCTGGAGGCACGCCGGTCTCCTAAAGTCTGCTTCATGGATCGACTGCGCCACTGCCGGTAGCCTTGATGAAGAGTTGAAGAATCTCGGATTAGGTGGGTGCTGAGTCACTCTTTGAGTGAATACGCTAAGCATGAAATCAGCGTTTTCATGTCATCTGTTTTATATAGTGAAAGACAGAATCAATTTTTCATCGGCGCAGACTAATGCATCAAGTCTTCGAAACAAAGATATAAGACTCTGTATATGTTATGTCCTCGAAGCTATAACTTCCTTATTCAGAAGTTACAGTTTTACAAGTGCCAATAATTGTATAAAAATTGTAAGGTGGCTCATTCTCAAATCGTCCCTCCAATTCTGAATTCCCTCATTGTATTCACGTGAAACTCAATTTTTGGTAGTGCTTCTGCGGATTGCTGCAGAATGACTTGGAGGGGGGGGGGGCAGCCGATGTACCAAGTCAGGGTCTTTACCTTCCCAAACAAGTCTGATACCACTTCACCCGATACCGGAGGTTGAAATGTTTGCTTAGCCCAGGCGGGGATCGAGCGTTCGACCGTGCAAGTGTCATTGGCGCTTCTTACCACTGTACCACGCGAGCCTTCATTGCTGTGATGTAACCGTATAATTTTAACAGATTTTGTACTGACGCTGATTCATCGTAAAAATCACGATGTGTTAGCCGCAAAAGCGCGGTGGTTAAAGTGGAATTTTTTGTTAACACTGAAAATACTTTTGAGCTCTTGTTTAATTTCAGTCAATAATTTTGAAAAAAGATCCTTTCTGGAATGCAGTCAATCCAGTCAGTTAATCCTGCTTACCAGCTTATACCGCTATTACGCATGAATACTGGGAGCAAAAGTTATTAACCTCAAGGAGGGTAATAAGGGGCGCAGAGATCGGCGAAGTTGGAGAGAAGAGTGTGCGACATGATGGTGTTGCGGTCTGGCACCACTTCGCCTCGGAAAGGTCCAAGACGTAGGTTCGAATCCCGCCCGAGTTGTTAGTTTTGCGACGAACATAATGCCATATGTACAACAACTACTTCACCGGATATCTTCCCCTACTAGCATTCTGGTCCATTTTTGAAAGTGTCTCAGTGTTCTAGGACAAAAAGCTAGTAATCGAATGACAATGGTAATTTCATATAGTAATCATGTGCCTCTCGTGAACGTGTCTGTAAGCTCGTTGGTCGTAGAGAACTGACTGCTTCCCGAAAAGAACCTCTTTTTTCAAAGTACGTGTTAGTGGATTGAAAAAAAGAAGAGCATTGGCATTGTTGAGGATAGTTTTAAATGAATTCAGGTGACCATTCACGACCCATTCTCATTCGGCAGTGGATGGGATTTTATTCTTTTTACTGAATTTTATACTGCCTTAACGATGTAAATACTGCATTATCTGACATTGGTTAATTCGTGGTTGTGTTGTAAGGGGTTTTGCTTCCAGATCAACTAAGCATTGCTCCGCAGCAAGAGTACATAGAAGCATGGGTTCGACATTTCTCCCCGTTTCTTATGTGGAATTATGATACAGCCCACAAGGTGAGTCCCCATTCATTTTCTTTTTCAAATTGTCTCCAGTACACTATTCTTCCAAAGACCAGTTTTTTCATAGCTTGCATTATATTTACAACATCATTTTGGCTTTCTTTTTCGTAGTGACTTCCGGCTATCTATTGTCCTGTTCGATTCTTCCTGATTCCTTCGCGGATACTGCGGCCATGACGACAATTAGTAGCACAATCAGAATGCAAATGCAGATCTGAAAATGGAATTTGGTTATGGGGGATGTAAGTCTATGTAAACCACGGAGGAATTTCTACTTGGATGATCTTACCAGATAGATGGTGCACGTCCAAAAAGCGACCCAGTAGAGAACATAGTCGCAATAGTGCTCTTCGAACATGTGTTCTTCGAAGTGGACGTAAGGCTTGCTGCCGTACACCCATATACACCCTAAAAGATCGACTACTCGCATTCACAAGTTTTTTGAAAGCTCTATATTGTGTAATGGTGATGTGGAATGTTTCTCAACTTCATTCGTTGATGGAATGCCTCATAGTGGGAGGAAATTGATGAAGAGAATTGGAAATGAGCAGAGAGAAAGAATGGCGTGCTGCTCTGTAGTGTAGCCGGTCTTGCAGCCCTAGATAGGCATCAGATGCGAGTTCGAATCCCGCAAAGGCCGTAGTTTTGCGATAGGGAGCTATTGGCTTTGCCGAATTATGATCTATTCCACCTTTTCTTGCAAACAATTAGTTGATCGTAAAGAATCAGAGTAAGTAATATGTGAAATGTGACGCATTTCCGCTCACCGAGTGTCAGCCAAACCACATTGGCGATGAAACAGAGCGCCTCGCTCAACCTACAGCAAAGGTCAAGCGATAGCGTTTGAGATCCTTGGGATGGTGCTGGAATCAGTCGGAAAATTCGCAGGGTTGCAGTGGTGATAAATAGCATTCCGGCCACTATCAACCAAATTGGAATCATAGGCTGTACCCGGCAGTATGGAATGTGGAATGTTCCTGAAATTTAGAGGGAGTGATTTCATTGCTTCTCTATAGGCAGTGCGGCTTCTTACACTTACCGATGAGTATCATGACGAACGCTATGATTGAAAGAGTGATCAGCACGCAAATGGTCACTCCTGGAATCAAGATCACCTGCGTCACATCATTTTGATGATCCTAAAAACGTTTTGTTGTTTGTCACCTACCTGGTGGTATTTTGTCATTTATGTAGGTGTTGAGATTTCGGGCGAGATCAGTGGTGTCACCAGAGGCGGTGACCACGTCTGAGAGGTTTGTGTGCTGTCGTCTCGAGCCAACGGAGCTGACTATAAGTGAAGAAGTACTCTACTTTCAATCGGACTAAAGTTACTAATACCACCAATTGGACTAGCTAGAATTTTGATTTCGACTATTTGTATTCAAAAATGAAAGACAACATATCATTTTGATCGGTACTGTAATTTCTCGTAACCTACAATTAGTATCCATGCTATTTTCCCTGAAGTGAATCATTAGCTTGCCTCACTTTTCTTCATTCAATATGTCTTGTCTGGGCAATTACGCATGAGGTTTATCTTGAAATATTCAGCCTTTCATCCAAGGATATCGGGGTCTTAGGGCTCTCAAAAGTCGTTTAACACATTCACGACGGCGTCGCACACATGTGTGGAAAGCAAGGGGGGCGCGTGGGACGATGTCCACACTTATGTGTGGACAGGAGTGTTTCGCCCGGAACTTTCTTTGGCGACAACTTTTTCGGAATCGTAGACTACAAGGTAAAATCAATACTAGTTTTGCGTCGGCACAAAAATGATTGGGTTTATTAAAACTAACTAGAGAACAATTCTTCGCATTGTTGGAATACAATAAACGTAAAAACTTCTAAGACAGTAGTGAGTATCAGACATGGAGTAAAACGTCAATGGAACAGTTAGAGATAGCGGAATAGTAGAGTGCAATTATATCAGCGAATAAAGATTCAGCCAAGAACACTTCTTATCGTTAAAACACAATAAACAACATATTTTTCACAACTCGAACGGCGCGTATCGACCCTCCTAACATTTTCCTTTGCAGCATCTCTACCCAAGCTATCGCTCAGCCTTTTATAACATCCTACACAGTTTTTTCTTGGACTTTTCCTGAATTTGGACTCTTCCTGAACACATATGTGGGGACAGGCGCGCGCGTGCCAAAGAGCCAGCCGGCCGTCGCGCCCATTGCGCGCGACAACCACTTCGTCGTGAATGTGTTAAGTAGTCTAACTAGTAGAGTTGAAGGTAAAAGGTTTTCGTTGAACAGTGCTATTTGGCCTAGACGATAACTTGCGGGGGCAGACGCTATACCAAGTCAATGTACCTTACCAGATAAGCTTGGTACCATTTCACTTGACGCCGGAGGGATGGAACGTTTGGTTGGCCCGGGCTTGTATGTTGGTGAACGGATTCCGGGCTGCTATTACTACATTCAAGCATAGGCATGACTACTACACAGCCATGTTTACGATAGGCTTGGGGTGGTTAGGCTCTAGCTTCGGTCGGGACTAACAAACCGTGCCTTGAGAGAAAGGACAAAGATTCACTTTGATCCCCATGTGAGTCTCACTTTTTGCAATGATCGTAGCATCATCAAACACCGTACACCTTCCCATATATAACCCACGGAAAAGTAGAGCAGGCAATAAAAAAGTAGGGAATAAAAATAGGATAGGAGGAGCTCCAAAACGATTTTAATTTGTCTGAAATCAGATGCCTAAACGAAACCCAACAAACAAACCAACAACACTTATCTAGTAGAGTGACTCGTTCATAGGAAACGACCCTTCAGAAAGTGCAGAGAAGCGGAGCCAACCTACACCCTGAACATTCTGAAATTCAGAAAAAAGTTTTCTCGTTGCCTCTTACACTTAAAGCCAAATAAGGGCTCACGACAAAAATCAGGTGATTCCGCAACAAGCTCTAAATATTACAGTGTTTATTCGGTGTTCTTCATATTAAGCACTAAAGCTGGTAACGCTAGTGAAGTTTCCTGGGCATTTCGAGAAGACTACAAGAGAAAGGTGAAACTGTGTCTCAGTCGCTTCACTAGCTTTACCCGCTTTAGTGCTTGACATGAAGAACACCGAATAAACGCTGTAGAATTTAGGGTTTGTTGCAGAATCAGCTGATTTTTGTCGCGAGCCCTTATTCGGCTTTAACAGTAGGTGCTCACGAGAAAAATCTTTTTTTCTGAATTTCCAGCTCACAGGAAGATAAGAAGCTTATACGGCAGTTCCTTTTACAGTGCTGAATTCTGAAGAGAACAGTCGCTAACAAAACTAAAAAAGAGTGTCACGAATTGAAAAAATAAAAGAAATGGTGGGGACGTACCATTTGATGTGGATGGTTGCGTAAGAAGAGGGGTCTCCTGATGCTGAGCAAGGATCGGTCTCCCGTTGTTCTGGCTTGACCTCCATGGCCGAGCAAAACGTCCATTAGTGGGAGGTGGCTGTTCCATGGTCCATAAGTTGGTTGGCCTTCAATGAAAACACTTCATTGTAAATTGAAACCTGGTGTTCGTAACATTCTTGAAACACATTGTGCGAGTGGCTGACTTATTAAAATAAAATGTGGAGAGTAACGTTTAGGAATCTCAAAAATGCGGTAAAGAGACATCATGCAATGTAAGGTCCCGAGCAGTTGTTTCCCGCAAGCACCTGCATTCTTACTTACGTTACGGAAAGAGTAGAAAGAGAAAATGGGGAGAGAGGAGTGAGATTTCGTCAATCTTCATTCCGTTATTTGCTGTTGAACGAAGTGCCTCGGCATCCTCTAGTCATTTCATTTCATTTCATTTATTCAAATCCAATAGCAACTGACAACATGTAGGTGTAGGGAACAAGAAACGGAAATTGGATGTAATATGCATATAGTCGACACACTATCTCCCCTGACCTATCTATTTACTAATTATTGTAGAAGAAAAGTAATAGCGATATTATAAATTCACTGAACACAAGGAAACGTAGATTGGAGTGGGTAACTCAAGTCCCCTTAAATTTTAGTGATAATTGCCTTGAAAAACCAGCAATTCATATCACCAGTATTTTATTGTGTTTTTTGCCAAGTGGCTGTATATCAAAAGCTACGAACGTCTTCAATTGGAGATGTTCAGCGATCGCTACCACAATTGCGTGTGCCATTTGGTTGAAAGTGAGCGTTTTCCAACTGGATGATCAAAATTGATCTCCGTCTCAAGCCTTACTGATGATAGTGGAAAATGATGTAGGTATCAGCGCATTCCTCAAAACGGTGAATGAAAACTGTCACAATCACAAGACTGATCGATAGTCCCATGGAAGGAGATGACGCATGAGACGCTGCGATTGGGGATTATGTGGCCACCCCACAAGAACAGTCCTGAACAGACACAAGGAGTCAGATCGGTACCTCAGCCAAACGGGAGTCGCACTAAAAGGACATCCATCATGAACCAGATAAGGTTACTATCAACGGCGTCGCGTACCATAGCTGATTGGAATAAGACGCTAAGGACAGAAAATGCAAAGAAGAAAGCTGAATACACGTGTAATATTGCACTTGAGCTGACTAATAAAGTGTAATTTATCAAATTGCGATTTTGACGGAACGTTAGCGGGTATAAATCTGCCGAAATCGTTACAAGCGAGCTCAATTCCTTTGATGCTGCTTATATTTAACGTCAATTAGATGATTTAACAATTATCGGATATGGGAAAAAGAGATTTGCTCCACAACATCTGAAAAGTACCGGGACACATGAGGATAGTCGGTCATTTGATGAAAATTTGGTGAGGGAGCAGGCGTTGGGCGGTCCAGCTGAAGCGAACCGAAAGCGCCAAGTTGTTCTGACGTCGTCGAGGAGATGGTCGTATTCTGAAAACCGACATAATAGTATGCCTGAAGGTTGCCGTGGTCCAGTAAGCAAAACAAATACGGTGATCACGGCGGCGGCGGCCGTGTTGACACGTACCCCAGCCGGAAAGGATGTCTGCTCGCGTGATTGTGGACGACTTCCCATCTGTTCTGATAGTGTTGCAATCGATATCTGAAAGAAGCTGGTGTGAAGAGTCGCACGAAGAGTGCGTGGTGTTGATAGGAGAGGAAAATGAAGAACGAAGAACGATACAGCTGAATAATAGGCATCAATAGCGGCGGACACGTACGTGGCGCCGGACGTGAAGCCAAAGCGACACACGGCATGCGGAAGGAGCGCTGAGTCAACATAGACAGGTGTGATGAAAGGAGAGCACGGAGCACGTGAGAGCCCACGAAATTCCGGTCTCTCAAACGCTACATGAGTTCAGTTCGATGTACCTCAGCGATTTACCCGCTGATCTTATTGGTATCGCTTTGGAGAAGTCACATTTCGTACAATATCACATCAACGTTTGAAGCTGCGAACTGCTGAATCATGCTGGATGTTGCAAACATCTATATCATTTGGGTGGCCCATGCGCGAATGGGTAAGACCCTTGTTATACGTTCGCTCACCCCCCAGCGTAACTCGTCCATCCAGTATCAGACACCGTGGGGCCAGACACGTTTGTACGAGTTATCATGGTGACGCTGGCGTGGTGAACTCGTACAAACGTGTCTGGCCCCACGGTGTCTGATACTGAATGGACGAGTTACGCTGGGGGGGGGGTGAGCGAACGTATAACAAGGGCCTAAGACTTGGCCTCATGATATCAATGATCAGGGTTTAATCCTCTCCCAAGCACAAATCCTTACATTACTTGGCAACAACACAAAAGAGTATCATAGCAAGCGGCAGACCCATGCTCACACGTCATCCGATAGAGGAAAACTATCACAACTAGAAAACTCAACGGTAATCGCATGGAATTTGCGCCCAAGAGCACTAGCGCCATACCACCAGGCGATCCAGAGGAGGATCGCAGTGGTCAAGAAAGACCTCAATGAAGCAGAAGCAGCGCCAAGATACATCTTCTGTTGAGCAAAGCGGACCCATAGGTCATTCAGGGAAACCGCTTGCGGGATAGAACGTCGTAGAGCATCTGCGAAATAACTCCAATCCGGGTGTTTTCTTGCTTTTTTGTCCAATGAACCTCTCAAACGTAGTGTTGTGCAACGACGGAGAGCGTTCATTACCTATTATCTATTGATCAGCTCGAAGCTATGTAACGAGGCACACGTCATGGGTTTTCGTCTCTCACGATTTCGAATGGGGACGAATTTACTATGATTTCCATGAAAACTGGCAAGCCTTGCAAGCGAGCGACAACTTTGCTTTTATCATTTTTATCATTTCATTGAAAATCGCTACCTAGCCGAAATCTCCACCAGCTCACGAGCTGATCACGGCTGATCTGTTATATTCCCAACTGTATAGGCTATCAGATCTTTGCTACACTCAGCGTTCTTTCACACGCTTTTTTTTACGAGCGCTCATGTTTTTTACTCAATGAAGATGTCCCAAAAATGATTCCAAGTACGCGAATGTGAAATTCTTACGAGTAGGAATGAAGAGAAATTTTTAGAATAGGAAACAATGGGGCAGTTGAATGAAGTTGAAGAATCTTCTTTCCATCACACAGATTCAATTCAATATTTTTCAGGCATTCAGCATGGAGCCACTGATGTGGCGACCGTTCCTGATATTAGATCTTCCCCAGGAGTATGATGTATTGTTTGCGCGATACTTCCAAAGGTCATGCCTAAACTGCAGTAAAGTGAGTTATTCTTTCATTCATAATTTTTTGCGAATTACGCCATTCAAGTCACAGTTTTTCAGTCACTGTAATAAAAGTAGTGCTATAAAAAGCTAATTTTAGTGGTTAGTCGAAGATCCAGTCGCTTGTTCCTAGCACTCTAGAGGGCGCTTCTGAGTATAACCTTCGGAAGTAGTCATCATAACCTTTCTATTACCATCTAATCTGCAACTGCAGACCGGTGCTCATCTTAACACCTTGACGGCGGTTCTTGCGCATCTGTCGCGTGGGACGGCGCGCTACTCCCGGATGTAACACCCTTCCTCTATATGGCAACTTCTTCAATAGAATTTACCCAATGTATTGAATATATTTAGATATTCTCCTATATCGATAGTGAGGAAGCTCGTCGCAGCTTTGACGTCACACTTTCCAAAAATGATGTTCAGGTTGCAGCTGAAGATGGTTTTTTCCTGAACACCTCCGTTCTATTGATGCTGATCAGACCACCTGTAACTATTAGGAAGAACAACATATTTGATTCCCCACTAACCCTGATGAATCTAAAATGTTTTTCGAAAAAATAGAAGGCAAAACCTAAAAAGAAAAGTGGAAAGAATTGTAAACACATTACTGACATAATAAAAAAAATAATGCACTGCAGAAATACAATCGCGGTGTCGTGAGAAGAAATCCAGGGTAACATCAAAACGCGAACAAACGAATGTATGATGTTATTGTCATAGCTGTCTCTCTATTAATAAGAATTTGGATTTCACCAATTGCAAGCCACGGTTCCCAATAGTTGGACCCCATACGTTGTGAATTTCAGGTTCCACTCTTCCCGTTTGTTTGTCTACTGTGCTCGGCACTGGTCTGTTTGGACTCTTGCTGCAACATCACGGACGTTAGCGGTCTTGAAAGGGCCATGTCGACAAATGAAGTAGAACGGGTAGGCTATTCTGTCCACTATGATGTCAGACCTACAATACTACTTTTTCCATCTTGAAAACAACGACGTTCTTCTAGTACCTCTTTTAACCTCGAAACCTCTCGAAATTCCTCTTAGTTTGTGTAATTTGCGGCGACCGCTAGTCTTCGCTGATCCTCAAAAAAGGTTGGAAATAGGATGGAATTCCCTTTTCCATGTTTTTTTATAATTTAGGCTAATTAGTTTGAGCTATTGTTTTTATAGTTTCATGAAACTACGAGCAGAAATGTGGAGAACAGGAATTAATAAGCGCAAAGAGCAAATAGTAGTTTCCAGCTGATAACACTAGCATGAAGCCGTTGACTACCCGCGAAGACGTCAGTCCTGTGTACATCAGCCCATTGGAGATCTGTTAATCGAATGAGTCGAGATTTATGGTGCATAAAAAGGGAAGATTAGCCAGTGCTTCAAGAAAGGTAGCGATGTACCACGCGCGCCCACTATGCGGGATACGGTCGGGATATTAGAGGTGATGGATCTCAAGAACCTTAAAGAGGATGACGAGGTGTAGAACAGTATGTAAAACCACAAACCAAGCTGCGCCCACTATGTGGGATACGCTCGGGATATCAGAGCTGATGGCTCCCAGGAACCTTAAAGAGGATGACGAAGTGAGCGTTCCATCCTTAACCGAGCGTTCCATCCTTTCGGGGTCGGATAAATTGGAACGAGACTCGTCTGGAAGAGTAATAGCACTGACTTGGTATTGCCTATCACTGGCCCCGCAACGCATCGATGTGCCAAGTACGTCTCCTCAGTCCTGAGCGAAAAACCAACACGTGAGCGCGTCCTTAGGGGAGTGATCAGCGTCGACCCCTTCACTCTTCTTGCTTTTGCGATCCGTTGGAACCTGTCATTTATAGAGATCTAAATGACAAAGGCTGACACTATTTTCACTGTTTTTCACCCAAGTTGTTCCGGTGATGAAGCCCTAATATTGTTTGCCTTGTGGGTGGCGCACCAATTTATCAACCGCAACTCCATCTAATCATGCTGAATTTAAGGTTGTTAAGTCGTCTAACCTACTGATTGTGAGGCGTTTGTAGTAAATGTTTGCATTTATGTTGGCATGCGCCCAGTCACTCGTACAAATGTATTTCAGCACGCTGTCGAGTGTGGAAGGGAATCGTGCTGCTTTTTGGCGTTGAACTCCTCGCTGATTGTGATTGTTCGAGAGGGATTGGCTGCTATCTGGGGCTCAGTCTATTTGGATGCACACGGTGAAGAGGACCGGAACTTGAGAAGAGGTGAGCACCCATGAGTCTGTTCATCCTTTTTATCGAATGATCTCGGCATCCTTGTTCCAGGTAAGCCGTTATTCCTGTCTGCTCGTCGCGTGGACTGTCTTCGTAGCGATTGGGCTGAACAGGAATGGGAAAGAACAGGAGGATCATGGACGACCATGGGTGGCCTACAGCAGTTACTTAAAGATGCGCATTCGTACCGCTGATTAGTAAGAATGTTCGTGGAATTTCCTAATATAAATGTATTTAGAATCGTACTTCTCATTATTTGGTTACCTAATAGGTTTCTTAATACTCTTGTTCGCATGAGTGTTGCGGCATAAGCTATGCTTCATGACAGTGCGATTGATTATGGTTTCTACTTCAGAGGAATTTCCGGTTCTGTTGTCATTAGATGTACATAGATCGTTCGAGACGGTATCATTGAATTTTTCCAAAAACAAATCGTGTTACACAGTAGAAAAGCTTGTTTACTCGTGCCTACATAAAGTATATTTGAAAATTATTAGCTTGTTATTTGTATTAGCTGCATGCATGCTGCCTAATTTCACACGAATCGTACAGCGTTGTTCTTTATTTTTACTAATACTTTTTAACAGCGAATGGATTTCCAGAATTTGCCTATCGCCGGCCCTCTGAAATTTTCGGCGATCCAGTTAAAGAAACATGTAGGATCCACTTGATAATGAGAATCGCACCACCTCAGCTCAGTAATATATGATCAGGATTCAAATTTAAAGGGTGATTTTCAAAGTAATAGTATTCAGTAAGTAAATACTGTCACCCGTCACCTGTCGTCCCGTTGATCATCGATTTGCTCGAGCGGGCGCCAGTAACGTCTCCATTCGTCCCTTTCGCGTGCCCTGGTAGACCAGTCGGTCCTGCTCGCTCGAGGAACACGAGTAAATAAATACTACTTCAATCAAAGGGCGTGCGAGCAGTGTCAAGAGGCGTCACTTACACTGGCGCGGACCCCTTGTCCAGATTAAGCTTATCATCCTCCTGGGATTTGGTGAATTGGTACCAAACCTGTTTAGGAAGGAGATAAGGCTCGATTAGCGGCTGGTCTCGCAACTGATTTTCTAGGCCTAAACGCTTCACCAGATCTGTGATTTTGTATGGAACACATCGCCGTGTTCTTACAATTAGAAGAGTGATTATCGCTAAACTCCTTACCGTTATCACCTATACTGATGGGATAGTTTTGAGTAACATTCAGGTGTAAATAAATAGGTTTGGATAGAATTCGCCGTTGAATAATATTCTACTCACAGGAAAGCTTACTTCATTGTTTTTCACCATAGTTATATTAGGTTGGAAACTAATGAACTGCTTAAACCGACTACCGCGTAGTTCAACATGTGCACAGCCAGGCTAAAGAGAGTAGGGCTCTAGGTGAATACTGAGACTACCACCGATCAATTCTCGAAAGGTGGCACCTTCGTAGAACCTTCAGACTGAGATCATCAGCCTCTTGTGAGGAGGTGGATTTGAGGATCTGTAGCGGCCTTCATTTTGTTTTGGGTGGCCGGCTAGGAAGTCAGTGATTACTAAGAGATATCCTCTTTCCATCGCACGTTACCCCTTTCTGAACCGGTGATTCGCTTTTAGAGAAAGCTCGAAGTTCGTTTGCAGCATCCGCCCCACCCTTGTCCGCGACGGGTCAAATCGCAAGGCACCTGTTGGCCAGTTTTACAGAAAAACTAAAATAGTACAGAACCGCTTCAGTTCAGCTTTTTGAGCACTTGACTTCCAGCGTCAACAGAGGTGTTGCAGAGCTCTGATTTCTTTCCGAGAAACTAGTTACGGCCTTCCAACCGAGCTCCGTAGGTCATCCGAAGTGCACAATAGAAGCTGTATCGTTCACCAGCCGAAAAGACTGCCTATTTTTGGTAATTGTAAGATTGAGTGTGTATTAGGGACTGGTTAACTCCAACTCTTTATATTAACCTTTTTTGAGGTCATCATGTTGCGTTGTCGATATACAGTAAGAAGCAGGTGGAATGATCGAAATTTTCATCAATAGAAGTCAAATTAAATTATATAGCATCTTTCAACAACTTCAATGACAGTATTCACAGGATTTCGGACGGGATATCTCCACCGGTATAATGCAGAATTAGCAGATCACTTGGTGACAAATTGCGATGAACAAACTCGCGGGATAGAATACTAAAATCGAACAGGAAGAAGTCTGATTGTTACTCTAGAGAGGCCACTGAGCTTAGGAATGAGTCAGGCTTCGGATGGTGATGCCTCGGCTGCGATCAAGTGATGAGTAACGTGGTGGTGCAGTGGATACCCGGTTCAGAGCACCATAAGATCGCTGGGGAGGGGAAACAGATCCCGAACGAATCACTTGTACCGCTTCAATTGAGGGAAGAATCCGAGCCAAAGCACCACACCACCGGCAGTGGCTAATGCGTTCACCAGCCACAATGTGCTCTGACCGACATGACTGAACATCGACCTAAAAATGACCGAAATATTTCTATCTCATCGCACTGGGTTGTCCTCAGGAACTTACGCAGCATACAACGGTCCAAGGATGAGAATAAGGTCTTCGGCAACGATGAGCATTCCTTGCATCATGCTCTGAAATTCAATTGCTGATAATCTATGCTGTTCTACTCAGACGACTGAGTTGTTACGAGTATTTTTGTACTAAAAAGCATCAGAACATTCTCTGCGAGTGTGTGGAGAGAAGAATTTGTCCAGTGCAAGGATCGCCCCCAGGCGTGATTTGAACCGGCAACTCATGCTCATGAGGGGCATAATCACAGCCACGTCTGCTACACATATGAAAAACTCCACAGAAAGCGTGGCAGAAGTGAAGTCTCATGACATGAGTCCGCTCAAATGAGGTCTCGGCAAGGTTTAGCGAGCAAAACGATATAGCTCATGAGGATCTCATGGGCTACATCTCTTTGCTTGGAGAGCTGTCTAAAATAAACTGTTCATGTTAAGCAGTATCGAAAAAAATCAGGCGGAGCTCCCCACACCTTGTCACCATATTCCTTCCCTTTTCTGGAAGTATTTCATAATTCATCAGTACTCGTTGAAGGACTTTACGCCATTTCACAGATTTTTGCCTCGCACCTTGTTTTGATACTTATTTGATTAGATTGCTGTGGAAATTTACGAATGAATACCTGGTCGATGTTACCAAGCACTTTCGAATATATGGTGTCGAGCGCAATCTGTGACATTGGGACTCCGATACCCATCACAATGCAAATAATTGGAAGGAAGATCCACGGATATGTAGCAGAAGCCGTGTCACACCATGTGTACTCGTTCGGATTGCAGCCAGATCCAGTAGTGGCTGAAACGCGGGAAACAACTGTTAACAATCAAGGATTCAAAATGAAACGGCAGCGGAAGAATGCAGCATGAGTGTGGTCACCATTAGACAGAGAACCCTTAATAAAATATTTGCAATACTAGCTATTTTTCTCATATCCTTGGAATTTTTCGTGGTATTTCTGTGTTGATACTATACCCTTATCCTAGAAAGTTTTCACTTGTTTGATAGAGAACCCTTTTGTCCTCACTTTTGCGGGTCGGAAATTAAGATTGCCCAGGTCAGAATTGATGATTTAAGTGATCCTACCGGTTCAGTGGTAGCAAAATGACACGCTTTACAAAAATCTTCACTGAGGCAAGCTAGTTAATGCCACTGTGCTACTATCGATATTTGTCTTTCGAAGAATCTTGGCTTATGGTAATCAGGTAACACCACCTTTGACCTACAATGTAGCGGTGCGGAAACTCACCCGTTCTTGCAAGTGCTTCAAGATAGTTTTTTAGGTGTAGAATCTCACCGTCAGTTACCCAGGCATAGACATAACCAATGGACTCGAAAAATTCTATTGGGACACTTGACCAAATATGTCAGCGTGGTGCAGTGGTAAGAGTCACCGGAGGTCGAACGATCGATCCCTACCCGGGCTAGCCCAGCCCTCCATCCTTCCGGGATCGGGTGAATTGGTACCAGACTTGTCTAGGAAGGTAAAGACACTGACTTGGTATAGCGGCTCGCCCCCGCAAGTCATCGTAATGGCCAAATATGCATTCACCATCCCCCTACGACTGGACGGAACACGAACTCGGCGGCGCGTCCTTAGCAGACTGATCAACGCCGACACCTTTACCTTTATCGGAGAAATTGAAATGACTAGGCTACGAGGGAGGTGATGACGCCAAATGTTTCTCCAAATGAAGTTGTCATTACAACCGTGGTACAACGGTACAAATCAAACGCTGTTCATCGACAAACATAGAGGAAGTCGCAACGATTTTCCTTTTTGGTCGTTTGGTATCAGTACCATCAGATAAATCGTGGTGCACTACGAACAAAACAATGAGAATCACGTAGAGATACTCTAGCTTATGCTCATGTTTCTGTAGCTTATACTCATGTGTCACTCCGAGCATCATTCTCTCTATACTTCGTTGTACGACGCAAACCGCATGTTCATCCTGCTTGCGTACGTCCAGGAATCTGAAGCGTACGCAAAGCAGGAAGAACAGCAGAATCGAAGAGATGGGCGCTGAGTCGGCTGTTCTTCGTCTTCTTCACTACTTCTTCAACACTCTTGAATGCGCCCCAGGCCGCTCGTTTCCCTCTGTCAAGCTACGGACCCAAGTCGTTGACCATGCTGATTTCCCGACCCACAAGTACACATAGTTGGAGTACTCAGAGATATTCGTTCCGTAGGGCAAAAATGGAGCAGCAGAAGCGAAATCATTCCTTTCAAGACGAGAAAACAAAAAATGAAAGAGCTAGTTGAAATGAGTACGGCGATGTTAGGCCGCGAAGTCATCAAGGTAGCTAAATAAGTAAATGAAGCCTTACCATTGTATGGTGCCATTTTGTGACTCGTCGAATCGTACGGATATGACAGCAGATACATGGCAATCGGTATCATTATTGCTATCAGGAACGACGTTCTCGGTGGAATTCTGAAATGAGAATTTTGTACACTTTTGTGGATTTGACTTTGATGAAATTGTGCTAACCGTACATTCTTCCGACTCTCAGGACGATGTACGAGATCATCACAAGCGGCGACATCGTGCTGAAACACTAGGGTCGTGCACAGTCGACGACCAATACGACACGACAATGATAAGAGATAGCGGCCGGTGTCGATTCCTACGAAACCCATGCACATTGCCATGATTTTCACCGTTGTTTGGCCGTCCCAACCGAACGAGATCATCACAAGCGGCGACATCGTGCTCGCGCGCGGCGAAACACTCGCGTTAGTACTAATGGAGATCACTCCCATCGCAAGTTCGACTTTCGATAAATCTCAAAAAACTAACTAAATCTAAAAGTGAATATTCTCAGGATATGGATGTAGTGAGCGGGATCGATAACGCCTTACTATTCGGTTTACGTTTCGACTATGTCGTTCTGTCAGAGCCTGGAAATTCGAATTTGTGCTTGCCAAACCACTCGCCCAAACACTGTTTCGTCTTACAGCAGACAATTCTAAAGTCTAGAAGTTATGGATAATAAAGCGTTATGAATCTCGGTCGTCCGCTCACTAAATCCATAACCTGAGTAATGGAAATAAAAATGTTGCTGAGGAATGAACACAGACAAAAAAGATGGTACGCCATCCAGTTCAACCTCTAACCCTATCGAGCATTTCTGTGTCACTAAAATACATTGAAGCCCAGTAACATAGTGTGTAAAACGGTAACCCGGCGCTGTCCAGATTTTGTTTGAACGGTAACATGACGAGAACCGCGACAGATAAAACATGGTGGATATGCTCGATTTTATCTGCATATTCTCGACCAGTGGTGCACCATCGCTCGTCCCGCCTTCATCGCCTCGTCTTTTGTGTCCTTTGCGTACGGTTCATTTCATCTATTGTTAGGGTCGCTCGTTTCTGCTTGCTCGTTAGTGTCACTCATTACTCCAGAGTTACTCGCTCCGTATATTTACTTTTCTAATAAATCGTTACTTGTATTCTTCCGGTGTTACGCCGCTGATAGGCCAGAGGTCGTTTAGACATTCTAAGCTCACAATGGAAGGAGTTGGACTGCTCAGGGCGCTTGGAATATAGCAACAATTTTGTTCTGATATTGCGCATCGGATGTAAAGAGGAGCCGCTGCGCACCCAATTGGACCTGCTAAGAGTCTGTCCAAAAGTGACTGGTAACGAACTCCTAAAGGACAGGAAGCGTCGAGGAAGGAAGAAGCGTATGCTAGGGCCGAGTGCAATAGTCGAGCTACAATGGAAAATCATGTCGTGCATTTCAGGGAGGACCGGCACAAGCTTGTCCATGGAGCTCGTTCCTGCGACGGATGTGAAAGGCAGGAGCCGTGGACAACGGGTATTCAGGAGAAAACGGATACCCTCATTCATGCTGCCTTGCGCTCGCTGAAGCGGGTGCAAAAGGTGAAGGATACCGAAATGTTTTCTACCGCAGTTCCACGCGGAAAGAACCGTAATTTTTGACGGAAAATGAGGTGATCGTCCTATCACCCCTGGAGAGGCCGGATATCGGATCGCATTCGTGATGGCCGTCTAGATGTGGCTCACTTAAAGACCCGATATTTCTCTTATTGTTAATGGCGGGTCCACGTTCTGAAGATGGAGAAGAAGGGTTAAGATTGTTAATTGCTATTGGTTGTTAATTGCTATTGGATTTGAATAAATGAAATGAAATGAAGGTGAATCGCTCGGCAGAGGAGTACTGCAGGTGCGATTCTCTATAAACATTGGCATCGTACAGTTGCTTCTTGTCCTGTACTTCAGCTCGACACAATGCTGTTAGATTATATTTCTTGGCTGACGTTTCGGTGAAATCACCTTCGTCGGAGCGTGAAAGGGTCAAGACGATTTGAGAAGGTGTTCGACCAAACGCCGCATCGAATCTGGTATATTTATTGGCGTCTCCAGAATACAGTGAAATGGGACACCCCCGCAAGCTCAGTCGACCCCTTTTATTCAGGCTAAGTAGGCGAGGCCGACCGAAGAATGTAGATGATAAGCACGGCAACCTTAGTAGGATGTTCAACACACTCTACAGATCAGCTTACTGATATCTTAAGCTAAAGCTAACATGATCAATACTACATGAATAATCGTATCACAATAGACCATCAAGTATATGCTCCCGGCCACGAACTTGCCCGCCGCTTCCAGCCACGAACTTGCTGGCCGCTCGATGCTGTCGATTCACTTTGGTGATTCTCGCGATTTTTCAAGTTTCGGGGTAAAATAGGCTCTGCAATGAGTATTACGCGTCGCATCTCGGACATCTTGGAGGTACTAGTTTTGTTTTCCATCCGGAACTTGTTTGAGTCTCTCAGTGCGGTCAACTACTGCTGCCTCCAGATAGTCCAAAAGCGTTATGTCATCCGATGGCTCACTCGTAGCGCCTCTTCTGTTTGGCGACGAGTTCTCAGCACTGCGGCTTCTTCTGGTGGATGATAGCTCTCATCCATCCCTTCATCTCCAACAGTCTCGAACGGGTACGTGATGATCATATCTTTCTGTATGAAACCACTAGGACGAAGGATTGGCGTGTCGTCCCAATTTTCCTTCTGGTATGTGAGGGGTCTGCTGTTTACGCATCCTTCTATCTCTACAAGAAGGGTTTCTAGGAGATTTTCCTGTTCTGGTACTGTTTTTTGCATTACTTTGTAAAGGCTGTGCTTATCTGCCTTGATTAGACGCTCATATAGTGCTCCCTGCCACGGAGCATAGGGCGTGTTTGTCTTCCACACGATGTCTTTTTCAGGCATTGACTGCGTAAACGAACTGTAATTTGTCACAGGAAAAACTGCACGAGTGAGCATCTCTTCACCAAGTACGAAGTTTGGGCGCTATTTGACGTGATTCTTGCTGGAACCCCACGTCTTGCAAAGAACCATCGCAGCGCAAGTAGAAGGTGTTTCGTGCTCATGTCTAGCACCAATTCGGGGTGGGCTAATCGCGTTGTTGTGCACGTCAGAATAATTCCATAGACCTTTGCGACCTTGTCTTCGTCTCGTTTTTGTCCATAGCGGTCCAAAGTAATCCATTCCGATATGTTGAAAATGTTGTGCACTCTTCGGGTTCCCGGGCGATGCACCATATATTTATTGGCGACTCCAGTGAAATGGGACACCCCCACGAGCTCAGTCGACCCCTTTTATCCAGGATAAGTAGGCGGGGCCGACCGAGGAATGTATTGTAATAGACGATAAGCACGATGAGCACAACAGAATGTTCAACATACTGAAAGATCAGCCTACTGATATCTTAAGCTAAAGTTAATATAATCAATACTACATGAATAATCGTATCACAGCAGAGTGTTCTGTATATCTGGCCAAAATTTGCGATCTATTCTCCAAACTGCTAAGTCAAGGGAGAACGGAATTACTCACCTTAACCTGATCGACAGAGCAGAAGTGAAAACGAGGAAGCGTAGGGCAATGGTACCAGATGGTGCTACGATAACGCCAAACCAGAATGTCAGTCTTTGGTAGTGCCTGAGCCACCGCGTCATATACAGGTATTTCGGCACTATTCCACTTGTTGGACACTAGCACTCGATTTTTTTCAGTCGTCGAAATTCGCTGAAACTTTGCACAGGGGGTAACTGAGGGCGCTGATCACGAATCTGCTGTCCGTCTTTCACGCGGGTGGTCACGGACCACCCAAATCGCTACTTGGGTACTCCAGTCAGGACCACCGATTTTGCTGAAACTTTGTCTATGGGGGTTTTCTGGTGTCCTGGACACGATGGTGAGGTTCGTTCTTCAAATGGCGGCTGAACACGGCAGTTATAGGTAAGTACCTACTGACATTACCCGGTGAGACTCACCTATAACTGCCGCATTCGGCCGCCATTTGAAAAACGGACTACATCATCGTGTTCAGGACACCAGAGAACCACCGTGGACGAAGTTTCAGCGAAATTGGTGTTCCAGACTGGACCACCCAAGTAGCGATTTGGGTGGTCCGAGGCGGCCACCCACGTGAAAAACGGACAGCAGATTCGTTATCAGCGCCGCCAATTACCCCCATCGGCGAAGTTTCAGCGAATTTCTGGGGAAAAAATTTCTGGCTAGAAAAAATCGAGTGCTGGTGTCCAACAAGGCCCACATTCATCATAGCTAAACCCCGATAAACCCCGAGATATAGCCTGTGAACGGCGCGCGTCTTTCTCTACGTATCCTAAATGTCCTATGTTAAACGCAATCTCTCATCGACTCTGCCGTCTGGCTCTGACTGCGCCGCGGTTTCGGAGACCGCTGATCCGTTCGTGAATTTGGGCCCAAGTGGAATAGTGCCGGTATTTCTCCTTCCGGGTGTCCTTAAGATCGTGCGCGTGAATCCAAAACGCCTATAGGGATTTTCGAGCTAACGTTTGGGTGGCCCACGCCAACATTCCAATCTTGACCTTAAAGTCGTCGCCGCCACGAAGCTGGACGCAAAGGTAACCTGGGGCCATGGACTGCCTCGACCTAGCCTTACCCTCCAGGGGCCGTATGCTCGTCTCTCCCGGCCGGGCGATGGGCGCCCTTCGCCCGGCCGGGTTAGTGCGAATAGACACAACTCAGTGTGTCTATTCGCCCACACCCTGCCGGGCGAAGGGCGCCCATCGCCCGGCCGGGAGAGACGAGCATACGGCCCCAGATGTTCTTTCACTCTCACGGGAAATGGGCGCGCCATTTCACCGATATGTTCCTCGCCACAGCGTAAACAGGTGATAAGGTAAACCACACCGGATACGGTGCAATGACCTTACCTGCCAATCCGGCAAACGACGAAAGCTGGGCCCACATTCATCATAGCTAAACCCCGATAAACCCCGAGATATAGCCTGTGAACGGCGCGCGTCTTTCTCTACGTATCCTAAATGTCCTATGTTAAACGCAATCTCTCATCGACTCTGCCGTCTGGCTCTGACTGCGCCGCGGTTTCGGAGACCGCTGATCCGTTCGTGAATTTGGGCCCTGGTGTTGGGCAGAGATGATCCTAGTGCCGATTTCGGACGAGAACGAGTTAGAAGTTGCTCGGAGGCAAGTCCACTACCGACACTAAGGCAAGTCCACTACCGAGCACAATATATCGGTGAAACGGCGTACCCTGAGTGGAAGGGCATCTGGAGGGCAAGGCTAGGTCGAGGCAGTCCACGGCCCTGGGTTACCACCGCGTCCAGCGTCATAACGAAGACGATTCTGGGGTCAAGATTCGAATCGTGGCGTGGGAGACCCACACGCCAGCTCGTAAATCACTAGAGACATTTCGGAGAATAGATCGTAAATTTCGGCTAAATTCGATGCGACATTTGGTCCGATAGCTTCTCAAGTTGTCTTGACGCTTTCAGGCTCCGAAGAAGACGATTCCGCCGAAACGTCAGCCAATAAATGTAATCTAACAACCTTGTGTCGAGATGAAATACGGGACAAGAAGCAACTGTACGATGCCAAGGTTCATACAGAATCATACCTGGAGTACTTCTCTGCCTTGCGACTCACTTCAACCACTTCTTTGTCATCCTCAGAACATGAACCCGCTACTGAGAAAATACCGTGTCTCTCCGCGAGTCACATCTAGACGGCCATCACGATTGCGATCCGAGATCCGGCTAATAAATATAATCTAACAACCTTGTGTCCAGCTGAAGTACAGGACAAGAAACAAAGGAATGCGTTGATACACAACGTCCATCAGAGCACCATACAAGAATCAAGCAAATTGCTTGCATAAGCGGAAACGATTGACATCCACGCACCCTGATACGCTATGGGCGTAACAAGCAACGTGCACAAGATGATCCAAGAATTGCAGCAACGAGTGTTTTACACCGCGATGGCTCGTCAGCTAGCACCAGATCTACGACTAGAACCGCAATCGGAAAATTAACGGCGCGATAGTGACCATCCTCGACCAGGAGGCATGTGCCATTGTAAAGCGGCAGAGTGAACATTCGAACAAGTAATGATCACTTCTATTTTTTGTTTCCACGTGGTTGGAAGATTCCAAGTGAGTAACTTTTGAACTGACGATGCCTAAGGTGTCAACCATGATTGATATACTACATACCTTTTACTAGACATATATGCTACCATAAGCTACAGCACCGGACATGTCGTTTGATCACTTCCCGGAAAAGCCGCTTCAGAGCGTTCCAGAGCGGCTTTTTTCAATAGCTTTGTTGAAACTCGATTATTTATTAAAATATGAATATATTTGAGCTTAGCAGCTTGAGCTCTATCTACTAGCTTTCAAAGGTCGGTACAAAAGCAAAATATGGCCCCTCTTGCCGACCCGTCAAATCTTACCTGGTCGGCCACCGAGGGAGCGACCAGCCCCGAGAGACCGACCAGGCGAGATATGGGGGTCAGCAAAAGGGGCTCTATTTTGCATTTGTACCGATCCTTGAATACCATTTGGTAGAGCTCGAGCTGCTGAACTCAGATATATGTACATTTTGACAAATAATTGAGTTTCAACAAAATTATTAAAAAAGCCGCTTTGGAACGCTCTTAAGCGGCTTTTCTGGGAAGTGATCAAAAGACATGTCCGGAACCGTATCTGCCTTTTTATTGAAAAGCTTTGTACTTACGATTGCAAGGTGACAATGGAAAGGCTGGCGACGATCCTCTCAACCCAGCACAGCACAATGATCGACCAGAGGAGATTAAGTGACCGAATCACCTTAATGCGTTTCCTGATGCCTTCAAGAGTGAACATTCCTTCGTCATCTGAATAGACAATCACTAAATTTTTCGAGAACTCACAGAATTGAGAAGGTGTGTGGAACTGCCTTTGACGTTGCTTCATTTCTTTCTCATTTTTCATCTTTTGGTTATCTAATGCAGTGAGTCGCTTCGGGTTCCTATTACTACTTTTGGTTATCATGTCCGTACGTAAACGAAAATATGCTCATGATCCAATCGCACTATACCATATTTTGATGTGGTCAAGCAAGAAATTTGTAAACAAAGTAAATGCTGACGTTCCAAAGTGGGTTGATACTCTCAGAAAGAACTCTTCAAACTCCAAATGAAATGAGAAAGGTGTCTCAAGCAAACGAAGCAAACATACCGTGGTGCGACTCATGCGGATGCTCACGAAGACCGAACCAAATGATGGCCACGGAGATGAAATTTGTTAGCCATGCAATCCAGATTGGCGCAGAATAAATATGGAACTTCAAGAAGCCTTCGAACACCACGTAGCCGGGATAAGGCACATTTGCGAATGCCAGCTGGCAAACTGAAAGTGATGAGAGAATTGGAGTGTCACCAGCCTCGTAGTCCTCTGTCTGCTGATTTGTGTCCCCGATACTTTTCGAAAAATACCCGAAGACATATCCCGCTGTCCTCTGAACAGTTTTTTCTCTGATTTGTCTCTCTCCATATACAGCTTTTGCTAGACCTAGCAGTGTAGCTGCCCTAAGGGCTCGTTTAGACGCCGCGCGGCGAAAATGCAAATTCAAAGCGCAATCAATAATTAATGTCCTTGATCGAATTCGCTCCTTTGCGTTAGTGGCGCAGTCCGGTGCGCCTCATATAGGGAAGCTTACTGGTCGTTCGGGTTTTTTAGAAGGCTGCTATTCCTTATTGAAGGAAACTTTGGCGAAATTCACTTTTTTCGTTTAATTTCTTCCTTATGTGATTATCTGCCTAATTTTTTCCTTAGACTCGGCGTCACCGGACTGGGCAACTAACGCAAAGGAGCAAATTCGATCAATGACATTAATTACTGATTGTGCCTCGATTTCGCATTTTCGCCACTCGGGGTCTAAAAGAGCCCTAACACCGTCATTCCCTCTTTGCTTTTTCTCCTAACTTCTGGTCTGCGAATCAACTTTGAAATTGAAAACAGGCGCAGTAAAAGGTAAGTGATGAGTAAATGTCGGAAGAAAAAGCTGAATAACCCCGAAGTGATGAGGAAATTTTATAAAAAAAAACTAGAACACAGTACTCACTTGGACCGAAAACAACCGATAACATGTTAGCGACAACTATGGCCGAGTATGCCCTCGCTCGATCCTCCGTAGTACTGACGGCTGCGATGTACGCCCGTAAAATAGTCGATGAACCTCAAAAAATACTCCATTTAGAAGTGATTCTGAATTAGTTGCAGCTCAGTTCACACCACTATGTCACCCGTTTAACAACTACGTCAAGCAGTATTCGAGGACCAAAGGTAAGAGCAGCTCTTGCATTATTCAGATGGTTATGACGCTCAAGATGAGCTGGGAGAGCTCGTACCTGAAAGCTACTAGCACGCCTCCAACTCCTGACTAAAGCATAGACAGCGCTTGCGTCCTGGTTTGTACTACGGTTGTGCAGTGATGTCCTAATAACGAGTGCCAATAAATGGATTGAAAGTGGTGTTAATTGAGTCTTTCTTCTCTCTCTTGAGTAACTGGCGGAAAACTAACAGTGCTGACATCGCAAGTAACAGTGACTTCGGTTTGCAGAGTTCTTTAAGCGCGGTTTGAACCCCCCTCACCTACTTCTACCTCTCAAGGTCGGTATGTGAAAGTTTCACTTCACTGGTTTCGACATCCCCGTTGCCTTCGGAGGGTTTCCAATGTCGATTTGAACTTGCCTACTACGGTTTAGTCAGAAGTAATGGGACATTTAGAGCACCGCGGGTGTCCATCGAACGAGTTTTCAAACATTGCCGATCGACTTTAACCCACGAACTACGGATGCTCGAGGAAAACTACTGTGCTTGGTAGTTCATGAGTGGTTTGGTTATGTCTCCACATCGCTGATCTGTACGTCCAGATCGAACTCCGTCAGGTGTCTTGACTTGTACGCGGTCTCGATGGTGTACATAAATGACAGCACTGAATTTCGAGAACCGAGAGTAGACGATGCTTCGAACGCGGGCACTTCCCGCACAAATCTAGTTTGAGCGTACAAACGATGAGCTGGCATTGTGCGACTCAGACGGAACAAATTCCGTAGCCATCGTAACATTGAGCAACATTACCGTAGTGAATGCAGCGGATCATTGTGTAGGGCTTTTCTCCACCTATCGATTTGTATCTTACGAGTTTTGACCAATACCCTTTTTAGCGAGAAATGTTTGCTTGAATTTGAACACTTGCAAATGTCTGATTACTCATGACCCATCCAAATACAATCATGAGCAGTAAGCTTAGTAATGAAGTCTGAAGGCTTCTGAAGACGACGGGAGGGTTGAAACGTTAATAAAAATGAAATAAAACTTTTACCGAACAAGCTCGGTAGGCATAAGGAACGTTTTTTCGAAGACAGCACCAACGATGCCCAGATTCAAAGATAAGAGAATGTTATATTCCTGTGATAGAAGCGAGGACAGAAGACATTCTTTCTAGATTGAGAAATTTTCGGCATCACTCAGTTGTATGGGGAGATCATATGCTAATTGTGGCAATAAAGGGAGAACAGTAGAAGCAGCTTCAAGGAAAAATTATCTTTTCAAAACATCAAAAAAGAGCTCACTGGCAGCAACTCCGAACAGAAAGTAGCAAAAAAGCATTAAAAATCGTCGTCCAGTAGGCAGTAGCTCAACGCAGAGATAAATGCAACATGAAGCAAACGCTATTACTCGTCCCATGATCAGCGGCACTCTGAAAAACAAGCAGTTGTGAGAGGTGATGTCAATTCTGGTAGTGACAACGATTATGAAGGAAAATCCTCTTATCTCGTCACAATTCGTAGCAACGACATCAGTAATACACATTTTGCTTCACGACCTACTAAAACCAAAAATTGGTAGGGGGTAGCTCAGCAAATTTCTGTTGGCATTATTTCGATTCAGCAGACGCTTACTCAACTGTATCATCATGCCGCGGTTTATGGATGATCGAACTTGGACAGTCATTCCGACTAGTTACCATTTTGAAAAAAGAACGAAAATCGCCAAAAATAGATAATCGCTTCTGATAGTGGGGTATTCAATCTACGAGTAACGGTCTGCAAGTGGACTGATCGTGAGTCAGTTTCCACTCAACTTTTTGAATATACGAACTTCGATGATAATAACTGTATAGTGCCCACTTTTGGTTCCACGTCACGCTCAAAAAATAATAAACGAATAGATCACGAAATTAGTAACTCAGTGTACACGACTTTGAACTCTCCCTTTGCGTATTCGTTGTGTTCTCAGTCGAATGTAATCATTTCGTGCAGAATTAGGATGTTTTTTGATAACTCATCGGCTTTCTGAAACAAACCAGAATATGACGACTGTTTTCCTTCTGATCAGATCATTTTCCAATGGTTTCGGGGCACAATAGAACCTGTGGAATCGTTAAAAGCAATCAACCAACGGGGTAGAGCTCGCCTTCGTTTTTGTTCAATTTTTACATCGGTCACCTTGAAATTACTATTCAGCCAGCGGCCTCTTATTGCCCTCTCATAGTAGGAACCAAAATACAGTATATGCGCTAGTCAAACCCCTTTAATAGCACGTGAAAATCGTTCAAAAAGGAAATAATTGCCCCCGACGATGGCGTATCCTATTCAAGAATACCGGTCTGCGATTGAGCTGAGTCACTCTTCAAATTCGTCGTCAGCTGTGAAGCACGACGGTAAGTTTTTACCATAGGACACAACATCAGTGCAACAGAAGTGCAGCTGCGTTTTCATGCCTCAGTTGAGCAGTGAAACGCACACAACTACACACCTGAATAGAGCAAAAAGGCCGACGTTGGATGACTACTTGACTGCAGCGGAAAAGAACTTTCGTTATGAAACGCGGAAAACAAAAATTCGGAAAATTAGATGTTCGGCTAAAATATCCAAAAGTGACTCTGACTAGATTACTGAGCCCGAAGGGAAACAAAAACGAGCCCATCATGGATTAAGGTGATTTTTTAGGTCATAAAAATAAAAAGGACCACAATTACGATTTGGAGCTTCCACAACGACCTTCTGGCTGAACACGATTTTCGACCAAATGTCCGGAATCAAATTTGTCAATAAGCTATTATTCAAAAAGGCACACTCTAAGTGAAAATGGAGGAGCGTTCATCCGATAATTTACACGCCATCGCCGGTCACGAATTCATTGAAAAGGGTAGAGATGCTTAGCGTTATGTTCAGTTTATTCAAACTTGCTTGACGTTCGACATTGAATGCTCTTCAGCCCCTTTGCTGAGAGAGCCATTGGGTGGTTCGTTCCTAAAATGAAACAGCTGTGATTGATTAGTTGGATTAGAATTATTTCTTTGGTGATCAATCGGAACTTGTCACACAAACATAGGTATTATTATTATTATTATTATTATTATTATTATTATTATTATTATTATTATTATTATTATTATTATTATTATTATTATTATTATTATTATTTGGGAAACAGGTATACTGTTAACCAGCGAGGAGAACTGGGAATATTGTACATTTTGCTTGAATTCGGAAGTGGTCCAACATGACGTAAGATGTAGCAACTCCAACGTGTGGATTCCCATACTGTGACGAAAAACGGTGTTCACGTTTCCAGCAAGATTATCACTAATCAATTGGATATCCTATCAGTCGCACGGTCTTTGTTTGGAGTCGCTTACTGTCAATAATCACTATTTTATAGAGAGTGGAGGTGTGTGTCCTGCTTTTACTTGGTTTGTGATATGTAAAATGGCCTGACCATTTGACTGATATTCAGAAAAATGTGACATTCTAATTTTAATAACTTCGTTTCCGCCAGGTTCTCACATGAGCGCGATATGGTGTAGCTCGGGAGTATAGCTTCTCAAAACCCCAATGTTTGGATAGGTTTGAGACATCGGCTCAAAATCTGCGTAAAATCAAAGAAAAATGATTTTTCTTCCAGTATCACTTAAGAAAAGCTAGAATGGGAAGTTGCGTTGGCACCTTTTAGGAGGTGGCCAGATATTCTCACGTAAACCTTGTGAACGGATTTCCTCTAGGTACCCAGACGAGATTTTTCAGAAAAAAAATTCTAAAGATTTGGCGAATAAAAAAGTTGTTTATTCTGTTTTTAAAAAGTTATTCATTCTGTATTGGAAGGAAAATATTACAGAAAAGCTCACTTTGTGCTTTGTGACTTGTACGCCCAGTAGGCGAACGCAACAGCAAACAAGGCGTGTCCAAGCTTGGAAACTGATGAGACCAGGCCGAAAAACTGTGAAGTTGCATCTGGATCTATCTAAAATGAGAGCTCGTCATGGATCGCTTGCACTCCACTCTATCCATAAATGACTGGGGAAAATAAAGAGCCTAGATCCCTCTTTAAGTTCATTCAGTTTACTTTTGTTTTACTTCACTGAAATAAGGAGAGTCAGCTTTATATGAAAACAACGCAGCTTGGCTTACCATACAATTGCCATGGTTCCGCATTCGTTCCCAATTCCTCCTACACAAAATTTCTTGACAGCAACGCTTTCGTTAGCTTTAGAAGTGGTTGGATATATAGGGTGGTAAGAAAGTCTTGAGCCGTTTGACGCCTACTTTTTCTTGGTTTTCTTGTTCAGTGCACAGTGCATTTTACTCCACGGTTTTACCACCATTGTTGGTCAGAACTATGATGTCCCTGATAGGCAGGCCAGCCATCTTCTACAAGCAGAACTGAGCAGGCTGGAAGCCAAAGAATTCGCTTACTGCCCGCATGACATCATCGATTTCAGTGCCTCTTTTCTCAGCTAAAAAGCAACATGGAAGGATGGTAATTGGTAGCTATAGTGGACAACATAAGTGTAATACGACGATTGCAAAATCGGGTGCCAAACTCATTTCTTTAAATTTTTACTAGTCTCTTTATCGACACATGGTCCTGCTGCACCATTGCGAGTGTGCACCGAATGCGCTCTTGGCCGTTTTTCTCGAACGGCTTTCGCGGGTTTCCAAAGCGGAATTGCTATAACGACAAAAGAGACCATGTCCTCTTTGGTTACCTTCTTCTTGTACATCATTCCTGCCCTGTGCCAGAAGCACCATTGGAGAACCTTCTTAACTTGTACTTCCAGTTTTGCATCCGTAAAAGCGTTTCTGCTAAGGGCAGCAGGACAACACTGCATGATTTGAAGGAACAATGTTTCCCACCTTTCATATTACCTACCTATGCGTTTTCAAAGTTGCTTTCAAGGGAGCGGAGAAGGGGAGACTGACCAGTGGAATGCCCGGGTAAATCACGTGCTGTCAGTCTGGACGCCCGAGCTCAGTCCACTTAGCATTTCTCTGTAGCGAGAGAATGGAGCCAACTGGTAACTGTAGTATGGCTGTGTTATAGTCTCTTTGCAAGAGTACGAGGGCTCTTTTCCGGATCCGCCGCGACAGCTTCGAGAAAGGCAGAATTTTCTGCCACGGGAGCCTGTCCCAACCAAGGCTTGTCTTCGAAGCAAAAGCCTCAAGCTATGAAGCGAGTTAACCATAGCTCCGCGACGCTGAAGGTTGTGGTGTCTTCTACGAATACAACGCTGATGTTGGGAATGGTTCACATCAATCCAGTGCTGTGCCACCATCCGTTAAAGATGAGGGCTCAAATATGCTCTTGAGGAAATGACATCGTATCTGAAGTTAAAGAAGAGGGTTTGGTTATTTATACCCATGGTAACGCTGCTTCGTGAATGACTAACAACTACCGCATGTTAGGTTATGGATACAATTCAGAAGTCGGAAGTTCTGAATCTTTCAAGCAAAGTGGCTCAAGACTTTCTTACCACCCTATACTTTTCATGGTTTTCGCACACTCAGATACAATTGCAACTTTACTGAACTATTAGGCGTTCCAAGCATCTGGTTTTTGAAATCGTCACCTTTCTGGAGCTCATAAGTCTCCCAATTGCACCACACTGGTGACGATAGCCTTTTGTGAGTTCATGATCAGCAGCAAAACAACGCAGTCATGACTACGCATAGAAGGGGGGGGGAGAGACGCAAAGAATGCTGCGCCGCAAACGGGCCTCAAGCAGGTCCATCCAAGCAGATACAAGCCAACCTTTGCCGTTTGAATCGAACCGGAAAATCACCCACCGTATGCATGTACGGCCATTCTGACATGCCCACCACTGTGTTCTCCACGGCCGACAAGAATGTGACAAAGCCGGCCATTGTCACCGAGTGCCAGTCCGTTGGTCGCCCTCGATCTGAACGCTATCAGCTCAGTTCTACGAACGGACAAGCACTAGGGAGAGACTAATATCTAAAGTAGAACTGCTTAGCGATCACTATGACGACTAAACAAAATCGAAGATAGCTGCAAATATCAGTTCGAATTAATTAATTCACAGTCCTAATTTCTTCTCCCTCACGAGGTAGCTAGGTGAAACTTATTTATCTAAATAATTACATCGATGCTGAGGATCGAAGGCACAGAACGTGGAGAGTCACAACTCTTTTTTCTTCCCAAGAATTACTGCCATTTAAAACCTCATCTCATAGATAAAATTTTGAACAAATAAAAGAGGAATTCGAGAATGGGACGACATACCAGTATCATCTATGTCTGAAGAATTTGATTGAGGACCGTCTTGCTTCGTGTCCATCTTCTCCAACTCCATCTTGGAGCCTGGAATTTGTAGTTCACACCTTCTTGTTGATTGTATCACATTAGCTTTTTCCTGAGAAACATCTACATTTTCAAGAAATGAGCCGAAAATCAAGATTATACTAGGAAACAGGTGAGCAGTCTCATCGAGCTAGATATAGCGTCTTAAATAGTCTTACTTTGCATGGCAGTATCCCCACAGCATGTCACAAAACAAGGCAAATATAGCATAATATGAACTCATCAGTGCAACTAATTCAACAACAATGCGGCATCTTGTTGAACGCACTTCAACACTTTGACTACCAACAGCCTAAGGTTGTTCATAGGCTTCGCGTAAACCATTAAGAATTTGGTTATAGTCAATAGTATTTATTCCTCCAATTGTCCATCTTGATCACAGCGCGATGGTAAGAGGCGCTGCTGACACTCACGCGGTTGAGCAATCAACCCGAGCTCAGGCTAACCAGGTCTTCATCATTTGGAAGTCGACCAAATTGGTACCAGACTTGTCTGAGAAGATGAAAACGCTGAACAGCGGATTACTTACGCAAGTCATCGTAAAAGCCAAGTGCGCATTCATTACGCCTCTACGATTCTGAATGGAACACGAATGCGGAGGCGCGTCCTCAGCGGCTGATCGACTGTTCACCTTTTACCCTTCACCTTTGTGTACTTCTCAACTGGCAAGGTGTACGGTTCCAAACTTCGACGAACCACATCGAAGCACTGACTTTGAAGATTTGCCCATATGAAAAAGCGAGGAAGAATGCGCAATTCGGCGAACAGTTCACTGAAACCTGTTAACCTTCTTCAAAGATGGAAGTCCATGGTGATTATTGCACTTTGGAGAGTTTGTAGCGATCCGCCGGTGACATCACGTTCAAACCAGTTCCAGTTCATATAAATGACAACAAATCGCCGGCCAGTTCCATTGTTTCCTCCGTTCCCAATGGAAACGATTGATCACGAGACCGAACCGAGTCGGCGGAATATCACCTTCGAATGAGTAAAAAAAATACCGGTGGAAGCCTCTTCACTTTTACACTGATAAGCGCGACGCCTGTAGTTCACCTATTTTGGTAAATCGGCAAGAAAAGTTCTATTGACGTTAATAAAATCGTCGAACAATAATACTTCCACCTTCATTAGACTGCCATTTCGGCGTTATCATCTTCAACAGGGTCTGGAAGGTTAAGAAACACAAACCACTTATTCGAATGACACTTCGTCCTACAGAAGTAAACTCAAGAAGAAAAAGGAGTCAAGAGCAGACACCGATGAGATTGGTAACATTGATCTTGGTAGAGCCAAGGTGACCACGGTAGCTGGAGGTGGGTAAAACTATGGTGGTCGGTCTTGTCTTCAACGGGTGCAAATGGCTTTCGGCAACCCCAAAATCTTTCTCGCTTTCCGAACTATATCATATCAACGGTATGAAGCAGCAAGCCCGGTAGGATCCAGCTAAACTGAAAATATTCTCAACGGCGTTACGAGAGCGCTGATGATTGGCCAAATTGAGGACGAAAAGTCCACGCTCTGGGATCACAAGCCACGGGAAGTGGTTCCATTTGATTTCCACGAGCAAACCAGAGTAGATGCACAGTGTAGCGCACGAGGCCACGTCCTCCAATAAGGATGCGATCACGATAGGGCTTAATCATGTACTTGATGCAGTCCCTCCAGAAAGCCAGAACAATCACCGACACTGTTGTAACCAGCAACGATCGATGTGTTTTTTTCTGACTGACATCGATTGTTTCTCTGAAGAAAACCTTAGCGGTGCATGTTACACAGCTGCACTACCTGCCATTCGCGAACAGAATGAAAACAAAGCGATTGAGGGCGAAATCGCTAGCTCTGGCATGTGAATTCCAGACAAAAACTTTCAGCTAGTAACAGAAAAGGGACACCCTTTACCTAAGGGCAACTGTCATGATGAAAAATTCAGAACAATATTATTATAGAATCAGAGAAAGGGGCCTTTAAAGTTCCTTTCCAACCGTCGTATTCTCTTAACCCTACAATGTTTGTACTTCCTTAGTTTTCGACTTCATTCCTGATCTTGGGCCTTTTCAATCAATGAAACGTACTTGAACGCAATAGATCACTTTAAAAAGATGCTCGAAGAGTACTGCAACTAATGACAAATCCGAAATGAAGTCAAAAACTAAGGAAGCACAAACATTGTAGGGTTAAGAGAATACGACGGTTGGAAAGGAACTTTAAATGTTGGGAAATTTTATGTGTGTTCCACATCTCTAAATAATAACAAAAAGGCTAAAGGCAAAGGCAAAGACGCGCCGAAGTATTCGTGTACCATTCAAAATCGCAGAGGCATGGTGAATGCGTAATTGGCGTTTAAAATGACCCACTATACCAGGTCAGGGTCTCTACCTTCCCAGTCAAGTCTGGCACCAGTTTATCCGACCCCGGAAGGATGGAAGGCTTGGTTAGCCGAGTTCGTCGTACGGTATACTACAGAATGACAGAGAATTGGCACTGACAGATTACCGAGAGAAATGTCGACGTCATATCGGTCAGAACAGCAGAATTTAGCGACGAAACTCTGGGCAGTGGCGATTATAAAAACGCTTGGTTCTTTCGGACGAAGCCGCTCTCATTTCGGCGAGAGAAACGAGAGCTCGAGCGAAACACATGTACGCCCACAAAGAGGATTTTTATGCAACAAAAATAAAATATCAAACAAACAAAGGAACCGAGGGTGAAGTAAAATGTAGAATTCTCCAACGTGCATGTTTTCGGATATGCGTTCAGCCTAATTGCTTCCATACACCTTATTACAGAGTTGGATTAAAAAGTTGCAAGACAGTCGCTTACAGTACCGATCAAAATGATATGTCACCTTACATTTTTGAATATAAATAGACGGGACCAAAAGGAATCTTAGTCCACTTGGTATTGTCAGCTCAAAAATACATTAATCTATGCACCGGCTGAAAAATCTGGGATTTTTTCTTCAAAAAATTTGAATGCGTTTTTCTATACGCTGTCATACAACTATATCTCACAAACCGCTGCACATGAAAGTGAGGTCCCAAAATTTCGTCTTTTTTGCCATAAAAATTTTCAATAGAATCTACAGTTTATTGGCAATCTGAACTACTCATTTGTAGCCTTTCGTGACAAATCAATCATTCTCTATCGAAAGACCACCCTTGATTGATTGTATGTGCAGCGATTCGTGAGATATGGTCGTATTAAAATGCATATAAAAACGCATTCAAATTTTTTTTAGAAAATTCCACATTTTCCAGTAAGTGCATAGACCTATGCATTTCTGAGTAAAGTTACTAATACTACCGATTGAGTTAGAATTCTTCTCGATTGCGACTACTTGTATTGAAAAATATAAAGTGAGATATCATTTTGACCGGTACTGTAGCTCTGCGGCGACACTGCAATATTATGGAGCATTGAGCTGTACCACGTCAGTTAATAACGTTAACAATTAATATAGGTCATTAATCGGGTTAACCGAGACCACAATCTGTAAGGTAAGAGAGAAAAAGTATTGAAATAGATAATATGACAGGTGGTCAACGAAAACTATGAGACTTCATTAAGCTACAACGAGCCGGCAAAGCAATACTGTGTCCGCGGAAACCAGTTATGATGAGTTGAGGCAATAATCAGGGCTCTTGCAGAAGTACACTGCCTGCAAAGTGGAGACAAATGCAAGCATAGAACGACGGCCAGTCGTTCTATGCTTGCATTTGTCTCCCTCCACTTTCATGATGGTGTAGCGATGAATTCCGTCACTTATTAACATCCCCTGATTTAGAGCAACCTAGGACCTCCTAGCAAGTCCAGCTCAGGGTACGCACTAGTTTAAAAGAACCCTTGAAAACAGGGTCTGCCCGGGCTCCTTGCTTGCAGTAGTATCTTACAACTCTTATATAAGTATCTTACAGTATCTTACAAGTATCTTACATCTTGTTAGGCCAGCTCACCATTGACGTCATGTTATCGCGTTTTACGCTTGTCTGTTACGCACACCGTACTCATGTGCCCTATGCCTTCCAACCAGAATTTATAGTGCTCCGACTGCCCCTCTTTCCCACACGTCCATGGCCTTTCCAAACTGATTTTTGTCACTTTCTTTCATTTTTTTCAGTTTTTTCAATGTAACTCATAAACTGATTAAATTATTACGAGACATTGTTTTAAGTTCACCTGATATTTTACTATCGTTACTATTACCCGAATCCAATAGTTACATGTTATATGAGTGTTTTCGTCAGTTTGAATCTTGTTGATTGGATAACCATAAATAAAGAATAAAGAATGTTTGGTTCATTAATAAGCACTATAGAATAGGCTATTACGAATGATGAGTGTATTTCTATGTAATATTGACCTAATGACTAATAGAGGTGAGGATGCCGGTTTTGATCAATCCGTTAGGGACGCGTCGTGCATTCGTGTTCCATTCAGAATCGTAGAGGCTAGGTGATGCGTATTTGACCTATACAATGACATGCGCGAGCCAGCCGCTATACCATATCAGTGTCTTTAGCTAATCAGACAAGTCTGCTACCAATTCACCCATAGTGAATGAAGGGTTGGATAGCCCGAGAAGGATCGATCGCTTGAACATGCGGGTGTCAGTAGAGCCTCTTACCACTGCACCACATGGGCCCTATTAAGCATCTTGGTTTGCCACTGGAAAAAGGAGAGAGTAAAATTCAATGGCACTAAATAGATCACAGTTAGTTACAAACCAGAAACAACTTACATACGAACAAGGTATTGACTGAAGTATGTAAATGAAATGAAACAAGATAGAAACAACTTAGTCTATCTCAACAAGGGGATCTTACAACTCGGTGGATTCAATACCTGAAAGTCCTAAAGCCACTGCTGACGACAAACAAAGCAGCGTTTAGAGAGCTGTGCAGTTTTCCAGAGGAACCTCTTCTCAGCCGATTAAATTGCAGAGATCTCACTACAAGACTGCTTATATGTTCTAGAAACATTTCGAGAAGGATAACATTAACTCCATGGATTGGCGACGGTGAATTAGGAGGAGTGCTTGTAGACACTTAGCTGGTGAGCCGCCAAACAGGGAACAGTAACGAGTGGCGAAGATGACGCTGAATCATAAAAACTTCGTAGAGTGAGTATTAGATGAACTTTCCTCAATATAATTTCAACAGCAGCTGCAAAAGGACGAGACGACATTTAGAGAAACCAATGCACTGTCCCCAACGCCACGACTCACGCGATTTTTTTTCCAATCACAGCGATGACACGAAATTTTTCAAGAAATTCGAGAAAGGAAAAAACTTTTGATGAATACCAAAGGCTATTAACACATCACCATTAGGGTAGATGGTACAGACATTAGTTCTCGGTGAAATCAGTGACGTCCGCCACGTAATGCTATGGGTTAGGGGTGAAAAACGAGGAGCCAAATTTATTTTTTCGAGGGTTTTAAGGGATTCAGCGCAACAGCAGAATATGAATGCCTGCGAAAGCGGAATTCCATTTAGGGAACCAAATTTACAATCATTAAATATTCTGTTGTGGTGCGAAATTACCCACATTCTGTAGATGTGCGAACATGTGAATAAAAAAGAGCCAGCTAGAGGAGAAAAATAATAGAAAGAAAGTGATCGTAAAGGTTAACTTGGACAAGAGGGATTGAATATGAGTGAAAACTCAAAGTTCACTGGAAAGCATTGATAGCGGTCGAGTCTAACTTGAAATGGATGGTGGATGGAGACCGGTTCAGGTGTAAAAAAGGCACACAGCAAGATAATGGTGATTTTCAACTGACATGAATTTTTCCACACCACCCCTTCCCTCCTGCTCTCTATCGGTTTTGTTACACAGACCATCCTGTGTGGGTAAACATTTAGCGCTGATCTCCTTCAATAGAACAGCGCTATCTAAATCGATCCACAAGGACTAGCCTCGAATAATCAGATATCGATTGCAGGAGACATGGAGACAGAGACGAGGAAAACCATTTAACGACGTACTATTATGGGAAACCAACAAAGAGCAGTGGGCACGAGGACCGGTCATCGACATTTTAGGCTCTGATTCATTCCTTAAAAGACATCTACCTAGCCGGCGAAAACTACGGAGATTGTTCAATAATAAGAAACTGGTACACTTGAAATGAAAGAATTCTAGTCAGAGGTGCTTCTCTGCTAGCGTACTAGCTGAGGGATAATATAGGCCATTGAAGCGGAACAGGCAGAGCGCGTGAGTGATCAAGGATCGATTAGGGATCGCTCAAGTGACAACGGCGACTCAAGTGACAGTGGCCTTGAAGGTTAGTTCGAGAATACCGAGGGTCTAACGGAGTGACATGGACTCCACGTCGAATCGAAATTTTTGGTTTTCCTCGGCAGAGAAGGTAATCAGCGCTGCGTGCTGGGTATCTTCTTGAACCAGCTCTTCCCTAGGTAAACGAATACCATCATCGGTCAGGGTTTCGACATGAGATCTACTGTTCAATACATAACGGCGATACAGCGCTTACTATTGAGTGTCTCTCTAGGAAATTCATTGGCTCTTCATGAGTCACCGAGAAAATATGTGAGAAAGCTTCACTCGTGAATGTTCATGAAGGGCGCTTTCTCATATATTTTTCACTGGTTGTTTTGCTTAAATTTCTTTGCGGCTCCGAATTACTCAATAGAATATTGCATTCCTTACATTGTGTTCATATCAGTGATGCTCATAAACGTGGAAGTTATAATTGGCACTTTTGTGTCACTCCAACTGCACCAACTCCGTTTGGAAAAGCTCAGAATTGGCAGTGTGCATTGATCTTTCAAAAATCATGAAACAACGTAGGCAAATTGAAGCTCAAGTAAAAAATGCTGCGCTATCAACAGAAGATTGTGAGCTCAACTGAATTCCAAACGCAGGAAAACAGTCAGTTTCCTTTTTTATCGCAGGCAAAGGTTTTCCACCAACACTTCACTCATTATTCATTCTGGTTTCAAACAGTTTGAATTCGACTCGAAGCTCGTGCTTTCACCAAAAATAGCCCGGTCGTTACGGCGACGATATCCATTGAATATGGTGGCTCGAGAAATTGACATCGTAATTAAGGTTAATGGAGACGGTTTGGCTAATTACACCCATCGTAAGGATGCTTTGTGAATGTCTAACAACTGCCACATGTTAGGTTATGGATACTAGTCAAAGTCGAAAATTCTGAAACTTTCGAGCAAAGTAGTTCAAGACTGTCTTGTCACCCTGATATAATTGAATTTCATTAGGCAAGGATACTTACTTTAGAGAAGGGAAAATAACAGCATGACATATGGAAGAGATGCAAAACAAGAGAACAGAGACCACGTCTCCTTGCCAGAGAACGAAACTTTTTAAACCAAAATGTTTCCTACCGAAGTGTTGCGGCGGTAAACGTTCTTCCATTCATCTCTCGTTTGAAGAGATGAGACGATTGCAAAAAATATGAGGAACTTTTACTCATGAACTATTCACCAACACCCTTTCTTGATAGGAAAGGAACAGGCGATGCAGCCGGAATTCAGGTATTAAGTAGAGGGCGTTGAGAAAGCAAAATTGATGTAGTAATAGTACCTTGGAATAGCAAGTGACTCTTAAATAAAGTCTTAGCAAGTGGATTTGAAACTAATATAGCGTGAATGGCGTGTTAAATTATCGCTGCGACACTCCTTAATCTATGTATTTTACATATTTGTAGATATTGCAGATCCTATCTGTTATTTTGTACAGACGAAAAATATGCGTGAAAATCAAAAATAAAAATTTACTGAAATCGATGGCAACATTCGGAGTGGCCAGAACGAATTAGTTGAATATGGAAAATGATTAAACAATCACTCAAGGATTTAGAACGGCACAAGTACTTCAGAGCCTCAAGAATGCACTATCTACTAACGATACGTCGTCACAAAGCAGCGGGTGCGATCCAACCCATTGAATGAAGAAGCGAGAAATTGAAGGGTGATTGAAGGCGATCGCCAAACGACGTCCTTGAGGAGAGCATAAACCACAAAATCACAAAACCACCTATTTTGCATACGAAACGGCTGAATCGCCTCACTAGGCGAGGCTCATGCTCACTCACAAGTGTTGTTTCTCATCAAGGACATGTCCAGTTCATTGATTTAAAGGACTTATGGGGATATGTAACTGTAGTAGCAGTGGATAAAGGATGGGCTGATGGTGGTGTCATGTCGCTCCCTGACTCCCGATTAGCACACGAGCACGACTGACAAGTGGGTGGGCAATGCGACATCGCAACCGGTCTTACTATGGGCACAAATCATAAAATTTCGGGATGAAGCGGTATCGGATAGGGGTAAGGGTTGAAAATGAATTCAACCAGTGTCCTCTGACTGTACAGGTCAACTGTCTAGGTCAAATTTTCTGTCTAGGTCTAGGTCAAATTTTCGCTAGTATAATAGCTGAGCACTAATGTATTGACTGTCAAATTGAATATCTGCCGCTGTCGGTCGGGAAAACAGGTTCGGCGTTCAAATTCACGCCACTGCATCAGCCTCATTGGTTCTTAATCGTCACAACATTTGAAGGGTAAGGACACTTTTTGTTTCATCTGTTGAACCAACGCCCGACCATGGCGGGAAAAGTGCCGAAAAAACTCAAGAGATGATGGATAGGAGTAGATATGTTGCCAATTGAAGACGGCGAACACTACAAACCACAGAACGGAACCGAGAGATACATACTACCGTGAAATGAAAGATCTATTACCGCTTTTCTGCGGGTTACTGCAGTGCACAGCACCGGATAGGTTGAGAGTTCGAATCCCGCCTGAGATGCGATTTTTGCGATAAAACGAGCACCATCATTGCAACACATACTATCCATAATTCTTAAGATTCGCTTCCAGTTGTCACAGTGTTGAAGCTAGGATCACCAAAAAATTCGCGGCACAGGTGGGATTCGAACCTACGTATTGGGCCTGTCCGGGGCACTGTGATGTCACCCCATTACACCATCGAGCCGACGGTTCCATTGCCCAGGTAGCCCGAAATTCAACGCACTATGACTATGACTAACCCCACATGAAAAGAGCTTTTGTACACTCTTTCTGAAAATTACTGTGATTTAAATGAGAAATATCGCTGTATGAAACACTACCAAAGGGTCTACCAGACTCGTTTTTCACAGTGCGGCAAAGTACCCCTTCCGCTACCTCAAACTAAGCACTAGTTCCTTTGACCGGGTCCAATGAAAGAGTCCGAGAAAGAGGTGGACTTGACATATGACAGTTTGAGATAAAACTCTTACGTAACGTCTGACAAGAGTGGGTGTGACTCCGCGTTGAAATGTGAAAGTCGAAAATTATTGTATTCTCTAAGCTTTATCCATGGTGCACTGACAAGAAGCGCTACTGACACCCGCACGGTCGACTGATCCTCGCCCAGACCAATCAAGCCTTCCATCCATTCTGGGTAGGTAAATTAGTAACAGACTTTTCTGAGAAGGCGAAAACACTGATTTGGTATGACGGCTGACCGCCGGAAGCCATTGTATACGCCAAATACGCATTCACCAAGTCTCTACCATTCTGAATTGAACAGGAATGCGGCGGCACATTCTTCGGGGGCTGTTCGACGCCGGCACCCTTACCTTTGCCTTTTACCCTTAACCGTGCTATGTCGAGATTCATATTTTCTCTCCTTTGTTCTACTGGTTGTGGACATAACCATTCAATATTGAAAGGCCAACAACATGAGCTTGTTAGTGATAAAGCCATTATTAATTATTATTTAATTCTAGTTTAGAACAAATAGAAACCTCTTTCATCCTAACATACCGCTCCGTACGGCAAATGAGCTCACTGTTTCATTGTCGTACTGCCCTCTCCTGCCCTTCTTTTATGTCGGCGTTGAATTTATTCATTACCTAGAATTTTAGAGCTGCTACGAGTTTCATTTACGTCCTTTGACGTTATATTATCAGTGAGCATGAAAGTGCATATACGAGGACAAGCCTGACGTCGTTTGCCATAGATCCGTAAAGGGCGAATTCCGCGAGGTGATATTTCTATCTCTACGTCGACCGTCGAAAATCAGAGATGCAGTCGGATGGGCCACATTGTTGAAGGTCAGATGAGGCGGACACGTAATGCGACGATTCCGTGACGACCGTTGGACAAGAGCCATCAGTGACTGTATGTCACGGGACGTCAGAATAACTCCAGGTCGTCCACCTCTGACCTCTGGTCGGACTTCTTCGTCGAATCCCTGGACGAACGATTTGTTGCTCTTCGTGTTTCTCAGGACCAGCAAGACCTAATGGTCTACCTTGCCATGAGACAGGGGCGAATGGAGCCGCTCGATGGTCAACAGAACGACAGGTGACGCAGGTGATACAGTGCAAAAGATCACTCCATCAACTTTTTGATATTATATTAGGTTGGTAAGAAAGTTCCCGCCGTTTTTTTTTCAAACAACTGCTGTAAGTTTAGTACGAAAGCTTTTGCAGAGTTTGACACAGCATTCGAAAGAGAATTGTTTGCTCTTTCGAGACGTACATTTGTAATTTGTGATAATTTCAAATGTCATCGTTTTTTTGGCTAGTAAAGTGAAAAGCGAAAAAGTGAAAAAATAACCTCATCGACAGCGATTTTTCTGCTCAATTTCAAAGTCATAAATAAAACTTGATAAACCGTTCGAAAGACGATGATTTTTTCTATTAGGCGGTATATCATTTGTTTTTATTAGTCTCGAAAGTTACAAAGTTTTGAACCACTGAAGTCCGACCGTCGGAAGGCAAGAATAATTTTCCGGTGGTGCTCCTGCTTTTCTTGTGAGCGCTCAAGTTGACTTCTGTAGAGTTTTCTATATGGAATTTTTCGCTCTAGCAGATGATATGTTTATTTTCAAACAATGATCGATTTTAAAAGATTTTCACGAGATGGGCGTCTTGAAGTTTCTCCGCAGAGCAAACTTCCAGTTTCAATCTTTTCACTGAATCTCATACAGCATTCGAAAGAGGACGATACTCTTTACAAGACGGTTTATATAGCGTTTCAAACCTTCCTGGTTTTCATTGTTTTTTAAGCCGTCAAAGTGGACCTAAATCCGCACTCCTGGACGATTCGACGTCGCGCCGCAGGAGCCCCACGCGCAGCGCCTGCGATTTAGGTCCACTTTGACGGCCTAAAAAATAATGAAAACCAAGAAGGTTTAAAACGCTTCATAAACCATCTTGTAGAGAGTATCGTCCTCTTTCGAACAGTGTATGAGATTTGGTGAAAAGATTGAGAATGGAGGTTTGGTCTGCCGAGAAACATCAAGACGCCCTTCTCGTGAAAATCTTTTAAAATCGATCATTGTTTGAAAATAAACATATCATCTAATAGAGCGAAAAATTCCATATAGAAAACTCTACAGAAGTCAACTTGAGCGCTCACAAGAAAAGCAGGAGCACCACCGGAAAATTATTCTTGCCTTCCGACGGTCGGACTTCAGTGGTTCAAAACTTTGTAACTTTCGAGACTAATAAAAACAAATGATATACCGCCTAATAGAAAAAATCATCATCTTTCGAACGGTCTATCAAGTTTTATTTATGCCTCTGAAATTGAGCAGAAAAAGATCGCTGTCGATGAGGTTATTTTTTCACTTTTTTGTTTATCACTTTACTAGCCAAAAAAACAATGACATTCGGAATTATAACAAATTACAAGTACACAGCTCGAAAGAGCAAATAATTCTCTTTCGAATGCTGTGTCAAACTCTGCAAAAGCTTTTGAACTAAACTCACGGCAGTCGTTTGAAAAAAACGGCGGGAACTTTCTTACCAACCTAATATGATGGAGCGGTGAAATGTAAAATGTAATCCTATTGTGAGAGCAAGTAAAGAGACACACCGTACTACCAGAAGCCCAGCTCTTCGTCAAAACATTAAGGCCGCAGCCGTTATCTGTGAAATATAAGCTTCACGAAGTTTGGTCAAAATCAAATCGATTTGTATTTCCCTCTTTCTAAGAAGCTAACCTGTTCGAAATTGGCACTTCTCCCTAAGATACACAATTTTTCACTCGAACTGGTACGTCCGTAAATGATCTTTATAAGACCGCTCACGAAGAAGATGTTCTGTAGGAGACCATCTACGAAATTCGAGAAGGTCTTTTGGGCTAGCCGTACCCTGGCATAGGTCCCTAACAAGGAGGGTCGTTCAGGTGATGGTGAGCTCTAGCGATGCAATTCCTACGGGATGTAGGGCTCCTCATCGGATATCCAAAAACATGAAAAATTTTTTCGGAATCGCATTGTATGGTACTGAAAAAGGCCTGCAAAGACGAGGAAGGGCTACTCATCAAGGCGTTCATCTCGCCCTTGAGATCGTAACTTACCTTAAACGGATCCAAATTCAGAAACTAATGTTAGATTCGTGGTCAGCACCCCAAATAACCCCCACAGACGAAGTTTGGAGGAAATCGGTTATTTTGACCTTGGCACCTCACTTACCCACCCTTATCATAGCAAGGGATCACCAGCCCAAACACAACCAAACCCACCATTAGATACCCTCACTTGTTGCAAAACCCAAAACTAGTGCTATATTCATGACCAGCGTCTCAAATAGTCTCATTAACAAAGTTTGGACGAAAGGGGTCATCATGATGTATCGAGCCTCATGTCAGGTGTCGGTAGAGTTGCCCAAGGTTCAGTCTCTGATGATTTACTGGTATTATTATGCAACCTCTCAGACGCTAGCTGTCAGAAGATCTTCAGCATCCACTACCTTCAATCCATAAATTACATGGGAGTCTCTTTTGAACTGCTGACAATTCTACTCTTTCTACTTTTGCTTCTTGAATTCCGACTGATGAGCGTTAGCTATGGTACGGGTGAGTAAGTGAGGTGCCAAGGTCAAAATAACCGAATTTCTCCAAACTTCGTCTGGGGGGGTTATTTGGGGCGCTGATCACGAATCTACTATTAGTTTCTGAATTTGCGTCCGTTTAAGGTAAGTTACGATGGATATTGGCTACCCGTATTAAAGGCGCCATTTACTAAAATTAGTGGGATTTTAGCTGCTCTAAACATGATTTTCTTCCACCTCAATGACAGAATTGCAAAATGAGCACGATTTGCTATCAGTGCGATTGAAGCAAAAGAAAAATGTACCAACAGGATCCGAACCCATGAGCACCTGAACGAGAGTCCAACTGCTAGCCCACTGCGCCTCCTACCACATTTCAAGAGCGAGATGAGCGCTTTGATGAGTAGCCCTTCCTCGTCTTTGCAGGCCTTTTTCAGTACCACACAATGCGATTCCGAAAAAATTTTTCATGTTTTTGGATATTCGATGAGGAGCCCTACATCCCATAGAAATTGCATCGCTAGAGCTCACCATCACTTCGACGACCCTCCTCGTAAGAAGCGGTGACTATGCGGAGATTTGTGGCTCATGAAAGGCATGCTCCCATTGGGCGCGATCGGACCCGGTCGGACCTACTGACACCGGACCTCCGTTGGATTTTGCTTATATATAGTAAGGATTGTTTTAGTCTTCTTTTGTTTTGGTTTGGTTTTGAGGTGAACCATTCCGAATGACTGTACGAGTGTACGCCCTCGACAAACCGCGCGACACCCTGGATCAGAGCAGGGTTGGAGAAACAGATCACTCTCACCACAGCCTCAGTAATCAGTTCTATTTACATATTATATTTTATGTCTTGGCAATACCCTAACCCTTCGCAGCTTTCTTTTATGAGCCGTTGCGGTTTCATATAAAAAATACTTTGCTTACTGCTGAATGAACTACCACATTTCTCAGAATAATAACCTGTATTTGACCTGTGGCAGTCCACCGGAGCCCACTCACTGCAATTTTTTCGCCGCACACGAATAGTGACTGAGTTCATTCGGGAAGTCACGGCAAACTGAAGCGTGAAGGGGCGAGCATTGACAGACAGCTACCTCCTTGCTATGACTCATCGAAACCACGCGAGCTACGTGGTTTTTCGCTAGAGAACTGAATGAAGTGAGTAGTGCTGGGAATCAAACCACGTGCAGATGGCACAACTCGATGGAACGGGAAACCGGCTATTCGTTGAACTGTTTGGGCAACAGCACAGCCAGGTCTCAACGGGATTATCACACTCTCACCGCGATTAAAAAAACAGCAGCAGTATCATGAGGAATAATGAGTTTGTATGCGGTGAGGAATGTGTCATTGCTCACTAACTGCTTTCATACACACACCTCTGATGGACGTTTCTGTAATATAAAAGGCAAAGGTAAAGTTGTCGGCGATGATCAGTCTCATAATGACGCGCCGCCCTATTAGTGCTACATGCAAAACGCAGAGGCATGGTGAATGCGTATTTAGCCTATACAATGACTTCCGTGGCCACCCGCTATACTAAGTCAATGTTTTTACGTTACCAGTCTGGTACTAATTCACCCATCCCGAAGGGATGGAAGGCTTGGTTGTTCTGGGCGAAGATCGCACGACCACGCGCGTGCCAGTAACGCCTCCTACCACTGCACCACTTGCCTTCAACTTTGTAATTCAAGTAGGAAATATCGTCAAAACATCGTAAGAGAGCTAATTGAATAGCACAAGGGGATAATGGCTTTCATTCTCAGCCACACTGTGAGCCATACTAGTGCTGACACTGGATTAACGCTTTAACCTACTGACATGCGTTCGGAAAATAAGAGCAGAGCATCCTCAGCCAGCACCATATACATATCAGCTAGCGCGAAACAGGGAGCTCTACAACCCCGAATGCATTTTGGAAAACGGCGCTATGTTATTCCGCAAAGAATGAACATTTTGAGATCTTCATGAGGTTGAGTGAGGGATTGCAACGGCAAGTACATAAAGTAACCGCTGGCGTGTTGTTGGCACCTATAATTGAACATAGCTGTTAACCATACATATGTAGCAGCATCCTTGAAAGCCACATTAATAAAATTCAGCACAGAAATGACGTTGACATCAAGTGCAGAATTCTGACAACGAGGTCGTTCAGTGAAGACGTAGTGTGACAGCACTTCCGTATAGCCACAGTAATGAAGCTCGAAACGGAAATAACTTTACCGTTACGTGCGGAATTATGTCGCATAAAGCCGATATAGCATCCACAAAGGCATTGGGAGCGTTCTGAATTCCCAAAAGGAATCCAATTATAAATCGCCGAGATGTGTGTCTTTTGAAAAGCAATGATTTCTTGCCATTTACATTTTAGGAGGACTGATGTGACTCCGCTGCGTTGAACAACGATGGCTCCACGAGTATACCGTCGAGTTTCATGTCGCCTTCACGAACCTCTCATTAAGATTCAATAAGTCATCTGCTGGGCAGTCGTCTGCTAGTCGCAGCTTAGCCGGTCATATCGAAGGCTAAAGATTTGGAGCAATTTTTAGGCCTCTGAAAACGACGAGCAGGTCCAAACACAAGCAAATAAATTATGATCCACCTGCTGATTCCGCTCGGCACAGCAGTCTGAAACTACTGCAAGGTTATGTCGAGGGTTCAGTGAAGAAGGACCTGCACAATGCTGCTCAGCTTGATTTTCCGTCACCACTGAAACCATATGTGGCACTTTATATTTTTATAGACTCATGTATACCACTTCGACAATTCTACTGTAGGGATTATCTTTCTGCTAAACTACACCGCCGCTTCCGCAACCTTTGATCCCATTTAGGCTACGTCATTGCTAGCCACATCTTTTCGACATGTACCCAACTCTTTCCTCATTGTTTCGATCATTTTTGGCCATTCCGCAATTCCTCCGTTAACGCCTTTTACGCCACACAGGCTCAAACAAACGCAATAGAACTACTCCGACTCGCGGTACCTCACCCTTATGACTTCCCTTCACTACACCTCCATCTTCTCTTATGTGGGGTCACACCCTCTATCTGTTCACCGTCGATAATCTGACTACGAAGTCTTCAGAACGTTTCCGAGCACTGTTTCACTCCTTACGCGCGAGTGATTCTTTCCTTTGTTCGAAATTCGTCTGTGGTCCTATGTATAAAGGGTGGCGAATAAATACATGCGCGTGAAATTTGGCTCAATTTTAGCAATAGTTTGAAGCCTTTGAGCGCACTTTCCTCTTAAAATAGTTACTTGATGAAAGAAATGTGTTTTCGAAACTAGTGCGAAGAACAATTCAAGTTGTAACGCTGTTGCGCACGAAGGTCAGAGTGGCATGGTGATCTCGCCGATTCTTTCGGGGATCGGCGTTCCTTCAAGAATCGTGTGAAGGACTGACAACCAGCGAGTATAGGAAGGGTATGGCTCACCCAATCCATGAAGATAACGGAAGCGGACGGTGTACAAACTAGTGGGGCATGGGACTATTAAAAAGAGGACGGACCAACACGATGATGATCGCTTGAATAAGATGTCCAAGCAGCTCCATCTTTCTTACAATATACGAAGGCCGTAAGTCATCACCGATCAAGTTTTAGCTCGCCGTCAAATATGTTTCAGAAGAACATCGGGAGTCCACAAAAAGAAATTTGAAACATTTTGACGAGCCGTTTCCAAAATATGGAGCAATATAAGCGTCAGTTACTTGCGGAGCACCACCCGTTCGATGAATGAAGGGATGAGAGCCGATATCAAAGCTCATCGCAGCTACTTTGAAATCCTTCCTCAATTATGAAATGCTATGTCGTACTGTTATATATAAACATAAATTTTCTGAATATTCGCTGGCAAAAAACAAAGGTATGATACTTTTTACAGCGCATTTTTTCCCCACCCTGTATTTTGAAGTGCGATCGCTTACTAAACCCTATTGCTGAGAACAACAACAGGGACGTTCAAAGCGAACTTGAAAATTTATCACCCGTCGATACCTCGGCAGAAATCATTCAGAAGGGAACATTGTTCCAGTAAGCATGTTCCATCCAGTAAGCAAATATTGGAAATTCCGCCCATGTAGCGTACGGACAGGTGGCTTTGGAATTCAGTATCCTAGAATCTCTTCTAAAAAATACGGACAACTATTCAACTTTATTCTGTTTCGTACGGTGAGGTGGCTCGACCGGTTGCCCAGAGAAATTCTCAGTTCCAAGAATTGCTCCGCGTTTAAGAAAAAGTTGGAGAAAATTGACTTATTCCATGTGCTTGGAATCGATAGGCTTTCCTAAATACTGCAATGGTGTTTCTTCTCTCTAGAACCAACCTCTTATTTGTTGACCGCTTTCTATCTGCCCGTTCGATTTACTTACTTTTTGTGCTATGGCATGGTGTTTTTGCATTATTGATGTTTCCATTCATGATTGGCGCGCCATTATGTGGTGTAATAAAATAAATAAATAAATTGTTCGACCGATGTTGATTTTATTTGATTCCTTTTTCCTTTTTTTGTTTCTGAAATATATCATGAAACACTAATCTTTTATTCGAAGACAGTGGAAAATAAACTGAATACTAACAATAAGGCTGTAAGGATGTCAGTCATTTCCTCTGATACGCGACCGGCCCGTTTTGACAATGCGGGAGCGAGAGTGTCGTTCAACTGCTGTCGTACTGTCTTTAACCCATGCTGCAGCTGAAATAAAAGAGCTTGATAAGAAACTCATTTCTCTCTGTTTTTTTTTTGATAAAAATTGAATGATAAAAACACTCATCATTACTACTTCTTAATCATTCAGTGGGATAATGGAAAATGGAACCGACAAAATTTCTTAAGCTCGAAATGAGTAATTCCGCACTTCTACATTGAATTTCCCCTCTTTCAGACAGACTTCTTCGCAAGGAATAATCATAGGCTCCATTCATGTATTTACCCATCGGAAGGACACGAAAAAACGTTTTTGAAAAAAGAGAAAAAAGAGACGAATCACCTGCAGTCGCTGACGAGGTGGTCGACTCCTTTTCTACAGATGAGCTCCCTCGCCATTTTTTTCTTTTGAAAAGAAAGCATTTCTTTGCTCAGCTCTAGCGCGACTTCGATCGTACCATCATATTCGCTTATTTCCAGAAAAATCCACCGATCTTGGCTCTTCCTCGAGTTTAGCCTCCCAGCACTGCCTTCTTGGTATAATGAATTTGCAAACCAATCCGAGGTCACATTCTGATAGATCATTGTTCATCTAATATTGCAAGCTACAAAGGCTAGGTTTAGATTGCTCATGTGCATATTACCGTTTGTAGGAGGTTTTCTTTGGTTAGAAAACAGTGAAACTTCGTGGAGACCACATTTCGAATAGAATTTTCCACATTCTTTCTAATTACTCGGAAGAACACCACTTTAGAATTCTGCGCTTATTGAACATAAGCTCACTGGTTGCAGAGAGAATTGGTCCTAAAATTAGCATTTCCAATGCTGTGAAATCAGAAAATCGTGCGAAGAAATCGTCTTCAACTTAACTCACTGTATGATTTCTCGATATTCCTTTAAACTGAACATCGGCCGGAATAAATTCGTCTTTGACACAAAAATAATCCCCTGAATCATCATCCCTTCCTTAGCCGCCGCGCACTGCACTGGTAGTTACAGCAAAATCAATATGTCATACTACAGAAGTACTATAGACTATAGATAACTTTTTTGTGATAAATACAAATTTATTCTGAGGCACATTCACTTTAGATGAATATTGGACTAGTACATATGCAGGGAGAGAAATCGTGAGCAATTTCTGGCATGGTATACTAATATAATAGTCTTTGTAATTATGAAAAGCTGTTCGGAATTTCGGTTCCGGCCGTTTTTGGGCCTTCTGTTCCATTCCGTGTTCCGCTCGTTTTTTAGGCGGAACACGGAAGCGGAAGTAGAAATCGAAGAGCTCCACTGTGCAGGCTAACAAAAGGGAGACTGAAGTTATTGTGCTAACGTCGATATTATCCATTCAAATTCTGGACGAATGAAACCAACGCAGCGATGTTCACCGTTCTAAGAAAATTGCAATGAAGTATTTGTCGGCAGCTGCCACATCGTTAGAGTTCGAGAGATTGTTTTCTACTGCTAGTTTCATTTGTAAACGATCTGGGAAAAGCCTATTTCTTTCCCGAGATCCTTGAAAAACTGCTGTTTCGCTTCCATACTACATATACTCGTCTTAGGCTTCTAATTCTTTTTCGAAATTATTTTTGTCTTTCACCCCAATTGGGTCTGTTTTGCTGTACGTACTTGTGCTGGCTTTGGTTTATAATAAAGTTTATAAGGATGAGTGGAACTGACATGGTTTTTGTGCTGAATTTCCACCGTTTACTTTGAGGCTATCATGAGGCGTTGAACGCTTCCACCAAAATAGTAGACACATTCTGGTAGAAATAATGGGGTACCTTTAGAAACAGAAAAGGAAACGTTTCGTAGTCTAGTTTTGCTTGAATTCCCATAATTTAGTGATTTCTGCACTATTTCCGTTTCCGTGTTCCGTATTACGGTCGCTTTTCAAGATGAAATTTCCGCACACCACTGATTAAAAGGCTCCATTCGCAGATAGATTGCCGACGGCGAACAGGTAGACGATGTTACCTAGGGTGATCGGATACGGTTAATTAGGGGCTGGTGCAATTGCGGCCATTCCGGTGAGCCGCAGACCGACCGGTGCTGTCTCCATTTCTCATCTTCTCTGACTGGGATTCGTGGTGAGTTCACGATACTCAGTTTTAGGAGCTACTCTTACTGTCGTTGATGAATATAAGTGACGTTTTGCCAATACAGCTGCTGCGCCCCGACTAAGATCTTTGCGCCGATTCAACGAGTACTGTACCTGCCCTTTAATTCTAGTTTCACAATGTAATGCAGACGACTGCGCCTAACCTTTGTGCACTGTCAGTGTTTTTCTAAATCATTTCAACTCCAATCAGACGTTGGCGGTGTTACTTCTCTCGCTTTCTATTTTTAGGATCATTCTTATAACCATTTGTGTCCAAACCCAACCTCTGTTTCTCGATCTTTTTCCGATTCCGAGACGTACAAATAGATGCACGTGATTAGCAGTCATCGGATTGGGACCACCGATTTGATAGAAATTTCGTCCTTAGTGGGATCTCTCGCTAAGAATATGTTTGTTTTTGGGTACCGTATGATAGATACAGGCAGCCAGTTAGGAGTGGTGGACAAGAAATCACTGACTTGTTTGCAACGTTGTCATGTAGGAAGAAGTATTTGGAGTGCTGATAGCGATTCTATCACTCGTTTTTCTTTTGAACTCTTGTTGCTGAAACCGTCCATAACTATTTGATGTTAGCTGCTTTTTAGAGCGGTCCGGTTTATTTTCCATGCTTCCTGTTTGCTTAGTGGTGGCGCACTTTTTTGTACACGTAAATAAGTATTGGTAGTCAGGGTAAGTTCAAGCGCTTATATTTGCGTTGAATTCGGCCATAGCTCCAAAAGCATATCCGTGATCAGCAACATTAAGTGTAAGAAAACTATCCCAAACACTGGAGAGCCGTGGGTGGATCTTCAATGGTTGGAATAGTGAGCCTCTCGGCTTTGCATTTGCAGAGATTTGGTTTTCATTGTTGCTTTCTTTCTCTCTTTTCTCGTTCTCCGAACTATCCTAGTTTAATTAAATGGTGTTTGGATAAGGTGGTTTCAAGAAAACAAAAACAATGATACATTTGGGAGTACAAAGATATACGTCAAGTTATTTGGATGGGCTAACGAAACAGCGATGATGCCTATTTTGTGGTGAGAAAGGACTTCATTCCTAAAGATGCTTGAATTCCCCACGAAAGTGAGAGGGACAGTTGTACTCTTCTTGATCGCTTCAACTAAGTTGTACGTCTGCGTCGCCTTCGCATTTCTAATTGATGTTGTTTCTTGTATTTTTGTCTCGTTTTTGACTGAAGCTGAACCCATTTCATCCGTTTCGTCTCGGCAGGGTGGTCACTCGTCTTGATCTGGTTAAAGTGTGCCCGATTTGCAACTACAGGAAAGTAATGAGCCGAAATACTACCAGAAGGCTTCCGTGGTTTTTAAACTTTCTGTAATTCATCGCCTCCCACTCCATTAGTTGGTTCTTGCTCGTTTGTCGCTGGTGCCTACGAACCACCTGAAGCGCTCTTGTGCATCACCTGAGGATAAATCGAGGGTCCGTTGATACTGCAAGCTCAGGTCAACCTCACTCTTGCCTCCCAGCTACGGCCCTGTTTAAAGATCGCTCGAGAGCTGCGGAATTACAGTACTCAAGTTACAAGAACGGCCTAATTGTCTTTTGCTACAATTCTGAATCGGTTTTTCGAATATTGGTCGATTATTGCCTATATTGTTAATTAGAGCGACCTGGTTAGAACCACTGATTTGGTGAAGCTGTGTTCAGATCAGTTGCTTGAAGTGGTGACCCAGCGACATCGCTGATCCTGGCTGGTCTTCTAGTAACTATATGAGTGGTTCCCGCCGAAACTCTATGAATGTATCCAATTCGTAATGATCACTCCAAGTAGCCCAAGCGTGAAGTTTGAACAAACTTGAGTGGAACCTCCTTCGTCCACCGGTGAACCGTCGGCGGAATTACCACTTGTGTCTGTGATTTGATAAGTGATTGGTGCCGATTATTGCTGTGGCACTAGTAGTCGGAAATGTCAAGATGAAGCTATAGTTTGTCGCAAACTCATATCAAAGAGATAACTTGAGCTGTTTTCCTGTAGTATTTGGTAATATACGAATTTTTTGTGAACAACTTGAGCTGCTTTTCTTCGAAATGTTTAGTATTGGACGAGATTCTATTTTGTAATGTCAACAGTGTCAAGAACATCCTAACGACAACTATTTTCTGCTGTATTATTACAGGCTGTGTAGACACATAAATTTCTTCATCTGGGTCACAAGACGAAATTTGCCCATACCGACGTTAACTAGCTCGTCGCCTTCTACTGAAGTGTCGACACATAAATTTCTTCATCTGGGTCACAAGACGAAATTTGCCCATACCGACGTTAACTAGCTCGTCGCCTTCTACTGAAGTGTCGTGGCGCTTTAACCGTGATGGTCGTAGTAGTGCCGTAGGTTTCCGTTTTAGTACTTACAATCAGATTAGTTTCCAACCACACTATCCTAACGAACGTTTTTTCTTAGGAACATAAATAATGAAGAGCCCGGTTGCAATGATACGGCGGGAGCGGTGCGGTCGCAGTCATTGGAGACCCAAAGTGATTCGGAGAGAACCGATACGGAAATTGACAGGATTATTGCGGAGACAAATGCAAGCCAATCATTATTTTATCATTTACTATTTTGCCTTTGTTCAGGTCACTCCTACATTTCCATGATTCCTCGTCGACATGTGTGCAGACACTAAATAAAAAGCGACGAACAAATTTTTGGCAAACAGATCATCAAATTGCATCTTATGCTCTTTAACTATATTACTTTTTCATTTAGATTATTGCATGAGTTTTCTCTACTCATACTACATTTCTGACTACATAGTGCAAAGATTCCGGTCAAAGTACTGCACGAGATAAAATCAACAGATGTATCTCCTTTGAGGAGAAAGTTGAAGCAAAATTCTTCGCCCGTTTTCTTACCAGCTGAACAGACCGGCGTAAGATAAAGAAGTGCGCGTTTTCGTTTCGCTTGTCATCATCTATTGTCAAATGTATGAGTAGGAGGGGTGTGTCTCGGAGCGCTTCTTCGGATTAAATTATGTTGATCTATTTTGCATAGTTTCAAATTGTAAGTCGGGTTAGCATGTTAGCGAATTATTCTTGTTCTTGCTGCTTCCATAGAATTTTTTTCGTTGAACTAGTCCACCTAGGCAGCAAAATGCCCATTATAGATGTATGGCTTGTGTTCTCTAGCAGCGTACTAATGCTTTGATTTGATAGAGGTCGGTTTTCAACAGTGTCGGAGGTGTTGCTCATTAGTGGAGCCACCGCCCTTCTGCACTTCGTTAAGGAAGAAATCCTTGGTTCAACTGTAGTGGCGGAGGTGCTCAGGAGGTGCCCTAGATAAGGAGCAGAAGGACAATGAGTCATAACGACCACTCGTAGTCGCCGGAATCGTTGCTGAAGTTGTGGTCAGCATAAGAAATCGGAGAGCCAAGAAGAATCTTCAACGGATTTATGGTGGCACTGAAAAGTTCAAGGGACAGGTGCACCGTCCAGGCAGTTCTGCTTATTAGATGCTGGAAGGGTGAGACGGAACTTTTCGATCGATTCGGGGGAACATCTCATTCCTGTGTTCGAATACGATTTGGGAATTTACCACTATCAGTTTTTATAGCACCGTCATACGGTGAACTTTGTATTCGGGTGTTTGCAGACTTGGCGGGCGCGGTGGGTTCTGTGATGGGTTTGAATGTTCCCGCGTAACTCGGCCAGAAACACTTGTGGCGGCATCGCTTGGTCTTGGCTCATCTCGCCGCACAATAACGCTCGCCGGTTCTTTTTCGGAGAACTTTCTGCAAAAACACCTACCTCCTCCCATGCTTTCTATGTTATGAATGTGACGAATCAAACACTTTAATCAAAGAATTATCAGATTTGAAATCTTTAAACGAAACTTTTTCGATATTCCAGTCGAAATTTTAGAAATAAAGTTTGTGCATTGTTCTAAATTTTTCGCGCAACAAGTGAAGAACTAAAGTTTGTCGTGATGATGTGATCTAATTGTTTACCTGTAATCCGTTTCAGATGTTGGGGACGCAAGTCGCCTTATCTGGGACGTCGCCTATTATCACTGGAATTAGTATCTCCAATAGAATAGAGGTAAGTAATTATTCGTTGGCCGAAATGAGAGATTTGACTAATGCCTTCTTTTTGAGAAAGTATCGAGATGAATCATTGATGTTGAAATAGAAAAACTGAAAAGAAATTGTTTGAGTATTATATCTATGTTTTTTAGTTTGTCGATGAAGATCCTGAAACTCTAAGTATGAGGCTAAGTCTTCTTGAGTCATTGCAAAGCAAGATTGTTGGTGGTGAGAAGGAAAAAGAGGATGGAGAAGTCAGCGACGAAAGTAAGCCTAATTCTCACAAAGTCCACATTTGCACCCTTTACGAATGTCGTAATATCTATTATAGGCCCACCTGAGCTTCCACTTAGTTATGGTCGTTCTGTGACGAAAGAGTCGTGCTCATCACGAACAAGAAAACCCACTGGAGTAGGTGAGTGATCAGTAATTCTTCGCGTTAAAAAAATTGAGTCCAAGGGTCGAAATTTCGTTACCTATTCGGAGGGAGGGAAATGCCGGAAACTTGTTTACTTTAGTGAAAAAGCCCTCTCTGTCAAGCAGAAGGAGTGACAGAAGCCGAGAGAGAACGCGAACGACTGAGAAGAGAAGTTCGAGCAGGGCAAGCGACAGTCGAAGGCGATATTCAGCTCAGCGGGGTCATGCTCATGAAAGGAGTTCTGCTAGAGTTTCTTCGTCTCGTGGATCTTACTCAGGTAATATCATTGTTGCTTCTCTCAATATTCATTTTGCCGGACCTTACCTGAAGGGACAGCTTTCATTGATGGGACCTTGTGCAGTTTTGACCTCAATTCAAGAGAGAATAGTTGAGGTATTCTTTCTTAACACGTTGACGACAACGCCTTTCTCGCGTGTCTGGCGCGTGGGACCAACCGATTTTCTAGCGCGCTGAGGCTGTGGCATGATGCCGGCATACGGCGAATTTTTTTCAAAATGAAAGTGAATATTCAATCCCGAAGACTACATATCCAGTCCTGTAATATCGGGGATTGTGACTATTCCTTTTTTTTGCAACGAGAATAGAAAAAATAACGGCTGGAAGCTTTTAGAATTTCCTTTTTCCTTATCCACGTGGAAGGAAATTGTTATTTGTTTATTGTTCATTATTTGTTTATTCTAATAATCAATAGTTGTTCGTATTTATGTGTTTGTTTCAGTAAACAGTATTTGTTTGCATTTATTTGTTTCATGCAATGACCATTATTTGTTTTTGCATGAAAAGAAAACTAGTGCACAATCAAAAATTCCAGTAAATCAGAAGCTAAGAATTGTTTTTACGGACCACGAGGTTTACAATGATTTCTAATCATGAGGTATATAGTGGCCAGACAAATATTCCCCAAAAAATCGGGATAAGTGAGGAAAATAAATTTCAAAACTGTGACGCAGCATTGCGTCACACGGTCCCACGCGGCCTAATACGTGTGACGCAGCATATGTGTCACACGGTCGTCAACGTGTTAAAATTTGATTGCTCATCTATTGTAGTATGCCACGATGCTGAATCTAATAACTTCTAGTAGTAGACGAACACTGACTCTCGAATTTTTGAAACCTTTGTGTATGGAAACCGTTCGACCAAAATCGTGGCGTAAAACGAAGAATTGACTGGTCGTTGGGGAAATTTAATTTTAAGAAGGGTTGATATATCCGAAAGAGAGAAAAATTCCAGTGGCGTTCATTCCCCTATTCAACAAGGGAGTGCGGAAAAAATTTCCCAAGTGAGGCTGTTATCTTAGTGTTCTTCGCGATCATCATGGTGTTAAGAATGTTGCCCGTAGTAATCGTGAAGAAAATTAACATTGCTTCGAACGAAGCGAGAACCGAAACAGCAGGTGGCGTGTAGTTACCAATCGCATTGTATGTCAAGGGGGTATTTGGATAGGAATATGCGTACGGCAGCATTACTAAGCGTTCTTCAATTATTCTGGATCAAAGAGAAATCTTGTAACACTTGGAGACTTCTGTTGGAAAATTCTGGTAAGCAAACTAGCTTTAAAAATTTATGTTCAGATAGCTACGATCGGAAGGATAAGTCTATTGGCACTTCCTCGCACTCTAACTCATCGCGTGCGAAAAAGCGGGACGCGACCCAAAGCAAAAGTGGGACGACCTCAATCAAGCGTGTAACACCAGAATTGTCTATCACACTGCCTGTTTCGCATACTGGTATAACTTTACATCTTTGAAAACTGTTCGTCCAAGCATACTTCCTCTTCAGGAGAGAATGGCACTGATGTTATTGTCTCAACAATGAAGGAGGAGGAGAACGGCAACGAGCGCATTATAGAAGCAACGGGTTCACATAGCTGCGCCGGCGGTACACCTTTCAAGAAAGTGGTCGATTCCGGAGATCATATATCTGTAACTGTCAACGCGTGTAATGGTTCGTTGTGAAACGGTCGAGTTCTGCAGTTCTTCAAATCGCAACTGATCACTGACATGTTTAGGTCAAGTGAAAAATTCTCCCGAACCTACCTCGAAAGGTTCAAAGCAGGAAGGTACATTTATGAACCCGTCAAGGTATCGTTTTTCAATTTGAGTGGGTCTTTTATTCCTTTCACATATACGCCGATTGGGCGCACGAAGGAGAGATGTAGACAAAAAATGTCAACTTCCAACTTTTTTGAGATTATAAGTGTTGTAAACGAAAGCTCTCCAGGTCTTATAATTAGTCTTTGACATTACGATTTTCTCACGCATTTTAGTTCTTTTTCCAATCCAATTTTCAAAAAACAGTTGAAATCAGCGCACCCTACAACTGCTTGTCCATTCATTTAGCGGAAGTGTACCTAGGTATGAGGGTCTGCCAAAAGTTTTTAGTAAATCTGACGATTTCATTCAAGAGTAACGAGAAGTGACGGATTGGGACGTTTATATAGAAGACATCCAGATTTCGTCTTCTCATATCCTCCTATTATGATGAAAAGAAAAAGATGAGGATAGACCAGTGAGCGTAGGTGGACGACTCGGTTAGCCTGTACCATCAACGACTGATCGACCGTGTGGGTAGAAGTAGCGCTTCTCGAAAGCTCGAAAAATTCGAACTTCCTTCAAATAGGACAATGTCAGAGTAATGGAGGGTATAAAGTACTGAAGCGCACCGTAAGCAAGGTTTTGTGCCTCAGAATTTCCGAATACTTGTATTGTCATTGTATTCTACGACGGAATTGATTCGTATCGTACGTAGATATGAATAAACATGTCCTCCCCGTCTGTCACTGTTCAATCATTCAGTGAAACAGTCTCGCGAGCATTTCATCGGAAGGGGAGACTAGGTGTGCCTTTGAAAAAATTCCGCCCTATAGGCCTACTCCGTGACAAAATTCAAGTTCACACATAATCTATCTCATGATGTCAAGATTAACATGTTGATAAAAGAAAAAAATCATCTGTTTTCGCGTGTTGCTCACGGTCTGTAACTACCATTTTATAAACGCAAATTCAAACCAATAACGTATCACCGCTCTGCAATCATGGAGAATTCAATACACGTGAAGCGTTGATAGATAGCGCCCATTGATTTCTGTGATTGGAGGCTACGAAAGTGCACTATAGCCGTCGTTCACGAATTTCATTCAGCATGCTCGTCACCGCAAGGGGAAACCAACATAACGCTAGTGCTGACCCGATGGCTATACCCCATATTCCACTTCCTCCGGCTCCGGTTCCCTGTCGTCCCCAGAATGTGGTAAGTTCTTCGTGCGCTGCGATGCATTAGATATTTCTATAGCTTAATGATACAGGTTTCACCGAATGGAAAGGACTTTGTGCTGTTACCTCCACCACCGGCTCCTCCTATTCTTCCAGTGAGTGCGATATGTCCGAAATGACTCTGCAGAGGGAAGGGGTCACTCGTCATTTTTTTTACACAGCTTGGTTTTTTGTTGAAGTTTTTGTAGGGGCGCGGATTCCTCAGTGTAGCTTCTTTAGAAAACCATTTTATTTCTATGTGTACTGAAAATCAAACTTATTCTCAAGCAAAAATATAAGTTGCTTGGCAGCACAAATTTGTGTATTAATTACTTGAAGTTGTGCAAGCGAAGAGGGTAGAACTTTTGATGTTTTTTCCTATATTTTTTTAGAAACCAACGGTTATGATGGAGAATTGTCATCCGTCGTCTATCAGGATCGAAGTACGCGAAGGAGGCGGCCGAATCGCTCAGCTCTCAGATGCGCCTATCACCTCTCCAATCCAATCGAGTTCAAAAACCGTCAGCCATCCTTGTAAACCTCGCATGATTCCGCTTTGTTCAAATGCGACAGAGAAGGCAGACAACTACGAGGATGTGCAAATGGACGTGGAGTCGTCTCATTCAAGTTGCGAATCCGAGCCTGAACAAGTCGAAAATAAAGGTATATTCCCTTATCTTTATTCATTAGTGGGCTCGATGTTTTTTATTTCTTTCCGTTTCTCGAGCTGCTACTGCTAAGACTCGACAGATCGCCGTTAGCGTGAGGTCCGCTTCGCGTTCAGTGCCTAAAATGCCAAGCAGTTCTATCAGTGATCAAATAAGGAGTAGGACAGTCATAGCATTTCAGGAAGAACTTCGCCTCGAAATCGCCTCTGCTCCGATGCGGACGAAGAACGGCTGCGTGAAATGCTGTTGAATCAGGTGAGAAGATGTGCCAGTTCATGAGGTTGAGTACCCCTCATCTTCATTCCAAAAGTTTTTGTTTCTAGTTGAGTAGAAGGCTCCATTTTGCGAGCGAGCTGAACCCCTGGGGAACACGGCGAGAAATTGATGTGTAATATCAGTTTCGAATGACGTAATCAACAGCAGATTCTGATAAGAAACTGTAGTGGCCATTTTAATTAGCAGAAACATTTATTATTTTATTTCGTAGGTTTGCTGGATGGAGAACGGTGGGGTGGTAAGAGGCACTTCTGGCATCCGTCAGTCGAACGATTTTTATTTATTTGTTTTATTCGGAACAACGGCCGGGGCTGCATATGTATTACAACGTATAACTCGCAGTAATTAAATGTGAGAAAAATACTTTAAATATATTAACGAAATCACACAAAATTCATAGTGCACGTGCTAGTAAATTATGAGAACCACGATTGATCCTCGTTCGGGCTAACTAAGAATTTCATCCCTCCGTATCGAGTAAATTGGTTCTAGAATTGTTTCGCGAATGCGCTGGCGCGTCTTAGGGGACTGCTCAACGCCGAAGCCTTCATCGTTGCCTTTTACCCGATAACTTTAATCATATGATTGGCGTGATGATGATTTACGATTGGCGCGTCATTATGTGGCGTAGCAAATAAATAAATAAATATTAGTGCGACTATCAAATAGAGCACCTCACTTCAGCAAGTTGTGCAAACAAACCGAGCCTTCTTTATTGTTTTCGATACTTCCAGGTTTTTAACAACACTTTTGTTTGCGCTGACATGTCCTCAGAAGATTGAGCAACGCTTACCATCTAATAATTACCTATTATTGATGCGCCTAATATGGCCGCTTATTTTCACTTCTTCAGGTTATCCTTAACCGGCAAAGGGGTGCTGGAAGCACCGGAGAAAGCAGCAGCGCGTCAGTTTATGACGATCGCGGAAACGAACACAGTTCTCTTCCAAATGGATTCTGTGAAGGGGAGGTAAGGAATTGAACGTCCGTTAGGTAGTGCTGCAACTTCGTTGTTTGATTTTTCAGGTCTCTAGTGATGTGAAGGTTTCCCCTCTGACAAGGAGCACAAGCAACACTTGTGATTCCGTGTCGTTTCAGACTCCTAGGAACACCCGAGCTTCGAGGACTACGTGAGTTTTTAATACTTAGTAGCAATAAATGATATAGAATTTTCCTTAATTATTCATTTGGGTTGTTGGCTGAATTTTTACAAGTACAAGATGTCTTCTTAAGCCGGAAAAATATGTCCTGTTGGCATGCGCGAAAATTAACATGGATAACTAATTGAATGACTTGTATATTTGGAGATGGAGTCTTCTGAGGCAACAGTCTTTCATCGATAATAAAATTATCAACTTCAGATCTAATCTGTGCGAATCATCGGAGCCAGCCGAGAAAAGACCGAAAGTTGGTTTACTTCCACAGTTGATCGCTTGTAGTGCCGTTATCCTTGTGACATTATGCTTGCTTTGCAGCTGGATGAATATTTTGAAGCAGCCGATTTTTCTTTCTCGGATAGTCCTCAGCCTGGTCTGGCAGAAATTGATACAGTTCTGAGGTATTCCGAAAAGTCTTCTGACTTCAAGCTGGAGCTGGTGGATGGAATTTTGGGTTCGTTTTAGGGAAAAGCAGATACAATTAGGGGAATTGGAGTCTGAAATATCAGCTCGACTGTCGTTTTTGGATGAATCACTGCGTCGTCGCACTGAACTAAGGGTGAGGTTTTTGATTCTGCTGCTGTGTTTTACTTCTATAGTAAATGTTTTTCAGAACCAGCTTGCTGAATTAGAGGCCGATATCGAGTCTGGCCGAGCGCAATGCCGCGTCCTCATGCGACGTAGAAACATGGTTAGGAGAGCTGTGGAACGGTACGAGGAAACGAGATTGGACCGCTTGCTATCTAACGAATGGTAACATTTGAGTTTTCGTCGAGTGTTTCGATCTTCATTCATTTAATCAGTAGTCTTTTCTGGTGGAGAGTTTATTACTTCGCAGCTTCATTTCTTTTTCTGACTCTTCCGCATTTTCAAGCTGCTCTGCACTAACGGTTATGGTAATATCTCATTTACAAGAATATTCACTTGGCGGTGGTTCTAACATAATACCCTTGTACAGTAAAATCTATTACTACGAAAGTAACGGAAACTTGGTCTTTCCAGTAACATCCATCTTTCCATTACTCTAGTCGAAAATAGCGTTAAAGTTCGAAAGCGATTTACTCTGCTTGCTGATCTACACTGATCGCTCTCGAAGAATATCCTGTCGTAGTCGTATCCTGTCGAGGCCTGCCCTGAATCAATAATAAAGTCATTAGTCTGATGGTTCTCATTTCTGTTAATGCGCATTTGGCCTATACAGTGACTCCAGGGGACCACCGGTGTGTAGGTCAGTGTCTTCACTTTCATAGGGTAACGCAAAAAAAGCCTCAGGTGTTCCAAGACCAGTTACGAAAAGTATTAAGGCATCGTGTCACGCGCAGCAATCACTTCCGATATGCTTTTAGAGGTGAACTCCCAAATGGTTCCGGAGAGCGACCATTGAATTTGAATCGATCCCGCTCTTAACAAATATGGGAAGAAATAAACCGTCAATACCTCCCAGATAACGTCGCGCTGTCGTATAAAGTTCTTAGCTCCAAGGTTTCCAAATCACATTTGTCCAGAGACTTGAAGAACCTAAGGTGTTTTCTTGTACATTGTTTAGTACCAAAAAAATTTGACGCAAAGGCAGCGTAGCCGATGCTGCGTTTCCGATGACTATCGATTATGAACGAGTTTCTCCGCTGAAGTTTTCAGAAATTCAATAGATTTCCCTGTTTTTATTATCCTATAGAAAACTATTAGGTTATATAGTTCTTAGAAAACATTTCGCCCAAAACCCAGCTGAAGTCTATCCCGTTTAGGAAGTCAAAGTGCGATGAAGCCGCGCGTGGGCTCAGTAAAAGTGATTGAACTGTTCATGTGACTGTGATTGAAGGGATCTTGTTGGGTTACGGTAACAGTTGGCTTGACCTAGGGGCTCTAATGATGCTGTGACCACTCAACGAAGCGAAGGAAGAGATTCGGTCGAAAACACTTTGAAAACTTCTGCCAGTGCCCCAAACCTTGATGCAGTTCGATCTGCCGCAGAGCAGCGAAAGTGGGACGAAGAACAAGAGATGCGAGTAAAGCTTCTGGCCCGTATGAGAAGGGCTGATATCCGGCCCACGAACAGCACGAACAGCAGTGAAGGTATGCACGGTAATGTAAAGATTTCCGATGGGAATAGATATTTTTAATGTAGAATCAAGCACTATGGGCAACTCTTCCGTTAATGCCGACGAGCACTGCGATCCATCGACGGTGCACAATGACGATGAGCACCTTAGTCATGCAACACAGACAGAATCAGTTAGCCAATCAGTTACGGAGAAATCACCGATGCCATTGTACAGGTGCGCCAAAGTAGTTCCACACATCATCATTGTTGAAGACACCGCCCACAGAAACAGCCTTTTCAAAACCTAAAGTTTGGCATGATATAAGTATCTTCTGATCCGTCTCGTTCCTTTAGGTTTTGTATGGTTATCACATTGAAAATGGAAAGTGAACTTTTCTGTTTCGTGGTGCAGCGGTCTCGTAAGCCCGTTAGCGGAATTTCCTAACTTTGAGGGTAAGCCACTGATGAAAGTGTGGATCAATTTGGGATTTGTATTGGGTGTTGGGCTGTCATGCATTTCATAACATCCCCTGGCACAGGTTAGGAGCTGCAAAGTGGAGCGATTTCTTTGGGCGGTGCCTTTCCATGGAGAATGTCTATAGTAAGTGTGTCGCTGATCGTTCATCTGTTTAGGTCTGATAAGTTCCCTCGACGTCTGAAGCGTTTCGTTGGTTTACCCCCTGATCTTGACGCCGAGAGTGCAGCAGATTGCCCGGTTGAAATGAAGGGGAAAAAGTGTACAGATGTCTCTTGCGAGTCGTACGTTTCCTACACAGTTGTTTGCAAAATCGAGGGATCCGATTTTTATTCGATTTGGGCGGCGGTTGACCATCGCTCTCTTCTCGAGAATCGTCACGTCTTGTGGATCTTCTCCGACTTCCATGTCATCTGTAACAGTTGCAGCGTGTAACAAATATTAGACTTTTCTTTCAGAAGTCATATAAGGGACGGAGAGTTAACGGCTACGGACGTGCTTGGCATGGTGATTGCTTACCTCCCGCAACTGGTGGCTCATTTCGATGACAAGGACCGAACGAGTTCGCGTTTTCTTTCGTTTTCGTTTCCCTTCTGTGTTGCTTTCCGGTCATTCGCCGGATCATTATCCTTTGTGGCTGAGGAGTGGAAATCTCCTTTGAGTTGTTAGTCACATGAACAACTTGCCAAGCTTTTTCTATCTCGGCTCGTGTTTTAGTGAAAATCTCTAAGATTATTAGGACAAGTCACGGAACTGAAGTCGATGAGACAGCCAGGCGAAAAATTTGGCGTTTTTCTGCGACGTTTGCTCGATCAGTTCTCACATGGGTCAGGAGCTGTGAAACGCAGTCAAAGTGACAAACGAATACGGTAAGTCATAGACATTTCAAAGTTTTTATGCGAAAATGTACGTGTAAAACGTAGCACCATATGTCATTAGTCGCGTTCATCCTGGAATAGTAAAAGATTGTTTGGACAGGTAGTCACGTTCGGTTACCTTCTCAGAGTTTTATGGAGTTCTGTAAGAAATTTGATAATATAGTCTCGTGAGGTATCGGTGTTTCTGTGCTGTTACTAAGCGTACTTCATCTCCAGTTGTTGATCGGACAAGTTAGCCGCAACACCTGTGAATGCTCAAATTCACTCTTGTAATACCGCTCTTTTGCGATGGATTCTTTTGTTCCACGGTGTGTTCACGCAGATTTGAATTGCTCTGCTTAATGTGGGAAATCAGGTTAGGCGACCAGCGCACTCTTGGGATTGAAAACTGGAAAGCTATCCGGCTGATCTTGTTCGCAAGCCCGCCCACTATTCATCCATTGTTTTCAGGGTATCTCAATGAGCGTTTCATCATGACGCCGTTTGGAGTCGAAGTATGGTAGGTTAGAGTCAGTGTATAGATGTCCGGTAGCGCTTTTCAATGCCTCGATACAAATTATGATTTGCGGTTCAGGAATACAAGCACAGTGATAAATTGATTTGGTTCCCGCTTGTGCGGGTACCGCATCAATGTCTATGTATATAGATGTATGTCAGATTCTAACAAGAATAAAAATTGGAATGGTCTGCGTTGCAATGAACAGAAGTAAAAATGGAGGAAAAACTGCCCCAGAAGTGTTGTGCTGACCGGAAAGGATGAAGTGTTTACTTCAGTGATGTTAGACGTGGTAGAAGTCGCCTGTTTATAAGAAGATCGATGCTTTATTTCCTTCCGCATACACAACTAGGAAGTTTCTCTCCTTTTGTCAGTTGCTACATTACGAACATAGTTTCTACAAGTTTGACTATTCTCCTCAGAAATGAACGTGTTCTCATAATCACCTAGATACCAGGATGTACTGAGAAGATCTTTACTCGAGTTCTTGTCCCGTGATCGCCATCATGTTTTCTGCCTGAACTAGTTTGTTTCGAATCGATACGATCAACCCTTCTGGAGTTGACCAAGTCTTGCTGTTTCAGAAAGTCGCGGACATTTGTTGGATTGTGACATTACTTAGCATAGGACATTGTTCTTGTTCCCTTGATTTGCTGCAGTGAGGTAATGTTGACATCCTAGCTCACCAGAGTTCATGTATTCTTTGATACGATGATAAGCGGCGGTTTTTCCAACTTGATTCGAGTCTTCAGCGCCTTCTAACTCTTTTCCAGTCCTACGATACCATTCAAGCGTTTCCTGTTCCTTCCGCGATTTCTGAGTTATTCGTAGATTGAAAATCAATGAATGGAGACATCAACGAAGGCTGAAAAATGAGGAAGGTGCTCGAGTAGAAAAAAGTGGAAAAGACTGGATAGTGATGAAAATTAGGACTCCTGTAGTGGTGATATTAGCTAATAACATTGATATAATGAAAAGTAAAAGGTAAAGGTAAGTGTGTTCCTGAATCGTATATGCGTGGTGTACGCGTGTTTGGCCTTAACAATGACATACTGAGCCAGCCGCAATATCAAATCAGTGTAGTTATCTTCCCGGACAAGTCTGGTGTAAATTTACCCGACCTCGGAGTGATGGAAGGATTGATTAGCCCGTGCCGGATCGATCGCTAGACCGTGCGGGTGTCAGCAGCGCCTTTTACCACTGCACCACGCGGGCCTTATTGAAGCAGTATGAGAACAAAAATTAATTGAAAGGCACAAGTTAGGAGTGGGAAGTTGAGACAAGAAAAAAACAGGAAAAGTAAACGAACTGGTAAAAGATGGTAGAGGTCGGGCTCGTCGCTTCAGAAAGACTTCCGATAAATAACTAGCGAGAAGCTATTGTTTGTGAATTATCTGGAATCGATTCAGTCTGAAGGGAGAAACCCACGCAAGCTGCTCCAGCAAAGAAATTATTTTTACCCTGGCTCTCATTGCACCAATCAGAGTTCTCGCAGCACAAGCCAACAAACGTACCTCGGGTCACAGACTCACTGAGGGTTTCGATAAACAGCAAAAGGGTTGTGCTCTTCAAAATATGAGACGACGTCAAGCGAAGTGAACTATTTTCTCCATGGTCCACCATGGATACGCAGAAAAGTAGAAAAAATGTTCCGAGCTGTCGGACCCTAGTATCGAAGAAGCCTTTCTTTTTCGAAAAATACGACAGCGCAACGATAAAGGGAATTACTGATGTGTATTGTAGACGAGTGTCCATGCACTTATCTATACAAAAAAAGAAAAAAAAATCGTGGATGGCTTAGAGATAGTTTGACTGCATATTATGTCTGTCTGATGGATGTGTGTGCAGTATCCTTAGCACCGACTGCAGTCTGAACCACGTATTCAGAATGCGGATTTACAATAAATCCACCAAGCATGGTAAATCGATTGCGAACTTCTGGGTCTCATTACAGTATTCTATCGCACTCTTCGGAGGGTAACGCTTTACACTTCAGAGTTCATATCAAACTTTGGCGATCTGCAGAACACCTTCGACAGATCTCTTGATCTCTGTTACACTATTCACATCGGTCTGAAGGACAATGCTACGACGTATTTTATGATCGCTTTCGAGCAGCGACGTTATAAAAAGCTGATCATATGGTACATGCTCCTCAGACACAATGGGAAACTAAAGTTGATGAGATGTAAAGCTGTAATAATGTCTTCTGACACGCTGAAATTGGATACTCTCATCACAGATGTGGCGATTTTTTTCTGTCCCTTTTGTTTAATTCGTTTGTATCTTGCACCTGTATGGTGAAGGTAAAGAACTACTAAAAAGATCAAAGGACGCAAACCAAGAAGTATCAACAAGAGACCGTCAGGAGATCACAGAATACCTGATCACAGCATATCGAGCCGTGGTCGACCCCAATATTGGCTGGCTTGAGTTCTGTGATGAACAGAGACGTTGCTAGGAATTAGAATGAAAACAATGTTTCCCACCGCGGGAGTGAGTTCTAAGGTTTTCTATAACAGTATATTTCTGTGTTTAACGTAGACTACAATTATTGCACTGCTGAGCAACGGCAATTCAACGCTTACACTAGTAACCCAGCTTTGTAGATTCCTCTCGTATTTGTTAGGATTTCGCGTACCTTTAAGCGACCTGCTAAAGTAAAAGGGGTGAGTAGCTAATAGATTTTCATCGGCACGGTCGAGTGATCGATTCTCGCTCAAGCCGACCAAGCCTACCATCTCTCTGGCTTCGGATGATTTGGTACCAGACTTGTCTAGAAGGTGAAGACACTGCTGCTGGCCACAACAAGTCAATAGATAGGCCAAATACGCATTCATCATGTCTGCACAACTGGAAAATTTGAAAAAAATTGGGGCGCTCTTAGGGAGGGGAGAGGGGAACGCTAATCACTTCGCACGGAATCTCTTAGATTGGCGGAACAGCCTAATCACTTATTTTGTCTAGGGAGTCTCAGACTTACGGTTCAAGGAGGTTTTTGTTCGAAGGGCCGTCGAGGAGGGCGCCATGGGAGGGGACTCAGTCGTGCTCTCGTCTCCGACTACACCAAGCTACTGTGTAGCCAGTTAACGGCCGACCGAAGACAACCAGTCAGGTTTGGAGGTGACTCCCGAACGGGGGTGGGTACTCGCTGACGGGAGATGTCGTCTCGCACGCACATGGTCTGAGCGATGGTGCCTCCTAGAGATCCACAATCGCAGACAACGATCGGCAGTTCGTCCCGTCCCAAATTCTTAGTGCAGATTGCTATCTAGCCAAGTTCGTCTCCACATCCTGCTTCCTTTCTCCGTTACACCGCTACAGGTAACCGTTCTTCTGTACGGGACGGACTGCTTTCTGCTCGTCTGTAGACATTATAGTACCCGAACGTGATTTGTGCTGGTGTTGCTGCGGTTTTGACGAATTGTATTCTTTGATCAGAGAAGCAGGCTGTGTTTGGCTCGTTTGTGCTCCTTTATAACTCTTCCCGAATGTACCTTGTTTTGTTATAGCCTTCTGATTGACCAAGACACGGTTGATCTGAACGTATTTTCATCTGTTTCATTTTCGCGCCCATAGCAGTGCATTCTAAACAAATAAACAAATAACATACAAATAGACTAATAGATAAAACACATTAGTTTTCGTTTGTTTGTGGCTGTTTCCTTTGGAGTGGTTGAAATTTTGACTCTTTTACTAATTTTTACCCACTCATTTTTTCCCTTCTGTACTCCCTTTAGCTGTTAACAGAAAAACACCTCTAGTTTCGGTTCTAACGTGATTGGTTTTATCGTCCACAATCATGTGTGCTTCCTTTTACATACCTTCACTTCCTTCAGTCACTAAGTCTACAAAGCTGGTTTGACTCGCTAAAAATTACTTTAAATTTGTAATTTCGATTTAACTATGTATTTACAAAACATCTAAATAGCAGTTTGCAGAGCTGGATAGCTTTCAAAAAGAAGAATACAGCAGAAAATTCTACGCTTCTTTCCTTAAGAATTAATTTATGTTACTGCTCACCCCCAGACCCCAAAAGCAGTCGTGTTGGGGCCCGCACGTCCAGTGAAGCCGGGCCATCTAAGTATCTAAGTAAGTAAGTACTGCTCACCCCTGATCTTATGAAAATCCAAAAAATTAGTAACCCCAATTTCTAAATTCGGCTTGTTATCTTCACTAATAGACGGAGCACTAAAAATATTTGGATTCCGCGCTATTGATGGATTAAACTGGCAAAGCCTTGCTCAGCCTAGTTTTAACACATGGTTCCCTCACGACGTGGAACAGGTACGAAGCGAAAAAGCTGACCATTCGGCGAAATTTTGAGTGAACATTATTCTGATGTCCTCGATATGTGTCCAAAGCGTTTACTTGTCATCGCCATGATAAGGAGAACTGGTTTCTTAGTAGCGATTAGGAAACAACCGTTTCACGTGGGAGCTGCGCAACCGTTCTTTGAGATTAGGACACATATCAGGGAAAGTTTTCATTCCGCCCTGACTGACCGAGCAGGATCTCAATGCCCTATTTCCCTTTATTTTGTTTGTCTGAGGATAAGCATTAGACAATCAGACTAGATGCGTTCTTATGGATTCGTGAGCTTATGTCGATTACCGTCGTTAATCACTTTCTTTCATCCGACTAGGATTTAATTACATTGCGAAATTCCGTGGTCCATTCGAAGACAGCGTCCTTTCCTTTCATTGAATTATTCTCATCCCCTTCCTGCTAGGAAGTGTGTATTATGATTCTATGGATATCTGGAGCCGTTTGATGAACGGTTTTCTGGAATTACTGGAGTAGGTAATTATGTAAGTGTTGCAGAGGACCACGTCGAAGAGAAGGTCCCACGAAGTTCGCTTCGGTGGGTTTTTGGTTCCGCGAGTTTCACGAGAGCAAATTGGTTGAAACACCAGCATTGACTGTGATTTGATGTGTACGTCCAACCTCGCTTCCATAAAAAACATCTGTTCGAAAACATATTGCGATTTGTAGTCGTAGGGCACTTGCTGACCAGCATCGAAGAGGAGACAGATCGCGGGATTCCCGAATGAAGCTCGTGCTGTCGAAGAAGATATCAGAGATCCATCGAATGGGCGTTCTCCTATAACCGAGGGTCTGCCTCCAGACCCTGCACACAATCGGGCGAAGCAACGTAGTTTCTCTGCAGGACTGCTTAAAGTCATTAGAATCCAGATCGTCTTTTATAGTCTCTATTATGAGAACGAAAACGCTTCTCCTCATCCATTATATATGAACGAGTGGTTGAATGTGCAGTGGTAGTACAGGGTTGCCCACCTCAAAGGAAAAAGGGAACCGGGCAATGAATGGAAAATTTTTTAAAATCCAGTGTTTGGGTGGGTTCTCAAGTTCCATTTTACGGTTAATTTACGGTAAGGTGAGGTACGCTCGGAGGATTTCAAAGCTAGAGTAACTGGTACCTTTTAATGCTATGTCCTATCTCTGTTTATCTCGTTGTTAGACTATGCATACCAATTTAGAAAGGCGCTTGAGAAGCCCGATATGATACTAACGGTTGAGTGGTTAGCGGTCGTAGCACAATCACTTGATGGATGTGACGTTCGACATATGTAGGTATTTAACCTTATTCTGTTAATTGGATTCATCATTGTTTCATCGTAAGCAAATATTATGTCAACGAAGAACGAAAGGAACGACTTGGACGACTGAGATCGTTAGGTTCCGTTTATTGTTCCTTCACCGTCAGCCAATCATCTATGCATTTTCGCTTTTTTCTCTTCTAGAACAAGCAAAGAAATAAAAATATAAACTTGGTGTGCTTTGCACCTAACGACCCTTGAAGGTGCATTTTGTAAAGTGCACTTGTGATGACCGCCAGATAAAAGTGTGACGAACAATGCGATCGCGAGTCGGGCGAATTTAAGAGACGACGGAAGAAACATTTCTCAAAAAAGTGGCGCCTTTAATGGTGTCCATAACGGTGTCGATCAAGCTGATTGGGCACTATTCCACTTTTCCAGTTCCACGATCAGATCCCTCGTGGATTGCGCATCCTCATGTGATGATCCTCCTCCATTGAGGTTCTTATTGAGGTTTCAAGGACGCAAAAGAGTTGGAGTTCGGCGTCACGCTGACCTCACGGCATTTAACTGCCTCAATCATGTCCTTCAACGACGCGATCAACTAGTTCGTCACTAATTTTTTTAACCCAGTGTGACTAATCATGGTTCAATGAACTTCCTCAACGACGCGTTTGTCCCTCGAATAGTCACTGCCCTGGTCACTTGTTCGGAATCTAATAGCTAATAGCATTATTCGTTTAGTTTATATTCAGCGGTATCTTGCTAATAAAAAACCAATGGTTTCTTGTTAGTTTTTCATGGATTAGAAGTCGAGTGTATAAGATGCTTCCCTACAAAGCCAGTTAGTATCATTTTGCTTTATGAGTTCAAATTGTGGCGGGGAGTTGTGGATGCTCATAGAAAAAAAGGCTCAAGGCCAGATGTCTTTTTGATTAGAAGTACTCCAGCTCCAAAAATTCCGATCCGAAGATGCACGGCCATAGGATACACCAAATTGATATCGTATCCCTGAACTTGACGACAACTGCTGGATGCACTAACGAGGGAAGTCAGTCAGCGCGCTCCGGAGATTCTCAACGAGACCTATGTGGTTTGTTGAGCTTCGAATGGCGATTGCAGCGGTACAGTTTGTTTTTGCTAAATGACAATGGGCGGTCCAGAAAAGGCGAGAAATCTTGACCAACAGTGGACGGACCGATACCAGATTCTGATCAAGACATGCTACCGACTGAGCCACCATGGTATTTATTATCTCTGCAGGTTAACACATAGAATCCCTCTCGCCTTCAGTTTCTCGTCACTAGTTAGAAGTCAAGATAAGTGGTCAAGCGAAGTTTTTCGCCTTTTTTGGACCGCCCATTGCGATTTAGCAAAAACAAACTATACCTTTGTTATGGCCATTCGAAGCTCTACAAAACCATATAGGTCTCGTTGAGAATCTCTGGAGCACGCTGACTGACTTCCCTTGTAAGAAATACAAGAAATACAATTATGAAAACCCTTCCCATTAATAGCCGTGTTTCGTAATTTCTGTGACCTATAACTCCTCCAAGGATCTAGTAGAAAGACAGAGACATTCATTTAAATTGAAATTCCTGAAGTGTTCTAAAAGACTATTTCCGCTTTCGTATTGTGAATAGTAGACTATCCTAGCTTCTCTGCTGGCGATGATCCACTGTGGTGAGTTCGCCTTATCTCTCCTCCGTGAACGTCGGTAAATGTTCGTATTTTCGATCCAGGCAGATTTGACGCCTCCTTGGTGATGCGCAAGGCTTAGCAAATCATACATTCGCTCTAGGCAGCACAATGTCTCCTCATTCAGTGGATCAATGGAATTTGGAGCGATTGTCATTGGTTGTTTGCTAATTTCTTCGAGCCCTCTCCATTACTAACAAGGATGGAAAGGCCTGGAAGGAAGTGGGTTGCTGTTGTTGCTTATGGCGAATTTTCGACATCTCCATCACTTGGAATCTTCACGCCTTTCAATTTTTTTAGCCCGCTGCCTCCAGATCAAGACGCTATGATAAGTTTCCTGTTCTCTGTGCAGGAGATAGCCAGCTCGTGAGTGATTGCAAGACTGACAGTTCGTAGTCGAATTTCTTTCCGATTCCCACACTACAGCGTACCCTTTCCATACTTCATCCGTCATCCTCTACGTGACCTATTGAAATTATTATGGTGCGAAAGCCCATAAACATTAATGGATAGACGTTTATGAAGAAGTAGACGGTGCACAACCTATTATCGTATTAGGTTATTAGCTTAGGTTAAATGGTATCTGCTCTCGACTTCTTCTTTCTTGAGAAATTCAGTTAATCAAAGGGTGATGTATAACACCAGTCCCGCAGTGCAGTTTCTGTAATTACACTGATTACCTTGATGTATTGTTGGCCGAACTTGGATACCGCATTCTTGTCATCGCCCACTACCAACCAAAAATAGTGCACTTTATTCTAATCTAATTTTTTGTCGTTCTTTCAAACTTGATTCTAACAGATTCTTGGATCTACAGTCCTGTAACAGATCCTTCGCAGGGTCAAAAACTGAGTCTCCAAGATCTAAATACTATTGCATTCCGTTTCTCTTGATATCGTTGCTTTTGAAACAATGTAAGCTTCTACTAATCCTCTGTTCAATTGGATACTGCAGCTTCAAGCCGATGTTCGACACCTCATCTTTACCTTTCTTACGAGGTAATCCCTTTTTAATCGTCTAAGGCCAATAATAGGCGAGAAGTACGTAGTAGTATGTAGTTACCACGATAATAGATCGAATGTCGCCGCAAGCTTTACAGAGATCTCTGTTCCCTGTTCATGCGCTCAGCGTATGTTTCTTACATATATTTGTCAACTCATATGAACTTGCTGAAATTGAACCTCATTCGCTTTGAAATTTTATTAAATGATTGTGACTTTGTGAAATGAGCTGTGGTCTGCTTCAACCAAATAATACTACGTATTTTATCGGATCGACGAAAGTAGGTGGATGAACTGGGCCATTATGACCAGAACTGAGGACAAATTATGGGTATCAATAACAGAAGCGCCTTGTCTGACAGTACATAAAGGTAAAGGTGCCGGCGTTAATCAGTCCGCTGAGCAACCGCCGCCGCATTCGTGTTCCACTCAGAATCATAGCGGCTTGCTGAATGCGTATGCGTATTTTCTGACGACAATCGCATGGAAATCGCACCCCCTGCGCCCCGCATGAAGATCCCTATTTCAAAGTTTTATTTTGCAATAGGGAGATGGCAAATATCGTCTAGTTTTTGAATTGGTTGGTGCGTTTATCCAAATCGCACTTTGAGCCTTCCAAATCGCACTTTCGTTTAAGTGAGGACCTTCTGTTTCCTTGATGCAGGCCAGGAAAAAAAGATTTTCACTTAAATGACCATATCTCAGCTCAAAGTGGGATTTGAGTAAACGCACCAACCAATTCGAAAACCAGACGATATTTGCCATCTCCCTATTGCAAAATAAAAGTTTGAAAAAGGGATATTCATGTGGGCGCGGGGGTGCGATTTTTGATCGGCCATTTTGTAAGAACAGGTGGTTCCATTGAGCCTTCCCGATCTCTAGCAAAACTATTTTTTTGTATCATGTGAAACACAGTAAGAGTGTCTGTTCTTTAGTGAATCCAAAAATATTTCACCTTTTTTTTGAACTGTGAAATCCGCGAGTTATTTTCATTTGAACGCAGGAACTTTGTTTTTTTTCACCCACTCCATGTCCCGTAGAAATTGGCTTGTGAACAAATGTCTTTATACTGTCGAAATCTACTTCACCTCTGATTTTTAATCCTATACACATTACTCAGTAACTGAAAAAAAAAACTTACCCAGTACTATCCATTCGAATTATACTTGTTTAGCGTGTGAAAATCAAGCCGCTCCGTTGTACAGAAGCTTTTGTAATAACTTTCGCTACTTTTGATTCAGGAGAAGCGAGCTGCTGGTGCTGCTGAGGATTATGTATAGACAGCTCAGAACGTTTAGACTAGACTTCTAGGGGAATTATGCGTGAATCTTCCACCTCACTTTCAAAGAAGGGCGAGGATGCTGGGCTATTCATGCAAAAACATCATGCTTTCTCCGCTTTACTCGAAGTTGTGTGTTGCTATTCTATATGCTTTCAGGACATCTTTATTTATATATTTTTATTCTTATACGCATACATCATTTATGAAATAATCGAGAATGAAAAATCCGTCTATAATGTGTGACTCAGTTCAACATCTTGGTGTTCCATTCCATGTTTCTCTTCTATTTTCTTCAGAACCGCTTCACTGCTAAAGGACATTGCTAAGGTACACGCATGTTCTTCACTAGACCGAAGTTTTTCCAACAGCCTCAACTTTTTCTGAAAAAATAATAGATATACCGGAAGCATATTGTCCGTGAACTTAGAGCAAACTGTGAAAACAAAAGAAAAGCACGCATATATTTCAACGGTAAGGATAGAAAAAGGGACCATAGTATCGATTAGTCAAACAACGCTTCATTTTTCACTGATTCTCTACTCTTTTACTATAAACTACTGCCAAATTTCGGTATTGAATTTCAGTCACTGAATAATTTCAAAAAAAAATTCTATTTCATTATTTAGTCTTGTTTTGTACGTTGCTATTGAGTCATATTTATTCGAGTAATATTTTGAGTATATTTTCGTCGCTATATCTATTTTTAGGTTTGATTTTTCATTCATTTTTGATATATTTTTTAAATTTTTAATTTAAGCTTCTTTATTTATTTCTTTTTCAGAATTCTTTAGATACTGATTTAGCAAATATCAGTGAATTATCAGCTTCCACAAGTGAACGGAGGACGAAGGAGGGGGGTCGTAGTATTTTTACGAAAATCGCACCCCATGCTTGACCCTGGTACTGACTCGAGCCGACCACTTCACCTCACTTTTAAATTTATGCACGATGAGGCGTCTTCATCGCAACGGTGGTGGCGATGGAGGAGGAATCTAAGAGGTCATTGAAACAGACAACGACACAGGATAACAATAGCCGTTTCGCGAACTGTTTCCGACCATTTTGTTCGTTCGTACGCGTCTTGTTGGCCACGTTTCGTGTTCGTAATCTGATGGTTTCCCTGTGCATGTGATAGTTTTAGTGGGAGATTCTATCTGTGTAGATTGAAACCATCTAGATTGTACTAAACACCCTCGAGAATTTTTCGTTTTTTATTTGTGTGCGAAATGTCATAAAAATGTGGTCAAAAATCTCATCGAGTATCTCAGAGATGGATGTAGTAGCAGTGACGGGATCCAGCGGTTTAGTTGGACGCCACGTTGTTCAGCGCATTCTGAAGAGCGGCCGTTTCAAGGAGATTCGATGCATTGATCGGTTCCATGGTTCGCATTCAGGTTCGCCGTTTTCCGTTTGACTTTTCTTCAAATTTTACTTTCATTCTTCTCACTCAAAAAAGGTACATAGATTGCCTTCAGTAAAGTCAAAGGAATTTGACCGTACTAATCGCGTTTTTCGTCAATTCTTCTTAGTTTCTCCTGCATCTTTTTCCACTTTGTTAGTTCCTCATTTTCCTCAGGCTATCAGTACTTCAGCGTGCACTAGAGAAACGTGACAAAACTTGACCTTGGGTCAGGTTTTCTCGTTGAGAGTACTTCTAGGCTGGTTATTAGGAGCCCTAACAAATGTAGCGTCAGCCTCTGCATTCCGTCAATTTGGCCAGGTAATAGTACACAAATGTTATTGTTAGTCGAGCCTATTGCAACTCAACCGAAGGACCGCAACTTAGGTCAAAATCCTATAAACAAGGTGGGATTTGGGCTAAGTAACCTCGGTAGAATAATGAGGGATAGTTCCCGCGAAGTCGACGATTTTGACTCCTTCATCCTCCATCCCTCTAAGCCTGTACTCTGCCGCAACAGCTCAAATAGGCGAAATAATCGCCAGAAACGAATCCCAGATTCGTATTCCACATCGGCCTGCGTGATGCAGTGCTGAGAGGCGCTACTGACACCCACACGGTCGAGCGATCGATCGCGGCCTGGGCTAACCGAGCCTTCCATCCCTCCGTAGTCGGATATTTCGAACCATGCTTGTCTAGGAAAATAAGGACACAGAAGTGGTGCAGCGGCTGCCCACACAAGTCATTGTATGGGCCAAATACGCATTCACCACGGACCTACGATTTGAATGGAAAATGAATGCTGCGGGGTCTAATAACAACTTCACCTTTTACCTTTATTCAACACCTCTAATATCGGCAGCAAGAAACTCTGGCGTCAAAGAAACTGATGTTCGTCCTCATCGCCCTCTACTCGGCCGAAATGTTCTTAGCGCGAAGGCACCGAGGAAATGAGGGGTAGGTGCAAGCGCTATCTAAGTTTGATGGATAGGATGGGTGTGGAACCTCCAGCTCAACTCTTCCCACTTTCACAGGTCACTTAAGCTAAATGGGTCTTATATGTTTCAGAAGCTCTTGTGGATTCAGCGTTGTAATCATTGAAAATAGTGAAGAAATTATGAGTGTTCCACTATTTATACTCGTCTCAGTCGGCTGGATTCGAACCCACTTATGGAGCCGATCGGGAGCACCGTGATTTCAGACCACTACATCACCGAGCAGGGAAAAAGCATCTCTGCCGCACTCTATTTATCGAAGATTCTAAAGAACAACGAACACGCACACACTAGACACTACAGACTACATGTATACATGCGGACAGTGCACGCACACAAACGGCGATAACATCGCATTTTTTGACGACGAGTGGAGATCCACAAATAATCGACCGAAACCGGTTTCATCCGTTTTGACATTCAAAGAACTCCGTTCCAGTGAGAGATCACTTCGATTCATGAACGACAGAGAGGAGCGAAATTCGGGAGTAATTTTTCTTTAAAGCAGTTCCAAATTTTCACTTCAGTGTTCGTACTTCGCATGAGTGAATGGGTCACTGGAAGTTATTGGGAGAATGGAGAAAATCGACGCTATCATAACGATCGCTCAGTCTCTTCGCCAGATATTTCGAAATTCGTTGTTCTTAGGGTTAATTAAGCCCAATCACGTAGCGATTTCGATGTGTTCATGAGCGCTCTTTTATGGCCACAGAGAAGTTAGTAGAAACAACAAAAATGAGTCGTTCAAGTCATTTGGAGACCGTATGGGAGCCGGAGAGGTGCTTTATAGGTAATTATGCCCAAGTCCAGACGAACGTAGGAAATCTGTTTGGGTAGCGTGTTAGGTTTTTATGTTCACACCTCTTTTCCTTGGTTTTGTGTTTTTTCGCCCTTATAGACATTCAGTTCGATGACCGTCATGAGTTTTAGGAGCGGATGGAGTCGTCCTGAGGCACTTTGTCATCGAGATTACCGAGGAAGGAGCACTGGAACGAGCTCTTCAAGGATGTGACGTGGTCATTCACTGCTCTCATGCCGCGATGTCGTGGACATACCCCGATAAACGAACCAGTGAAGAAATTTGGAGGGACAACCTCTCAGGTGTGAATTATTCTGCTTCCAATTGAATGCTTATACTCGGAAACGCTTCTTATAATAATGCTATGGGGAGAATTTCACAGTAAAGGAGAGCAAAGGAAAAGCCTGTTGTAAAGCCCAGAATATAGTCATGTGATCACCCTAGATTTCCAGCTGATAAAATATGATAAACCCTGAAAGATACCCCGATTCGCTTGTTAGTGACGATTTATCCACGCTCAGCCTGATATGTTCAACCTTATTTCATGAAGGTTGGATACCCGAACGTGTTCTTGAGTACACAATCCTGTAATTGATCCTTTTGAGGGCCAGGCGATCGGAACCGCGATCTTTTTCAAGTATAAAGGAAGTTTGTTTTGATTTCCACCATTGTGTACTTTTACTGCCTTATTTAAATCGAGTTTTCTCCGGCGCACGATAAGTGAATTTCAAATAAATAAATAAATAAAAAAGTAAATAAATAAATAAATCGCCGCTGGATCGGCATAAGAAACATGATCAATAACCTCAGGGTATCTGAAACCTCCTGTTTACGTATTAACGTCTTGTCCCTTTACGACCTTTCTGGACATTGGTATTTACCCGAAATTAGTAGACAGTGCCAAGCACTCAGAAATGGTCCTGAATCAACTGTTCTCCTAATGGTCGCTGGTTTTTCTTTTCTTTTCTCGTGAAATTCTGACCGCTTTGAAAGGTCTCTTCAAAACCTTCCCATGTCACACAATATGCTTAACTGCCCACATTTGAGTATCAATAGACCTTGTATATAGCTACAGCTGTATAGATCTTGTTCTTGCCTTAGGGTATCAGAGGCGCGCATGGTGTCGTGATAAACGGCGTTACTGACACCCGCGGGCCCTAGCTATCGATCCGCGCGATTACTAACCGAGCCCTCCATCCCTACGGGGTCGGGTGAATTGGTAGTAGACTTGTCTGGGAAGGCAAAACAGTAACTTGGTATGTCGGTGGCCCCCACAAGTCATTGTATAGGCCAAACACGCATTCACTTTGCCTCTAACGATAAGATCCTCGATAGAACGCGAATGCGGCTGTGGGTCCTTACATACATCTTTACCTTTGAACGAACAGAACTGCAATTGTGCAAAAACGATAGATCCGCCAGAATTGCACTTTATTGAACTTCCAAGTTTTTTTCAGCGACTGAAACGCTCATTGACACGATGCTCCGTATGGGTGTGAGGAATCTTGTTCACGTTGGTGATGCATATTCAGCTTTACCGATAGAGGATAACTACGGACTTGGAGAGGCCGTTTTTCAGTGCGTAAATATTGCATAGAATTATGTGGTTCTGAATTCATTGAGAATTACTGATATTTAAGCGACTTCCCGCGCAATTATATTCTTGGAGAGTACGGCGAATCACGCACAAGAGGTGAGATGTACGCTAGGAACGCAGTGAACAGAGGTAATTATTCAGAGCCACATTTAGCCTATAACGCATTTATTTTCATTTTCAATTTTACTCATAAATTTTCTAATCAGATTGGATTTCATTATTCATCTCGATTGAGAGGACCTGTCACTGACGGTCAGTGTTTCAGAGTCGTCCATGAAAGGTGTGTTCCTCCGTCCAGTCCATGTGCACTCTGAGGAAGCCTCATTCTCGTGGCAAAATCTCATGGAAATGGCCAAAAACGGCGAGATTCCTTACATCGAAGGAGAACGCCGAGGAATGCACCAATTTGTGAGCAGTTAAGCGTTCAGGCCAGATTGACACCTGCCTTTGAACATTATCGACTCAGATCTACGTTGAAAACCTGGCTGCTATCGTTGATCGCTGCCTTTCACTTCTGAAGACCGATCCCGATCGAATCAATACGGAGATTATCTATTGTACTGACGAGACGAACGTAATCAGTATTAGAGAGGTGAGCAGGTCGTTAAGTTATTGTTGGTGCCTGAATTTATTATTTAAAAGTTGTGTCACCAATATTTCTCTTTAGACGATTATGATTCCTAACTACATAGACACTCTGGTTTCAGTTTCTTGAGCAACGAGTCCGATCCCCGCGGTTTTCATCGAAAGAAGTCGTTTCATTTGAGAAGTCATTTCTGCAATACTTCATGACCCATATTAAGTATCTCTTTGGTTTTGAGGTGGGTCTGTTTGTCATTCGATTCATAAAATAGTGTTTCATTTGTTAAAAATGATACTTAACCAGAAACTGTTTCGTGGTTCTTCAGGTGTCACGCAACTGCCTTTCGTACCCGATGTTCCGTTTTCTTTTCGCAAAAACCATCGGATTCAGCAACAGAAAACTTCGTTTGTTGCTTGACTTCATACCTGAGGTGAGGTTTTGGGGTTCAAACAGCGGGTTCTATGGTCTGAAAAATTACTTTTGGAACACGAAACAGAAATAGAGACCCCTTTCTATGATTATTCCGCAGATATGAAATAATATTCTTACCAGCAGGTTGGCGATATATGATGATCGACAGCGTTTCATCTGTATCTAAACTGCAATACATTCGAATGAAATGTATTTAAAAATGGGAAAGTTGAAAAATTCAATTCAGAACTTAATAGCCCTCCAATCGCCCTAGGATTCCTTGGCTGTGGTTCTCTAAGGGCCCTTTTAGGCTCTCTTGTGGCAGTAAATCAAAGTTGGGGAGTAAAAGGGGGAGGAGTTATGCGTATTTCCGCAATAATTGTACCCAATTGAGTCCGTCCACTGGACTGACGTTGGTCAAAAAACTTACTATTTACTTTATTTAGTACTTAGTTGACGATATGGGTGGTTTTCGCCCACAAGCTTGAAAACTGATGTCCGATTCGAAATCAGCGCCCTTGATAACCTTCGTAAGCGGGATTTCGATGAAATACAATCTGATCAAGGTCAGATGGGGCGGATTATTTAGTACTTACAATTAGACTGATTGGGACGGATTTTGCTGCCGCAGTGAAACCAAGAAAGCGGCAGCAAAAAAAGTGGCGCTACTGTGCTGCTGCCGCGCGCCGCTGGTACCTATGTTTTATCACTACTGCGAGGGCAACGCAGTAACGTCTGTAGGGCTTTGACTCCAATCAAAATGAATCAATTTTATGTCCTCTTAATTATTTTGCCAATTCTAGTATTGAGGACATAGGTTAACGGGCATCAATAAAGACGATAGGAACACAGCGGGAAGTTATACGAAACTATCCTGCTATTTGCCGCTTTTGTTTAGCGGTTTATAGACAAGAACTAGTTGAGAAAGAGATGCTAGGAACTTCGCAACGTAGTACATCGGTAGCACAGTGGTTAGTGCAGTCTGCCGGAAACAGAAAGACGCGGGTTCAATTCCCGTCCGATGTCGGTGTTTTGCGAATAACCTAGCATCTCCAAAGATATAAGTCTATCAACAGCGGGAAGTAATATTTTATGGCATCTTGGGAATGAATCACTGACTCGCTTCCGGGAAGGGCGAAAAGATCATCAACGCTTTCTGAAAGTTTTCACTCTCTGTAGCTGACACCCTACCACGGTATCTCTTTCCTTCCGAGTTTGGGTTCGGTTCTTGAAACATTACCTGTCTCACATCTCAGCAGCCTGATAGCTAGACTTTTCGCACCTGTCAGTCTGCGACCAACCGCAGTTCTGCGATCTGTTCTTCATTTTCATAAAGATGATCGAAAACGAAAGCTCCCTGTGGCGCTAGATCTGTCTGGCGCTTGCTGTTGAAGCATCTGATTAGTCGAGCAATTGTTAGTACATAACGTTTTAGATACCTAACGACGAGGCGATGACTCGATCACTCCAGATGCAGTCCGAAGCGCCTGGCGTACGCCGAGCAGCAGTGAGGAGTGGGTAGCCAAGTGTTATCTCCCTCTTGCAATGTAATACATCTTTGAAAACTGGCGTCCAATAAATCTGTACTTTATCGCATCTACAAATCAGACATTCCCCAATATGCCTGAATTGCAACATATGCAAATGGTTAAGGAATATTTTATTTCTAAATCCAAGAGTTGACTGCTTCTAAATCATAGGCTGGTTATAGTACACACTTGTGATCTGTTTTATGAGGAGAATGGAAGGACCGGTGCTGGCACGATCGCCTTTGTTATATTGCAAATATGTATGTAGACGACTGCTTCGTTGTGACATTTCTCCACTCTGTCTTGTTCTCCTTGTTGAATTCTTGACTTGTGCCGTATGTTGGGCTATCAAAATGGACAGATGGGACAGATTATTCCTCTAGTTGAAACTTCACAAAAAACAACGAAATATTTGCTAAGGACCACCATGTGGTTCACTGATAGACTCCACTACAGAAAATGAAGGAACTATTGAACTCCTAGAACGTTGCAGTATGCTATGCTACTACCAAAAACATCCAAAAATCTGATCTGTAGAGCGTACCATCGAGTCGCTTTCATGTGTCTTTGCTATAGTAGCTTTGCTATTAGCTTTGGTGACGAGTATGAAAGCTCTTCCAGCGAAAGGCGACTTTCACCTACAGTAGCGGTCAAAAAGATATGTCACTTTTCATTTTCATGCATAAATAGCTCAAAAAAAAGAAAAGAAAAAAAAAGAAAAGAACCTGATACCAATTGATAGTTTTGAGTACTCTATTTGAAAATTTGTCGAAATATACCGTTATTACGAATTCTGTATTTTTTAAAAACATTTTATATTGATTTTCATATGCTACTTTAAACGAGAATATCTCAAAAATCGCTGAGCAAATAATCAATCTGAGACGATATTCTGATAGAGCATAGTCTAGTTAGTATAATGTGTTACGAACATTTGATTCACATCGCCGCTAAAATATAGATTTTTCTGAGCAAACATTTTGGTGATCAAAAAGTGGTCAAATTTTAGGACCATGTCTCAAACAAAATTCTATATCTTTTCAATTTTTCGAAATTCCACCAAACTTGAGAGTACTATGGTAAACTATTTACTCTCCAATATGATTGTTTCTGTTGCATGTTTGGTTTCTTATTTTGTGTGAAAATGTTTTTTAAAGTGGAGATTGCGTAAACTGTTATATTCAAGAAAGTTCAAGAGGAACCGACTTCACTTTTTCCAGGTTCATAGTACATTTATGGTACTCTCGATACTGTACGTACGCTAAAATAAATCAATGTTCTTCATAAAAATATATCGCTTTGACTAACACCCGCTGTGCACGTCTTCGCCCGCCACCATACACTGTACTGGTGGTGACGGCGCATGCGGCATGTGTTAATCAAAGCGATATATTTTTATGAAGAACTATTTTTATTCTAGCGTACGTGCTGTATCGTCTCGATGAAAAGTGACATATCTTTTTGACCGCTACTGTATATACTGAACTAGTTGTAGTTCCAAAGGTTATGTACGACTGGTTCGTCTTCTCCCGGTGTGTCACACTTACGAGAAAAATTGGTACCTCTTGCAAGATGTAGTTTTAAATTACACGTCTTGAGGTGAAGAAACGAAATATAATAGGGACACTGTTCCTCTAATTAGCGCCGAAAAAATCTTTAAAAAAAGTGAAGACAACATGTGAGAAGCAGCACGAATTTGGAACAACATCCAGGGTTGATTCATCCTTAGACAAGCACAGAAACAGAGAAGCAGAAGCAATAAATGACAGAAATTGCTAATAAAAACGGGGAAAAGAGGAAGACTATGTACTAGCTACACATGTAAAAGAATATTCACCAGGCAAGATTTAATTTGAATGCACCACTCGGTCAACGGCACGTACCAGTTTAAAGGGAACCTGGGAACTGGCCCGGCAATGCGTGCAAATGTAGACTGATTCATTCGTTTATCTAGTTATTTATTTAAGACGTGTAAAACTTGATCCGTGTGATGAACATAACAGAACGAAAAGTAACTGATATGTACGTAAATGCTATAAGCCTTGTATTTTCACGTATTTTTGTCTTCTCTAAACTCATAACATAAAAGTAGCCATACAGGAATGGTATTATCGATGACGGAGCTCATCTCGCTTCTTAATATTGCTGCTATTTATACTGTTTTTGACGTTAGACCAATAAAGTTTGATCCGCCTACTAAAGTCGCTCGGCGCAGCAACATTCCGAGACTATTGAAATAATGACGGAAATCGGGCTGGAGAAAATGAAAGAGATGTGACTCACCGAATCAATGAATATTCTGAGAACGTAGGAAAAACACAAAACTGAAAATTAGAAGTGGGAGAAGTCTTCGCAACGAAAATTGCGGTGTTCAGGTTAAAAACAAATGACAGATAGACATATTGAATAGAGCTCATTGCAACCAGTCCATTACCTCTGTGGTGCACATTTTGCTTCGATTAGCAACTACGAGTAAATCCGGTAATCAGCTGGCGACGCAGGTGGTCCTTTGAGTGACCACCACCACCAGCACCCGACTGGAGCGGACAGCGTTTGTTTGCTTATCGTCTATTGATCGTCTGATGTCGTCTGCAGCATGTGTAGCGGCGATCTTGCTTCTACGAATAGCTGACAGTACTGCCAAAGTACAGCAGACCAGGTGTGTTCGTAGGCATTCAGTCCATATTCACTTTTTTGTTTTTCGCGTATACAGTTCTTCTCGAAGTTCCTCATTCTCCTCTACAATTCGCAGCGAAAAATTCACTTTGCTCACTTCCATTCTAACTCTTTTGCAAGCTCTGCTTTCTTCATATGATTGGGGTAGAATTCGTTAGCTCTACATAAAAACGACAGCTTGGCTCAATTCAGTTCAACATACGGCACTTTTCGATTTAACAATTTTCAGTCTGATTTTAACTTTGTACGACAATCGTATTATGATACCCAGACTCAGATTAATGAGCGAAACGCGTAGTTCCGGAGACCTCGAGATTAATGGGTATACGAACGTGCTGACGTTTAGAGGAGATGCTTCTAGCGGCTATTTCCATCATGAATATTGGTCCAATTTTCCTATCATCAGCTGTTGCTATTGGAAGTTTAATGAAAGCTCCATGACATCAGTGAAAATCGGCTTACTTTTCCCTCCACTATCTTCTTGCACAAAACTGTACTACGCAGCAAAAAACCACAAAATCAATCCTATATAAGGAAGCCAGCCGTAAAGGGGTTGAAAATAAGTTTTTGACTGTTTGATACTTTTTATTAGTGATCAGTTTTCCCTACAGTGTCAGAATTGGTGGTGCGGTCTAATTGCGAATTCGAATCTGTAATTTGAAACCTCCGAACTAACATATGAGAGCTTCGTGAAATCATTTAGGCAACGACTTTCCTTTCTTCATGAGGGTGATAAGTTGCAGGTACTAACGCACGCGTACGGTGAGATTTTACCCGTGTCTGTGGGAAATTCAGTCCGTACCACATTTTTTTTTTGGGGGGGGGGTGAGCTGTACAATAATACATGAGAGAGTAGCACTAATCTGAAAAAGTTTGGTTCTCCTATTTGGTATCTTAAAAACCACGATCTAGCAACTTCTTAAGTGGTATGTAGCTGTTCGAAGAAGAAGCGATATGTATGAGCAACTTATTTGAAATGAATGAGAAACTTCCATCCAACGAAGAGTTTCTTCTAATGGAGAATTAACGCGCCTGAGGAACAAATGGTATAGTTTTTGGTTTGTTTTCCACATCTTGTTTGACCGTTCCATATGTTCGTATTATAGCAACGTGTTTATACTTTGCGGACAGTCACTTTCATTGCCAACTTTCACTGCCTAAACTAATTTGTAATTAGCTTATCAGTCACCAGATGTCACCTTACATCGTACACACTGCTTAATTCGTTCAACAAATCATCACAAGGGTACTGTACTCGCTATCGATTAGATTGGATTCTCGTGCAGTACTCGTTTAACTAACTAGGGCGATCAGTGAGCGTGCCCGAAAATTCCAAACGAGACCTACCTGGTTTTGTAGAGCATCAAGCGGGATCAAAACAGTGCAGTTTATGTATTTTCGCTGCGGGCAAACCGGGGGTCCAAAAACGTTAAAAAAACTATCGACCTTCGCAATAGTTCTGTGGCCTACAGCATTTTGCATTTTTTCACCACCCATTGGCCCGCAGCAAAAATTAACTACAATGTTGTGATCACCCCTGCTCTAAAAAATGCTCTTGAAATTGTACAGGTCTCGTAAGGAATCTTTGGGGCACGCTCACTGACCTCCCTAGTGAAGCCGGTCTTGATCAAGATTATCGAGCCAATACGATTGTGTAGATGTTATAAATCAAAAATTCAGGTCTCTATCAGGTACTCCGGCCACCGATGGAAATAACGCGACAAACGCCGAGATTTATCGGCTTATCACTCAACAGCTGCTGGACGGTTTCGCCGTTTGGCGGGTGAAGATGTTCAACGATCGGACGTTCGTCGAGCAAACCAGGCGCAGCTACTGGCTCGGAGATCGCTACTATAGAATGGTGACCTTTCTGTAAAAAGAGTTGGTCGTCTGAAAATTAGTCCCGAAACAAGTTCACGAGTTTTCAGGATAACGACTACTACTGGGTTTCGCGAGACACGTGCGCTTATCGCATGAACGAAACAGAGAGGAAGAATTTAGTATACGAAGATGGAATTCCGATATTCGACATAATCTATCAGTGGGTTCTATTTACACTTCTAATAGGATACATGATTTGCTAAGGTCTACAAAGCTCCAAACACATAGACCCATACTCGAGAATTTGGTGTAACTTCGACACAAATTTGGTGCCCATGCTACATCAAGTTCTAGAACAGCCATGAAACCTGCTTCAGAGCGCAACACTTATCGAACAGCTCTTTCGTTGTTCCTCTGACAATTGTCAGCATAGTTAAAAGGTAATGATGTCGACGTTGCTCAGCTGCTAAGGACAAGCCGCCGCATTCGTGCTCCATTCGGAGTCGCATAGACATATGTAACGAATATAGATTTGGCCCGTATTTCCATTTGGCCCGATGAAATGCGGTTCCGTTAATTTGCTGGAAAGGTGAGAGAATATCAGCAGCTGCCATCTGCTCTAATACGGTACTGGATGTCTCGCAGCGATTGAATGGTAGAAGCGGCGCTTTCGTTCCCCTAAAAGTTCGCGGTCCATGCGTAGTGCCCTTAGCAGAATCTGCCTCAGTGCATTTGCATCCTAACAAGGGTTCCCGTGGAGTAGCCGGAGTGAATCTAGCCTCGTCGGGCGGTGAACTAAAAATCGAGGAATCGGACGAGCAACGGAGCGAAAACCGACAGACCACAGAATCGTTTGGGAGAAATGTGACACGAATTTGTTAGAACTTTATTAGGAAAGATAGACCTCGAGCTCTTGAGCCGCTTCTAAATAGGTATTCAAAAACGGCGGTTTCGGCGCAAAAAATCGACGTCCATGTGCGCCACGTCCGGTAATGTAACTCGCGCGAGATTGACTGCTCATACACTATTTCAACATCATTTTAAAGCAGTAGATTTCAGCTCATATCACACCAAAGTACGTAATACGTAGTTCGTTCAGAATATAGTAATTTCGTCTCAAAATGACACCTGAGTACGTAACGTTTTAGGATATAGTTGTTTCGTGGTGAATCGTTAACAACGTAGCCATAGGAAATTATTCAAAATTCGCTCTTCGTTCAATTCTTGGAGCGAACGTGATTATTCCTTTGGATTCATAGGAATATCGAAAATATCCCTCTTCCGTTTTTGTCTTTATATAATTTTTCGGATCCCAGATGAACCATTCAATTGTGAAGCAGGATGTGTGTCATTAATTGGTTTTATAACTGTTTCTATTGTGTGTCATTAGTTGGTTTTATAACTGTTTCTATGTCTCCGATTTCAGATGCCAGCGATATGCTGAGTATTGTTGTGGGTTAGATTGCTGTCGAATATACGATTTGGAGCATTCTTCGACGGCATCACCTTGGCGACATCCTCGATGGAATGCCGCTGCTGTATATATTTCTCAAATTGTAGTACTCATCATTGCTCTGATTGTGTTTTGATTTTTTACTGAAAACTTCGGCTTGCGCTTGACCTAATAAATATTGAACTACCACTATGAATAAATTGCATTTGAAATGCATTGTTATTCCATTCGATTGGTAGTTTACATGCAATCGAAACACGAAGAATTTTGCGAGCTCTAGCCAGTCAATCATCCAATCAGCCAGTCAATCAGTTGGCTATTAATAGATCTCGTCATAACAATACCGGTGTTCCACTGAGATTTACAACTGCAACCGAGGTTTTTATCCTTGATGTTTCATCCAGGGTCAGCGTGATGCAATGGTACGAGGCGCTGCAGATAACCTCATGGTCGAGCTATCGTTTCCGGTTCGGGCTAACCAAGCCTTCCGTCACTCTGGGGTCAGGTTAAATTGGTGCCAGATTTGCCCAGGAAGGTAAAAACGCTGACTTGGTATAGTGACCTCGGCAAGCTGCTGTTTAGGCAAAATTCGCCATGCCTCTACGATTCTGAATGGAACACAAATGCGGCTGCGCGCCCTTAGGAGATTGATTAACGCCGACGTCTTTAACCTTTAGCTTTACCATTAGTTTATCATGATTAACGCCGACATCTTTAACTTCTACCTTCACCTTTAGTTTACCAAACGCAAATGGTTTGAATAGAATTACAAGTAGTTATCTTCAATATTTGAATTTTATTAGTGACACCTGAGGTTGTTACACAGACCAGTTACCCGGCTGACGTTTCGGCACTGCCATCAGCCTCAGTACTTGAGTCTCCAGAGCCTGGGGACTCAAGCACCTCCAGCACCTACTCGCCCAAACACCATTTCAGTTAACAACCATCGTTCTGAAAACCAACAGGAACGGCGGTATACCAACCTCGCCGATGGTGTCGACTAGCAATCACTCTATTGCTCGGCTGCAGAGGCCGCCGGGTGAAAGGGATCCACCCGATGGAACACCCGATCTCGCGATTTCAGATGGAACTATCAGTTCACTCAAAACCGCATAAGTTGGTGATCGGAGTCAGTTCCTGGGTTACCGCTACATAGTCCTCTTTCCGGTTGACGTTGGGGCCCTCAGCTGATATCCAAAACGCTTCGAGTGTTCTGCATGCCACGATATCGGGCTTGCGGGGTAAAATGGACGCCGCTACATCGACATGTGCACCCTCATGACGCCGCGCTCTGTGCTCTCTTAACGGTGTGGATGTCCCGATCTCCCTTAAGTGCACCAAATGTTTTTAACCCTCATATATAACATGACAACGGTTTGCTCCTCTCACCTCCGTCCTCCTCCTTGCACATCTGGCACGCTATCAGGTACACGACCCGTGATTATATGCAGTCTCCCTCCTTACCGAAGGTAGAGATTTCCCAGACGCTCGTGCAGCAGCTGAAGGTTCCCAACGATTTTTCTCACAACGATTTGAGATACACAGATTGGTGACTCGGTGCGAAGGGAGGCCCCAAATCAAGCGCAGGCCCCACTCAGTCTCAGATGCCTGCCTGCTTTGGAATCCTCAACGAGCAGTCTGAGCACACCAAGTTTCCCAGGAAGCAACCGTTAGAAGTATGGCTTTAATTGCACAATGTCCATATCCGCCTCTCTCAAATGAAGTTCGATGGTATATGGTATAGAAAGCCCATCTGTGCATCCCTCAAGCACGAAAAGCGCTATTGTGCAGAATATGGTTCGTACGGCGATCAATCTGTCATCTAACCAGAAACAAGCGCCCAGTCCACAGGCGCACAACATCGCACGTAGAAATGGATACCTGATCCAGTCCGTATTCTCTCATAGGCACCGTCAGGCTCGTACGATTGGCAACGAAGAGGCCGAGCATGAAATTACCTTCAGTATCCCTTTCATATCCGAAGAGTTCAGCTTGGATATACGTGTGTTGATAAAGCAAGACTCCAGGATAAGGTGAGGATTACTGAAGTTTCTCCAGTTACCCTCAGAAAGTGATTGGAGTTATAGACCACTGATGAGGTTGGATGACGTCTTGCTTACCGTTCCTGCTGGTTTTCAGTACGACGATTGTTACCTAAAATGGTGTTTGGGCGGGTGAGTGACGAAAGTGCTTGAGTTTCCAGGCTCTGACGAAGGCGACAGCGCGCAAACGTCAGCCGGGTAAGAGGTCTGTGTAACAACCTCAGATGTCGCTAATAAAATTTGAATATTGAAGACAAATGCCGACGTTAATGAAAAATCGATTCTGGAGTGTACAACTAGTTAACTTTGTTTTAGATTCAAAACGAATTTACCTCATGCCAAAACGACCCGTGCATCTACATATATACACAAGTAGAAATAAACCATCTCCCAAGTGGGTGTGTGTGTGTCGTTAAATAGTGATACGAAGTTTCGGTGTTTCGCAGGAAGATATGACGGATATAGCTACACCTAAGATGTGGGAGAGTTTCGTAGGATCGTGGATACTTTGTCAGTACAAAGAAACCGAAAATGGGGCTTTCCTGCTCCTTCCTATCAACCTTCGTGATTCACGGCACTTCGTGATTCACAACCAATGACCCCTGCAGCTGTTCGTTTTCCCTGTCTTCCTTCGAGCCGCAGCGATTTCTAAAGATACTCTTTGGTCCCATGATAATACATATCCAGCTCTCCAATGTGAGGTTCTCTCTTCTTGAAGGGAAGCAGTGAGAGAGCTCACCTAACACAACGGCTCTTATTCTCAAATATAATAATGCTATGAGATGTACCGATAAAGATTATTGACCGGAGAAGATTGTCTTATGGTGTTTTATTGAAGAAGCGTTGTTGTGCCAAACGCAGCGGCTGTCAGCCGTTTGTGAGGAGGATCAATGCGGACCTCAATCAGAAACCTTTGTTTTTCTTCGCGTCCTCTTCGTAGGCACGCTGATAGCTGGGAAGTCTGACTCTAGTTCTCCGATTCATTCATTCTTCATTCTATATTAGGCCATCTTTCGTACAATTTAGTATTATTCTCAATCTAACCAGACGTGTCCAAAAAGTGTTCACCGCACTTTTCAAATCGTTCAATTCAATAAATCATATGCTTTATATAAGAACTCCCATTCAATGCTAGTCGTGTACGAGGAATACGAGATCAGCGTCGTTAAATTAGTCCAGCGTCTAGGATGCAAGCTAACTTACTATCAGAGGCGGTCTCACCGGGGATTCGGACTAGCCCTATTTCTGTAGTGGTTAGCTAGAGGTATAGCAGCAAGAAAGTGTTCAGCTAACTGAAACTTCTTTATTTTTAATTCATTTTTTACTATGCGCGAGATATTATTTATTCAACAACCACCATCGCTATTCGCAGCAAAGCTCCACCTAACAAACAGATTATCTATCCTTTTCTCACAAAACTGAGGAGTCTGGGAGTCAGAGATGTCGCTTACCCCCATGCAAGGCCCTCCGATTGGTAATTTTATAGCCAACTATAAGAACGTCTCAAAGGGACGAAATAAGTGATTGTCACAGCAAGCAAGGTCTGGGAAATTGTGTCGAAAAAGAAAATTGGAGAAAAGAAACATCAACATAAGTGTAGGTTTTAGTCCTCGACACGGGAGTGATGGGAGAGGAGTGAGTTAGTGGAGCTCTTGTAGCATGCCTGCTGAACAGCCATTGAATAAGTCTTGTTTATTTGCAATTAACTTCACGCTAGCACATGTTTTCGTCCTCGTGAACAACAACTTCGAACCACTTCGAGTGTTCCGACTTCCCTTCCTTCTCTGCGTCTTGGTTTATTTCTCATTCTGTGTCCTTATCTCACTTCATGTAGGTCCCTCGTGAATATATTTTGATTTATTTCTGTATATATTTTCGCATATAGTAATGTTTTTTTACCCTTTAACCACCCTCCTGCTGGTTCTCTTGTTCTAAATGAAAACGACATAAACTGTACCAAATCTATCGTGAGAATTAGTTCCGATAGCATATATGTAATACGGGAATTATCTAATACATTGTTTCTCTAGTAGTTGACACCTTTTAATTCGAAACCTGGTTCATTTGCAAACCACAAGAGACCATACAGAATTACTCATGCTTCAGTAAGGTGTGGTATTACTTCGAAATGCCGCCAAAACCGGAGTTGTACCAAATTATCCGACCACGGAGGGATGGAAGACGAAGACTTGGCTTGTCCGGTCGGGGATCGGTCGTTCGACCGTGCAGGTGTCAATAGCTCTCCTTACCACTGTACCACTCTCCTACCACGGGAAGAAAAAGAATCTACCACAAGTCAGTCTTTATAACTTGACCAATACTGGGTATAAACACATCACGTGGCGACATGCTTCTTGCTGCTGTCCGGAAGGGTTTTCTGCGACTGAGTGTTTGCATGACTTACTTTCCGCGTCGGTGAGCTGAAAGCCTTCCTTAAGCCAATCAAGCAAAGCCTGACTTGACACTCGTGCTCATGCTAGCTTAGTGAAGGACGATTAATATGATAAATTGCGCCGAACGCTTCCTAAAGCCTTCAACCCCTTTTACTTCTACTTTTTTGATAATTCTAACAGAAAATTTGTACAACACTTATAAGTAACCACATCGATTTGCACAGTTGCATGAGAACATGAAAACGCCAATGAAAGTACCCAAATTCTCGGTATTATTTACTCTTTTTCACAAAAGCTCAAGTAAAATCCATCGTGCCACGTCCTCAGTTAGGCAGAAAGGAGGGTGACTGTGGTAGCAGGTTCATTAGGGTGCACCTAATTTGACAGAATTGTTTTTCAATATTCTTGATGCCTTAATCTTCAGCTCTTCAGTTTTTTCTTTTTTATAGCATACTACATAGTTTGATTCATTGTTTCATGAGCTCTATTCAAGCCATTCTAATGTCAGGCCCGCGGGGTGTAGAGGCAAGAGGCGCTACTGATGAAGAAAATCATACGTCCATGTTCAGCATTCGTCGTATCTGTCGTAGAAGCAACTTCATCAAAGTTTTACTATTGATTTGCAGTCTGTCTTGCTCACAATATGGTGAACTACAGATTGAAATATTTCAACGGACGTGGACTTGGAGAAATTCCTCGTCAGGTAGGTGATAGCCGGTCATCTGTTGCATTTTTTTGGTTATTGAACAAGTTTGAAACTTCTTTTCTGTTAAAATTCGAAACAAACAATGTCAAACGTTTGGGGAAGTTGCTGATTTCATTTCATGCTGGTAAAATGTTTCTATGAAGGAGCGGACGAAGCGGGCTTCGGGCTAATCGTTCGAGGCAAGCACAGGAGCGGCTCGAATGAGTTGCTGCTATGACGCATTGTTATGGTCAGAATGACCGAAGTCTAGTTTTCGTAACATATGATATACAGATAAGATTGTGATCTCATTAGAAACGTCTGTATGGTTGAAACGTCCCCAACAAAATGAAAGAGAGGAAACGGGTCTGTGCCGTAAGGCATTTTTCGTTTTGATTTCCCGTTCTTACTCAAAATAAAGTCTCGAGGAAATCATAATCCCATTCTATAAATATGGGAGGAGTAACACGGAACTAGTCTGTAAATTGCCGCTTTTTGTTTAGCGGTTCATAGACGAGAAGTGGTTGAGTGACTTATACATATGTTTGGAGATGCTAGGCTATTCGCAAAACGCTAACATCGGACGGGAATTGATCCCGCGTCCTCCTGATTCCGGCACACAGCACTAACCACTGTGCTACCGATGTACTACGTTGCGAATCTCCTAGCATCTCTTTCTTGAGCCCGGTCGGGCTGTAGCTATCAGCACTCACCCGTAAGTATAGTTCATTGCTAGCACAGTGGTTAGTGCAGTCTGCCGGAAACAGAAAGACGCGTGCTCAATTCCCGTCCGATGTCAGCGTTTTGCGAATAACCTAGCATCTTCAAATATACATGTATATGGGAGGAGTTTCCGAAAAATCGTTGTCACATGTTTCTTAAACGGCTAAACACTTCTATGAGGACAAGTTGCATGGCGATTTACAGATTTGCAAGGTATAAATGCAGAGCTCAGAAGATTCTTTTAGCTTTTCATTCTTGCTGATCAACCGTTTGAGGACGTTCGGGTCACTGAGGAGGAGTTCGTAATTCTGAAGCCAAGTGAACTTTCTAATTTATTTTATCCCTTTAGAAGGGGATTGATACCGTGTCAATTTCAGCTCTACCATTTGGACAGCTGCCTCTGCTAGAGTTCGACGATCACCGGCTTGCCCAGTCCAAGTCTATTTGCCGATACTTGGCGAGAGCGTTTGGTGAGTTGTGATGGATACATTTTACATTTTATTCTGTCCTTAGTTCTGGATTTTGAATCGCTCTCAAATATGTTTTTTCTCTTTCATCCAACATGTCACAATTTCCTCTCTGTAACTCAGTTCGCTTTCGATTGAAATAATTCACTAATTTACAAAAGGTTTCCTTATTTTCTCTACGTTACGCCTCTACCTTTCTGATGGTTCGTAGAACAGCTACACCACACTCCTCACCAAAGTATCGTCGTTGTGGAAAAAGTTTTATAGGAAGAAAAAGAAAAATGGGAATTTTTTTTCACCTAACCGTTTCAACTTCACATCCTTCCATCTATGGCTACTTCGAATACTCGTTTAGCAGATATTATCGTGACAACTTTAACGATCACAGCTTGTTCAAAGGCTATTTGAGATGAGCTTGAGTGTTAATGAAGTTCAAGAGAAACAGGGCCTAATTTTCAGGCTTCGCTGGGATAGATCTCTTTGAAAGCGCAGTGATAGATTCTTTGGCCGATCAACAGGTAGATTACTGCAATGAGATCAAGCCGTGGTATGTTGCTCACGTCCATGCCAAGCCTGGGGATGCATCCGATGGATTGGTAAGTTCCTCAGTGAACGCTTTCCTTTTCGCAGATATCCACATCGGATATCTCCCATCGTCCATTTATATTGAGGCGTAACATTCGTGGAACTCAAGAACTGCTATTTCTATTGCCTTTTCATTTTATTATTTTTCTATTTCTATTATTACTATAAGATCTAGTATTTTTGGGCAAGCCGTGCCCACGGCGCGACGCTGGCACGAACCTCTCCTTCGGCTTGAATCGTACAGTAGATTAGACCTGCCAAGAAAAAAAAAACAAAAGGGCTATTGCAGTACCAGATATAAGTAGAAGGGACTTCAATGTACTGAAGAAGCCGGTGCGGCGGGAGATAATCACTAGTTTTCACGAATTCACCTACCTTGAAGGAACAAGTAGCGGAAAATCATTATAAATTAAGATATTACTAAGAAAAACGTTTTAGGATCAGCTCAAGAACGACGTATTGCTGCCTGCTCGTGATAGATTCCTGGGCTTCATTACGCGGTTTTTAAAGCAAAATGCCGATAACGGTAAGACTTCTATTTTCTCTCTGGCCTCTACAGACTGAACATCCATCAAACCTCCGAAAACTACTTCCACTTGCAGGATATCTCGTGGGCAACAAAGTCAGTTGGGTGGATTTGTTGATCTCCGAGCACACATTCGATTTGAGCAAAAGAGTTCCAGAATATCTCGACGGATTTCTAGAGGTGAGGAATGATTCTGTCTCATGTTTTTTGCTGCTAAAATGTCACGGGTAAGAAGGATACCGACCGACCGGGGCAGCTGAATGGCATTACCCTCCTTCTTTCTGAGTTTTATTGAGGGTTCGCACTGGGTTTATACGTAGTCTAACATACTTCACTAGCGCGGCGAGAATTCGAAGTTAGGAGTTAAACTACAGTAGAAGGTAAAGGTAAAGGTAAAGGTGCCGCTAAAGGTTCGTGTTCCAGTCAGAGTTGCAAATAGTGACTACGCAATGAGTTGCGTGGCCAGCCGCTACTATAAGTCAGTGTCTCCACCTTCCTAGACAAGTCCAGTGTCAATTCACCCAACCATGGAGGGATTTAACAAGGTCTGGTTGTAAGTTGTGGTTTGGCAAAGGTATCGGTCGCTTGTCGGTGCAGGTGTCAGTAGCGCCTATTACCACAAATTTCGCCCCTCAAACTGCAGTACTAGCGTGTAAACGCCAAACACGCATTTATGAATCACCACTGTAGGATATTGAAGAAACATTTTAGAAACAGGTATTTCCGATTCACCATTTCTGAATCCGAGTCCTAGTCGAACTGTTCTACCATTCCACAAGAAAATGACATTCTTCCTTGAACTTCTTTCATTTCAAAAATACAAAATTACGAGATGTCCAACAGTTCTTATTTGTTGCCATCCTTGTCCTATGCCACATATATTTCCAGGTGAAGGCGCATATGGAGAAGATTCATCAGATTCCACAGATCAAGAATTGGTTGGACACTCGTCCAGAGACGATATTTTAGTCAAGCAGAACTCCCTAGTGAGTAGCAACTGCACTATAATGCCATCAAGTACACTTGAAAGACTGCAAAAACGATTATCATTGTACAAACCTTCAAGTGCTGTGCGTTTCACAGAGTGGGATGGTTCTCAGGAGTTTGAATTCTCAGCTCTCTCCTGCTCCACTTTTTTAATCAGCATAAAAAGAAAGTGGGTGATTCTTCCGAGAAGATGACTAACCTGGTGTTTTTTACATTAGTTATTTGAAGTGTCGAATAATTTGAGATTCGATGTTAGTACTTTGGTGATAGCGTGAAACCTGAGAGGCACTGTAGTAAAGATAACATTTAGTCCATTTGATAGTTTTGTTTAAATAACGGCCAGATGATCACTAGATTTTTTGAATTTATTTTCATCGATTATAGCGACGTTCCTTAATAATTGCTTTTCATTGTTAACCTTTCAAAGTATTAAATAGGTCAATAAATAATCATTTATGATGAAATGTAGCATTCTGTACAGTGGATTATTAAAAGAAAAGGAAACTGCGGAAAAAATTGAAAACACGGTGGCAAGATTCAACATCTTTGCTCCGGATTCATTCGATTCCCGGACATCAGTGGCCCAAGTCTTAACGAGGTAGAGAAGAAGCTTGAATCTTTTTAAGAGGAATCGTTGCTGAGGGAGGGGTCGCCAAAAGATGGTAACTTAAAAAGTAAGTGAATTAGGAAGAGAACGAGGAATCGTCATTGAAATGATTTCTGTAGCTCTTCCTTGCAATCACAGTCATTGGCATATGGTGAATATGTATATCCACCAGAGATAATCCTCACCTCGCTATTCTACCGACAACAATTTTCAGCTGGAGAGATCTCGAATCGAAAAGGACAATATGAACAATCCGCTTGCCATGTAAGAGGTTTAAGAGATTTTGTAACTGTGCACGTGCACTTGCAAGCAGTTAAGCTCGCTCATCAGAATTTGCGATGTTATCTGGCCATCACGTCGACACAAAAACATGATGACATTAGTGATTTTCTCATCAAAATGAACTCTGCGCGATAGACACTGGAAATGATGACAATTCCGCGATAAAAATGCGAACGTCGGACAAAAATACGATTGCACTCTCCATTTCGCCTCCATCCGCTCGCTCTGTGCGGGTTCAAGCCAGGTTGTGTTAGATTTCAGATAAGTTTGTGCCGCTGGTATTTACTTATTTCACAGATCGGAACCAGCTGTTGTCCCATCATCAATGTCAGAGTAATGTTCTTTATGATCAGTAGAACGAATGTTTGTTTATCTTCTACACTCATGGGCGTGCTACTTAACATAAATCTTTGAGAAAAATGTTTGTAATGTACGCGATGTGTATTCGAAATATATATTATGGATCTGATTTCGACCTTTTTCAGCTTTCATAAAAATGGGATGCTAATAATATTTTCTCGACAATCCCATTGCTTTCTCACGTTTAAGAACGTGGCACTACACATATGCCGAAAAGACGTCATTTTCCGTTAGTCGTCACTCGGTGGATCGCTAAGTCATTCTGAAGAATTGCAGCTGGTACGTTCGCTGGACCATTTTAGCAAGCGTTCGGTGCTTCACGAATGCGAATGCGTCTCAGCAAATTTGGAGTACCAGCTAAAACAGAACTTTCATTGCGGAGATCAGCTTTCAGTTTTTCCTGTCTCTTTAGGATTTTTTGTAATAGCTCAGTCACTTTGAGATGAAAATTAAGAATTGTGAGTTAATTTTTATCTCAATGTGACTGAGTTTCGAATAGCTCATTAGCTAGTTCCACCATGCTGAATAAGAAGGTTCAGGTTTCTAAGACAACTGATATAAGTGCCCACAACTGTGCACTAAAGGTGACGAATTGAATCGAATCTTAAAAGAGCGTTGGTTAATCACAACTACTGAGCAACTAGTACCTTGACAAAAAGTGAAAATACCCAATTTAAGCCAATACAAAAAATCATACTGGATGTTAAGCGGGAGTGGCCGCAATTCGCCGAGAAGCAGCAAGTCCATCCTGCCTTAAGAGTTATTCTTACAAGTTCGTTAGTTCTCACAAGCTTGTTAGTCCTCTCTCAGGATTTTGAAAATCGCTGTGTAATGCTTAATTTCCAAATGAAGCGCACACATTCATCCATCCCATTCATTCGGAGATTGGTGGCAATTCTGTAGATTTGATGTAACTGCGCGAACTAGTTCTCCACAATTACTGTTTTCGCCATAGGCCCGGAGCAGAAACCGGTTAACGATACATTACCGAAGCGCTGATTCCACTGCAAAGCGCAGCTGGCTGAAGGCTTTGGAGTCCACCGTTGGTAGCAAAGTAACCTTTGGCAAGTTCGGGCCAGATCCTGACATTCAACCGGCTGGGCTTGAGCTCCAATGTGAACAGCGTCCCATGCGCGAACTTCTGTCTCATCAGAGATTGAATCTTGTAAACCTTCGTAGGGGCCCAATACTGCGTTCTTTGGTGGCTGTGTGATTCACCGAGGACGAGCTGTTGATGAGGCGCATATTGTCGCTGCACTGTCGTTGTCCTGGTTCATCGCCACCATACTCCCTGATAGAATCATGTAGAATACTGTTAACTTGGGACACTTAACAATAGGATGAGCATTTCCTCTGTAAAAGGTAGAGCTTGAAAGCCCCATGGTGTTGATTTCATATGTTCGAAAATCTTCGACGTCAAAAATAAAAGAAAAGAGTAAGATCAGAGAATGCACTATTAGCTGCATTCTGAGCTGCTTTTGTTGGCAGTCAAATTTGGCGAAGGTGGACAGCAAAAATTTAACTCCTTCTTTTAGAAACCTCTCTTTATTAGGTAGTAACTGTACTCGGCGCCCGGTTCAGGGGTGTTGCTGCAACGAAAGCGTTTGATGAGGTCCTTCAATCCGCGTGCTCTCGGCGAAAGTTTTTTTAGATAGCTTCCAGGGCCTCAAGATCAATCAGAAAGAGGTGTGTAGCCGTCATTCAGGAGTTGGCCTCGTTCGTTGAGCTATGCGGGCTTGACGAAGCTGATCGTGAACTATAATATAAGGCTGCCATGGTGATCGATTCGTTCGAACAATGCATCCTTCTTTCGTAAATTGGAACTCGAAAGCAGAAACACAGAACAGAGAACGAACAAATAAATAGCACTCGAATGCTATATAGAGACACGTCACCCCTCCGATTTTCATTTCGACGTTCCTCGTCGGGCTCCATCCCAGATGATTCAGCTTCGTGTGCCTGAGAATTCGACGTTCAGAATCTCGTCCCCTCTTCTTAAACACTTTCAATGTAATGACAATAGGTTGCGGTTTTCTCATAGCTGCTACGTTAAAATCTTGCTGTTTACTTTAGGAGGACAATCCCTACAAACTCTGGAAGAACAAAGGTGCATATCATACGCAAGCACAGGCAGTTGTTCTCTGCCAAATGTATTATTTGGGTATTTTGGTGCATCTCTAATTGTGCATTTTCATTTTCCTGGCCAAATTCAAAACATTCGATTCAACAATTCCACTTTGCTATACGCACGTTTGCACTATCGATTCGAGCAACACGTGCACAATTCCAGCGGCGAGTGATTACATTGCGCACTCACATCCCTTCGTTTCTACAGCAAAAATTGAGCAGCAGGCCGTATTCCAGTTTTTCATTGTTCAAAGTTGTCCATTTTCTTACTTAAAATGTGAAGATTTTCAGTAGAGTTACAACTTTTGTATTGATTTGAAATTTTCGGGAAAACTGATGTTTTCTCTGCGATGACTAAAATTTTTTCAAGCTTTTTGGTGGCATCATTTACTCGCATTCAGCCAAGCCGCGCTGCAACCGAGACAAAAACGTTGCAAAGACTGCCTCATCAATGTCGAGGTTTAAAAAAGAGAGAACATGGTTTAACGCTGGAATTTCTAGAGAGGGGAGGTGTCCGGGAAGGGAAAAGGAGGCCTCTGAGAAATATCGTCCATTTTAACTCCCGAGTTCTTTCTTCTTTGAGATTCGACATTGATGAGGCTGCCTTTGCAACGAATCTGTCTTTTTCATAAAATGCTGCTGAAATGAAACTGTAAATGCTGCAGCCTGTTGTTGCCCGAAATAAGATACAAATAGTCCATCCCCCATGTGGTCGACCAATATAACCGAAAAAACCAACCTAAGCTCAGTTTCGATTCCAGCAAATGGACTGGGGAAGGGCTTGGAATACCCTTGTGGAAATCATTAAGAAATTCTCCTTTTCGCTGGGCAGTGTTCTCAACTGTGAAGTGTTAAGGCCATTTCAGACTCTATTGCGTTGCTGCCGCAGTAATGATGAAGGATAGGGACCGGCGGCGCGCGCGGCAGCTGCGCAATAGCGGCAGCGCTGCACCCGCTTTCAGAGTTTTAATGCGGCAGCGCTGCTTCTTCGCTGCCGCAGCAAGGAATGTCCCGGGACATTCCTTGGTGCGGCAGCAGATTTGCCACCGAAAAGGGACGTAGGGTGTACAGCGATGTGTGCAATTTTTTTGCGTACATCACACCTCATTGCTCGGCAGATAGCTTTCGTAAACCGAAAACCGAACCGTAAAGCCGTTTCGTAAACCGAACCGTAAAGCTTTCGTAAAAAGCTTTCATAAACCGTCTGCTGCTAGAATGCGCTGCTTTTGACCAACGACAGTCCAGCGGACGGCGGCAAAAGCGTGCAGCTGCAGCGAAAATGCGCTCATCCCCCCTTTTGCTGCTAATTTTACTTTACTGCGGCAGTAAAACTCTGAATGGGCCCTTAGCGGCCACAGAAACAACATCAGAAGCAAAACCATTTCTAGAGAGGGGAAGTGTACGGAGTTATGCGATAGGATGGGGAAGTTCGAGAAATATTATATACATATTTGAACTCCCTCTCTACTTCTCTCCATAATAAGGCTATCCACTAATCAATTCCGAGGTTCAAAGTAGTTCTCTCTACTTTGAACCTCGGATTTGATTTGTGGATAGCTTTGTTATGGCTTATGAAGTTGATAGGCGGAAAGATTATTGACAAGCGAGCAGCATATTAACACATTATGTTCATTTGGCCGTCATGGGTGTTCTTCTTTTAGAAGATGGTGCCAGTCTTATTCAAAATCTTAACGCTTGTAGACGGTCATACCAGGAAAATCTCCTCTCGTGAACCCAATGTTCTCCACGAGAGAAGTAGTGAAAAATAAATCCATTAGAAACCTGATAAATTGGAAATCTTTTCCATTGCAATAAAAGGCAAGACATACTTATGTCTGCAGCCGCCATCTCACTGATTCATGTTGTGGAATCTCGAAGATTGATTCGTTTTTTTTTATTATGCACATGCTTGCTCGTACTGGAAGCTTCCTCCTCTTCGTCCTAACCGTTTCTTCTGGAAATATTTATCCTCACTAATGCATGGATTTGTATGGCGATTTTGACTGGTTGGTAATAGACAAAGTTGTCTATTGCTATGCTAAATGTGACAGGGGCTATTGGACCTTGATCGAAATTTTCGTCGTGCAAATTCTTCGAGTGACTCTCTCGCCTTCAAGATTTATGAACCTCGAATCTCAACAGTCTAGGTGAATTTGAATTTCAGTCGGAAATGGTGAAATATAAGCTGACTTATTTCAACGGACGCGGTCTGGGAGAAGGAGCGCGCCAGGTGAGCGGCACGTCCTCATTGAAGAGTTCAGTTGATTGTTCCAGTTTGAAGAGATCCAGATGCAGAAGCGACCATCAGACCCCCTAATCAGTACGATACTCTGTTGCTTGACAACGATTGAGCTCTGTTACAGTTATTCGCTCTTGCTGACCAACAGTTCGAGGACGTTCGCGTCACCCACGAAACTTTTCCCGCTCTGAAACCGAGTAAGGCTCAGCTCGGCGAAAATATTCATATTTTCTGCTGACTCAAACTATTCTAGCTCTTCCGTTTGGGCAGCTTCCACTACTCGAGTTCGACGGACACCAGATCGCTCAGTCGAACGCGATCAATCGTTACCTGGCTAAGACCTTTGGTGAGCAGGAGATCGCTCCATCGGATATCATCCATATTTGGAACTAGAATACAATCCCTGTGATGCAGCTAAGTCTTTTATCCATCTAGAGCTTTCGGGCAATGCGCATTTGACCATAGTTATGAAGATCTCCGATATTCGCTCATTTTTGAAGTTTCGGTTTTCATATACTAAAATGTATGCTGCGATTGCATTAATCACCACAAGTAGAACTGCTAATTGATTGAAGTGTTTTTTCTAATTTTTTTCTCGGAAAACGAAAATAGCATTGATCTCCATTAAAACTCCATTAAAACAAAAAAAAAGAAAACAAACACGCTTGTCTTGCAGTTCTTTTCATATCTACAACTGTGCTTAAAAGTTGAATTTGGGGTGCATGTGGCTGCTCAGTATGAATACTATACCTTGTTGTGATACATTATCAATCGCAGTTGATAAAACGAAGTCTCTCAATCGGTCTTCCGCTCATTGACTTTTGGGTAGAAATGCCCTCGAATTCTTTGCGAAGTTTTTATTAGTGAGCTGTGTCTTGCGATTTTTTAGTTTTTGGCTCATCGAAGCGTTTGATTCAAGGAAAAAATGGAATTTCCGAAACTATTTCACTTCGTGCTGCATTCGCGCATTCGACCGAACAAGTCGTTGCCCGGGCTAACTAAACCTTTTCTCTGTCCGTGATCGGGTAAAAAGGTAACAGACTTTTCTGTCTGGCACTTTTTCAACAGAGTAAGGTGAAGACACTGACTTGGAACAGGTGCTGACCCTCGCAAGTTATTGTGTAGACCAAATACGCAGTCACCATGCCTCTGTACAAATGCATGCTCGTATTCAGGAGAGCGTCGACACTTTACGTTTTACCGTTACCGTTTTACTTCCTGCTTCCAACATTGATTCGGTTCTCCTTTTGCGAAAAGTAATAATGAGCGGAACTCATAAAAATAATTCTATCTAGGGTTCGCTGGTAAAGACGCTTTCGAAAGCGCAGTCATCGATTCGTTGGCTGATCAGTTAACGGACTATCGAGTTGAGATCAAGCCGTGGTTCTACGTTGCTGCGGGATTTTCGCAAGGCGACGCTGTGAGCTGCTCTGTTCTACGTTCTCAACTATTTAACAATGAAAATATCATTTCAAATGCCATGATTAGAGGTGGTTCCAGGAGAAACTGAAGAAGGAGGTTCTGCTCCCTGCGCGCGATAAATTCCTCGGATTCATCACGAAGTTCCTCAAGAAGAACGCTGCTCATGGTATCAACTTTCTAGCTCTCTTTGCATACCAACTTACTAGTTCTCTTTGTAAAGTTGTTTACAAACTCGATCAAATGTATGGCTCTGCTCCTTCGGGCATTTTAAGGTAGCATATTAAAGAGCAGACATAAAGTACTGAGAAAATGAGAAACTCTGTGGGACGGTTGAACTTTTTCCACCATCGAGGTTTCTGTCAAAAAGACAGTGGGATAGTGGCCGTTGATTGCTAGTGAGTTGTCAGCCAGGTCGGTTGGCAAAGCATTTGATAAGGTAGAGAACACTAGGGGTAATCCATATTTACTTCAGTGCCGATTCTGAGCGAGATGGGCTGGGTCATAGAGGAAGAAATGATCATTTCAGGTTATCTCGTTGGCGACAAAATCAGTTGGGCCGACGTTCTGATTGCTGAGCACACGAGCGATCTGTTCAAGCGAGTACCGGAGTACCTGGATGGTTTCCCAGAGGTACGTTGAAGGCTACTGGAACTACAGCAGATCTTGAAAGCGGCTTTCATCAACGCAGGGCCTATAAAATATGACAGCTTCCTTTCTTTACGACTCTGTTACTTCTTAACCGTTTTACATGGAGGCACTCTGCAGGTTGTTCGAAACGCTTGGTGAACAAGGCCATTACCAGCTATGGCTCCTATTTGCTATGTACACCTTTCAAGATCTCTAAAACTAAGATGGCTAACTGGCTTCAGTTTATAACACGATCCTTAAACTTGGGTAACTAAATCAAGTTAATTAGTTCAATTATTCATATGTGAGGCTCTGAAGAAGGCGTTTTCGGCGAAAGGTTAGCCGAAATAAACTTGTGACATCTTGGCTAATTGGCTCCAGTCTATAACTCTTACAATATACTTCTACTCTTAGGAGTAAAATGATTTCTTTGTGAGCGACTTCTTTCGAAAAACAGCAGAAGCCTCCAATATGGTCCCACACTTTCTTGTGAAGCTTTGGTGGTGATGCTGATGAATAGCAAGCGATTTTCAAAGCACTTAAGGTTCATCGAAATCTGACATCGGTTCGTCTTAACATACATACAGTAGCGGCCAAAAAACAATCAACACGCGATGGAGCCGCGATTTTCCCTCCACTTTGACGACTTCGCAAATAGTAACTAGAAATCTTCGAACGAGGCGAAACACGTTGTTCGATAGAACAAATCTTTCTCTTTCACGCAGTGTATTAAATTATTTCCAGTATGCTGAACTGGAGGAAAAAGGAGAAGTTTTAGGAGACATACATTTTTCGTCATGAAAAATTTCACTTTAATGACGTGTAGCTTTTCAACGTGCGAACGCTCAGAGAATCAGTACACATCATTTGATAGAGAAAACAATTTTCTTTCGAATGGTATAACAAGTATTGCAAACACTCACTATAGAAGGAAATTATCGTTTATTTTCTACTTTCTTTCATAGCACACTAATAATCCATGGTTGAAGCTAGCTGGTATAACCATTATGTTTCACGTATCAAGTAATATTTATACTATGAATTAGATCAAGAAACGTTATAAACACAAAGTGATATGAATTTTCAAACAAATTTCTAACGTGCGTTGTGGCGCAAAATTCAGGTAAACAGACGAAAAACCTCACCTCGTTTTTAAATAAAGAAGACTGACAAATCATTTCCTGTTGTTTGCGTTGCCTTTGGTGTGAACATTTTTTAGAATTTCATTGGATCCTCTGCTGATTAATTTAACAATGTGAGATTGCTATAAATTAGAAGGTACACCAGACCAGATGTTCCTGAGAACACCCGCTGTGCACGCCTTTGCCCGCCCCCGTACAATGTACTGGTAGTGACGGCGCCTACAGCGGGTGTTAGTTAAAGCGATATATTTTTATGAAGAACTGTGATTTATTCTAGAATAGATACAGTATCAAGAGCACCATAAATGTACTATGAACTGAGAATGAATGAAGTCGATTCCTTTTCAACTTTTTTGAATATAGCAGTTTACGCAATCTCAACTTTAAAAGGAATTTTCTCACAAACTAAGAGAACAGCTTGGAAATAAAAATAAGTTCTTGAAAGAGAAATTCATTTTCCATAGTATACCCAAATTAAGTGTAGTTTCATCACAAAGTTAGGAAGATATAAAATTTTGTTTAAACATGGTCTCAAAATTTGACCAGTTTTTGACCACCAAAATGTTTGCTCCGAAAAATCTATCATTTAGCGACGATCTGAATCAAATGTTTGTATTACACTATAATAAATAGACCGTGCTCTATCAGAATATTATCTTAGATTGATATTTCGTTCAGCGATTTTTTAGATATTTTCGTTTGAAATAGCATATGAAAATCACTACAAAATATTTTTTAAAAACAAAGAATTTGCAACAACGGTAAGTTTTATCATTCAAGATAGAATCATCAGCACTATCGAATGGCATCAGATTCTTTTCGATTTGAGCTATTTGTGTATAAAAATGAAAAATGACATCTTTTTGACCGCTACTGTATGTTAGTTGCATAGATTTCCATATATAACCCATGGAAGCCTACAGATAAGCAAACCAGCGTTTTCACTTTCCTGGACAAGTCTGTCGTCAACTGCGAGGCTCCATAAGAGTAGAAAGCTTGGTTGGTCTCAGGTGGGAACGATCGCCAGACTTGACGTACAGGCGATAATGGCGCCTTTCTCCACTGCGCCAAACGTGTCGAGTACAGAATACGTTACAGCGGCAGTTATGCTATAGTTTGACCGCCTATGAAACTCTTTAAGAGTAGAAAGCTTGGTTGGTCTCAGGAGGGAATGATCGCCAGACTTGACGTACGGGCGATAATGGCGCCTTTCTCCACTGCGCCAAACGTGTCGAGTACAGAATGCGTTACAGCTGGACTTGTTCTGAATCCTGGTACAAAAATATAGGGCTACTCCTGTTTTTCCCACATGTCTGTTCACTTTCTGGTCTCAGGAACATCTGGTCTGGTGTACCTTCTAATTTATAGCAATCTCACATTGTTAAATTAATCAGCAGAGGATCCAATGAAATTCTAAAAAATGTTCACACCAAAGGCAACGCAAACAACAGGAAATGATTTGTCAGTCTTCTTTATTTAAAAACGAGGTGAGGTTTTTCGTCTGTTTACCTGAATTTTGCGCCACAACGCACGTTAGAAATTTGTTTGAAAATTCATATCACTTTGTGTTTATAACGTTTCTTGATCTAATTCATAGTATAAATATTACTTGATGCGTGAAACATAATGGTTATACCAGCTAGCTTCAACCATGGATTATTAGTGTGCTATGAAAGAAAGTAGAAAATAAACGATAATTTCCTTCTATAGTGAGTGTTTGCAATACTTGTTATACCATTCGAAAGAAAATTGTTTTCTCTATCAAATGATGTGTACTGATTCTCTGAGCGTTCGCACGTTGAAAAGCTACACGTCATTAAAGTGAAATTTTTCATGACGAAAAATGTATGTCTCCTAAAACTTCTCCTTTTTCCTCCAGTTCAGCATACTGGAAATAATTTAATACACTGCGTGAAAGAGAAAGATTTGTTCTATCGAACAACGTGTTTCGCCTCGCTCGAAGTTTTCTAGTTACTATTTGCGAAGTCGTCAAAGTGGAGGGAAAATCGCGGCTCCATCGCGTGTTGATTGTTTTTTGGCCGCTACTGTATATTAGATTGCATGGAAAATTTGCGCCAGTTCTTCAGCTTTTACCAAAACTCGCTCTCACCTACGTGTCATCCAAGTTCTTACAGTTAAGAAGTTCGCATGAAATATGTTTATATTCATTTAAATATTTCATGCGAACTTCTCAATTATAAAATGGTAGGCTGGTAATTCGAAGGTTGAGTAGTGAGCTAGTAAGGAAATATCAGCCTATTTTCATTCTTTCTGAACGGATTGTCCTTGTGCCTTACAAAATTCTTTAAACAAGGCAGGAGGATATCAATAGCTAATGGAAATGTGGTTTCGAATAATCATGAATAAAGCTTTAGGTCAAAGCGCACATGGAGAAAATCCACCAGAATCCGAAAATCAAGAAGTGGCGGGAGAGTCGACCGGAGACCAGCTTCTAAACGGAATCATCAAAAAACATGAAACATTCTTGTTTTTTTTTTCAACAAACGTTCGTTGTTCTTCAGCTTCCATGGTTCAATTGTAAAGCTTGCATTTCAATAAACGGTCAAGTGAAGTTCAGAACAAGCAACTTCAAAACAGCCTTTTGCTCTTCTAAGGTTTTCGTTTCATTTTTTGAAAAGCTCAACACAGATAATGCATTTTTGATAATGGAAGGGCAAACATAAAGCCAAATACTTATCCAAAAATAATCATTCAGCCAGTAAGAACGGTTTGAGATCGGGTTTCGTAAAGGTCCTTCCAGAGTGCTGCTGCTGCAGCTAGCAGCCAGCAGCAGCCAGGAGCAGCAGCACGGAATGGTCTCCGCCATTTTTTGTTGCCGCAGCAAATCGAGCGGTAGGCTACGTCAAGATAAGGAGTGCTATCACTTTTTCATCCAATCCTCGAACACAGCTTCAATACAAATGGTGAACGACCAGAATCAGTAAAGTACAATTTAAGTACATATTTCGCCTACAAAGCTCAACGCTGGGGTCACTTAGCGTACGAAATTTCGAAGTTTCGAAAGAAGGAGCCTCGACCGGTAAAATAACGTAGCTAAACCAGATAAGAAGTGAATGAAGTACACTACTGATAGCCGGAGACCCTAACGGCTTGCTCTTGGTAAGCAACAAAAATCAACTCCAAGACTATCGCGGATACGTACGCGATCAGAGGTCGAAAGGACAGGATCTCCAATAGGATCGCGCGCGAAACCGACAAGATGCGACGGAGTGGCTGCACAGGCTCATTCTCGGTGATACCACGGCACCGATCGGATTCACCTTTTATTCTGTTCTTGTAGCGTCGTATTTCGTTTGCGTGTTTTGTTGTCGTAATAAATAATTGTTCGCGTGATTGATTGCGCACCCCTAGGCACCCCGAAGAGCGAAGAACCACCGAACAATTTCAAAGACTAATTGCAGCTCAAGGAGGAGATTCTTTGCATATAGTGGAATTCTTCTAGATTAATCGAATAAGTGCTCCCACCAAAAGATGCGTTAGTGACTGTCAAACTATACTGTAAGCAAACGGATTGTATGGCTTGCAAACCAATGGATAAGCAGGGCTGAGTACGTTACTCACCCAACGCGGGCAAGGATGTCTTCAGACAGTCACACTGAAAATTTTTTGGGGGATTATTGGAGATGGGTACCTCACACAACGTAATCTCCAAAGAGTGCTCCTACAGAGTACCATTTGCTCGCGTTGCTTCCGAATCACACGGAAGAAAAAAAATTTCAACAAGTAAGGCCACCTCAAAACGGCAGTGTAAAAGTCCTTCGTGAATAAACCGACCGGCTTCCTCACGTATGGGGTAGAATGCCAGGAAGGCGACACATAGTATTCCTACGCTGTTCCATATATTAGGTTGGTGCGAAATTAATTTCGATTTCTGAGTACCTTCAAATAAACAACTTTTTCAACCCAAATTATTTTATCTCAAAAAAGCCAAGCATACCATTTGGTAGGTTTTTTCCTGCTCTTTCCAAATCATACATGTTTGCTGCCCTAACGCTACCAGGCAACATTTTACAGGCCTCCGTTCAATCATGAACCGACGCGATTATCGAGTCATCATGGCTTACGAATTTAAATTAGGACACTCCGCTGCGAAGGCGGCTCGCAATCTCAGCATTGCTTCTGGGATGAATTGTCCTTGCGAACGGACAGTGCAACTCTGGTGCAAAAAATTCGCATGTAGAGATTTGGTCTTGGAAAAAAAGCAGGCCGTGGTCGTCGGGCGTCGCTTGATGACGAAGATTTGAGAGCTGCTGTAGAAGAAAATCAAGAGATGAATACACGGACGCTAGCAGAGGACCTAGGCGTACATCGCACCACAATCGGGCGGCATTTGGCATAAATTGGAAAGGTGAAGAAAAAGTCTAAATGGATACCCCATGAACTGACTGAGGAGCAGCGCCTCAAACGTTATGACATCTGCTCCAACCATCTGATTCGCCTGAGATCTGACCCGTTCGTCGGCCGTATTAAACTGTTGATGAAAGTGGGTCATGTACGATAACAAGAAACGAGAGTTCGTTTGGGTAGACAAGGATGCCCCACCAAAAAATTTTCCTAAACCCGACCTTCACCCGAAAAAGGTCATGTTGACTGTTTGGTGGTGCTGCAAAGGGCTAATTCACCACAGCTTCAGGCAACCTGGTCACTCAGTTACAGCAGAGTCCTACTGTTGTGATTTAGACCAAATCAGGGATGTGCATTTTACGATTTACGATTTTACGATTTTACGATTTTAACGGCATTTTTCGAAAAAAAAATCGCTTTAGGATTGTACGACGTAAAATTGGAAATTTTACGAAATTTTTTACGACATCCATTTCGGAGCTCAAATAGTGCTATCGGGTCAAAATTGCAAGTGTTTGTGCCAGGACCCTTCGCTCAGGGCACTACAAAGGCACTCTCTCTACCCTCATTTAGGTTCACTAGCTCCAAAGGATTTTTGTGCTCTCCCAGGGTCAGTTGAGATAGAGAGGGTTTTTTGGTCAGCCGGTCATGTTTAGAGCGACTATCGGAACGCGCTCACGCCTGCGACTTCCGCTGCACTTCTATCTCTAAAAATTAATGAACATTTGATTGAGATTGATCGATAACTGTTGTTTTCTGTGAAATTTGTCTTCATTTTTTCCTAATGTTCACTATAAATAGATGAGCTGCATATTAGGTTGGCAAGAAATTTCGCGCCGTTTTTTCTCAAACGACTGTTGTAAGTCAAGTTTGAAAGCTTTTGCAGAGCGTGACATAGCATTCGAAAAAGAATTATCTGCTCTTCCGAGCAGTGTATTTGTAAATTGTGATAAATTTGAATTTCATTGTTTCTTCGGCCAGTAAGGTGAAAAGCGAAGAAGTGAAAAAATATCTCATCTACAGCGATTTTTTTCTGCTCAGCTCCAGAGGCTTAAATAAGATGTGTAAAAATGTACGGTTTGAAAGATGATGATCTTCTCTATTAGATAATATAGCATGTATTCCTATTTGCTCTGAAAATTATAAAGTTTCAAACCCTTAAATTTTGTCGCTTGAAAGACAAGAATAATTTTCGATACTGCTCCTGATTTTCTTCTGAACGCTCGAATTGATTTTTGTATGGTTTGCTCAACAAATTTCTTTGCTCAACCACGAGATGTGCATATTTTTAAACAATGCTCGATTTTAGAAAGTTTTCGCGAGAAAGCAACTTGAAATTTCTTAGCATAGCAGACCTCCAGATTCATTCCTTATACTAAATCTCATACAATGCTCGAAAGAGGACGATACGCTCTACAACGTGGTATACAAAGTGTTCTGAACCGGCTTGGCTTTCACTGTTTTTCAGGTCATCAAAGTGGACTTAAATCGCACTCCTGGATGATTCGACGTCGCGCCGCGCCTGCGATTACTGTGGCTCGCACACAGCTCGTAGTGATCGCAGATGCGGCGCATAGGGCTCGCGCCTTTCCGCGAAACATCTTTCTATTTTATTTTCTAACAACGCATTAACTGTAAATAAATGAACTATTCGCTTCGACGCTAAGCTGAAATAAATGTTCCGACTTTCAGTAACGTTTATTTGTGTTCTGGCGTACAATACTGCCGATTTTCACAAAACGAAAATATTTTACGAATTTTACGAATTTTACGATTCTTACGACAAATTTTGTCGTAAAAAAATTTCGTAAAAAAATTTTACGAAAAAATTTTTACGCCCACCCCTGGACCAAATGCATGCAAAGTTGCGAAAACTGTGGCCGGCAGTGGTGAACAGAGGTGGGCCGATCCCGTTGCATGACAACGCGAGGCCGCACTCCTCGAAAACCACCCGGCAAAAATTGACCCAATTAGGTATAGAAGTTCTTCCTCACCCACCCTATTCCCCTGACCTCTCCCCAACAGATTACTACTTTATCCAATCTCTTGACTCCTATCTACGTCAGAAACAATTCGCTGATTTGATCAATGTTGAATCTGCGTTCGTTGATTTCGTCGACAAATGTTACCATTTCGTTGGCAAAAATGTGTAGATTCTGATGGTTCTTACTTTTTTTTAAAATAAAGTTGAGCTTGAGCTGAGTTATTGCACTTTAAAGTTTGCGGTCCAAAACCGAAATTATTTTTGCACCAACCTAATTTATCTTGGCTGGGTACTTTTTCAAGGGAATAGATTTGAAAAATTAAGATGTGACAAATATTCAATCGGGAGGTTTACAAGCTAAAACATACAATTGCACAAATTTTCTTCCGTGTTTCGCTTTTTTATTCCTTCTTTGTTGATAAATTCATTTATCTTCTTTTTACCTTGAAGCTGAATCCTACAGCTCTAGCTCTTATTTAGATAATAAAGAATTAGACACTATCTCTTATAGAAGTTTATGCTAAGCGGATACTGATTTTAGGTTAAATTTCTTCTTCTAAGTCTGATCGAAGGTTGTGTGAGTTTGCCCCGAGCGAGAGCAAATTTGATATTTGATCCCATATCAATATAGAGACGATGTTCCCACCCACCGTGAACGTATTATTGCGTTACCCACTCATGGTTTGCGGTCTTTCTCATTCTCACCTCTGACGGCACCTAATTCCCGGTGATATTCTGTTCATTTCCTTAGTATTGTATTGAGTCGCAGTGCTCTTTGATCTCTTAATGGCGCCAGTAACAAGTGTTGGCTTAGCGCGGGTTCGTTGAGCTGTGGCCGCTTGAGAGGGAATCTGATCGAAGGTCATTCCGCACCACACTGATCGAAGTTGCTGGGTAACTCAACACCTCGCTGCACCTCGGGAATTTCCGTCATTTCTCTTATTCCTGCTCTCTATATCCGTCTTCTGTTGCATTCGAAGAACAACAACAGAATAAAAAGCAGAATAATGGTTTTGCTCATTCTTCGTGACTTTGTCCCTTTGCTCATTCTTCGCCACTCAGTCCTTGGTGGGCCTCTTCCTTTCCCTCCAATTACGGGCTGCCCTTCTAAAAAGTAATTCTAAACATTCGTAGAAACTGTCATTTGGGCTGATTTGGCTTACTCCTGGTAGGAAGTTTCCGTATTACGGCAATAGCGTTTGTTTGGAAAGGTTAGACGAGGCTCACTAGAATCACATCCACAGGGATTTTCTGGGTTTGCGTCAAAGCGGAATAAGGTAGCGGCCACTTTTTGGTTGGCCTACACAAAGACTTGCGGGGCAAGCCGCTTTACTAAGTCAGTGTTCTTGAATTCCCAGACAATCCTCGTAACAATTTATGCGGTCCTGGAATGATAGAAGGCATCGTTGGCCCCAGTACCGCAACCTACCATAGCACCATGTGGGCCCAATTTGGTAATTTTGTGGAACGCAAAAGTGTTTGAGCTGATGTGAAGTCATGGTCTATCCAAACGGAAATTTCCATTGGACAGGAGTGCATTTGCAGTCTGCTCACTGAGACCCAACAGTAGAGCTAACATGTCCTTTTCATCGTCTTTTCGTTGTGTTGAGTTTGTGTATGCCCGCTACCGAAACTCAATCGCCGTAGTTTCTGCAAGGTCAATAAATCGCAAATTCACTCAAGAATGCCTATCTATGAGTCACAAAGCCGGCTCGCAAACTTTGCTGGCGACGAAGTTCGCCAAACGCAGCACCATATTTGCTCCATTTTCCTTCACTTACGAGGCCATTTAGTACGTAATCCTAATCACTCGTAGAATTTGCCACTTGTGTTTATTTTGCCTCCTCCTGGTCTACAGCAGCGTTTATTGGTTATATAATTTAATGTAAAAAGTGAAAGATGATCACAGCTTCAAAAAATCAATGAAAAATCTGTGCGTATATTAGTAGGGAACACTGTTTCGCGTAGTGTTCCTAGTAAGCGTGCTTATTGAAGGCCAGCAGTAGATCCTTGGTTACACCCTCTAGTGGGTTTGCTGTATGCAATTCTTTTTGGTACTTCAAGTGATATCTTTTGGCAGAAAGGTAAGAGGCGACAGAGTCTCACAAGAGCCGCCGTTCTGATCGTGAAGATTGAGATCTTCCAAAAAGCGCTCGTTTGCGCCAAGGTCACTTATGAATCAGAGGGTTGCTTCTCATTTACTGCAAGCCGAAAGCGCTGCTATGTCGAAGTTGCAGGTAGTTGAAGTGCTCTAGTTACTCTACTTAGGAATCCCTAAAGAGACGATGTTGTTCTCAAATGTGTATTTTCAAATTCTCCTTACTCTGACACCTAACTGGACAGGCTCCGGCGGAAAAATAAGTTATCCAAGAGCTTTTCTCCATCTTCATTCCCAACCCACGTAGCGCCTTTAATGCGCCTGTTACCGTCTACATTTGACTGTTACTTTTATCTGTTCGACTCTTTATTTCTGTCTCGTTGGAGCTCCAAAAGTCTATGCTTTCTCTCATTCTCTTTTTCGCATACTATTCGTATTTTAAGTGCTTCCAAACTCTCCCAATTTTTCGCAATAAGAGCGAGATTTCGTGCTCGGATTTTCTCGAAATTTAACTTGGGAATCGTTCTCCTAGACTGGCGTTTTTATAGGATTTATTTGGGATAGAAAGAGGTAAGGCCACAAAATAATGCCCTATACCTAACGGGATGAACTCTTCGAGTTAGGCTAAATCGAAATAAACCGACAGGTTGGGTTTTTCAACCCCTACAGTCTAATCTAGTCCCCTTAGCCTCGCTGCAAAATTTTCGGACAAAAAATAATGGCATTCTGTCTCGAAACCCTTTCGAAATCACTTCTTTTGACTCCACTGTCGCTTCGGAATCCCTATCCATATTCATCTGCTCCGATTTGCGAGCTATACATCAGTGATATTATTCAGAGAACAAAATGGTCAACTACAAGCTGATCTATTTCGATGGACGAGGTGCCGGAGAGTGCGCTCGCCAGGTAAGCGATGAGTCTTTAGTGCAGCTTAGGAATGTCAGACAGTGCTTTAATTCTCTAGCAGAACTAAATTTTTTGCAGTAAAAAATGACACCTTGATAATGAAGACCAATGAAACTATTGGACTCCATTTTCAAGGTGTTTTTCTTTTCGAGGTGTTTGTTTGACCTTGTGATGTTAAGATTTTTGCACTTGCCGAGCAGCCGTACGAGGACGTGCGCCTGACGAAGGAGACGTTTGCCCCTCTAAAAGCGAGTGAGTGAGGCGAACCTTTCAGTTTGGAGGGATCCATAACTATTTTCTTTTCCAGCGTTCCCGTTCGGCCAAGTTCCGGTACTTGAGGTCGATGGTCAAGCACTCGCCCAGTCGATGGCAATTTGCCGTTTCCTGGCTAGAAAATTCGGTAAGAAACCATTTCAAAATGTTTTTGTAGCACAAGAAATGCAGCATAGTTGCTCAAGAAGGATATAGTGGTTCGATATTGTGAAAATATAGAAACGTCTTAGTCACACGAGTAGTAGGGAGCACTTTATGCATTGCTCTCGATTAATTATATTACAATTGAGAAAAATCGTGCTGACGTGTACTTTCCTTTTCTCAGAAACAACGGCCTCTAATGCATTCTGATACATTTCTTGGTGATTTTTCCCAAATTTCGCTAGGTCACATCGCGGACTTTGTTCATATTATTTGACTCACAACCAATTATAGAAAATACCTATATCATGATGCTCTTTGGAATGTTATCGTGTGCTGAAGTAATATGCGCTCCTCTAGCACCTTCCATGAGCCCGACCGCTTTTGCCTACAACACTCACACTTCAAGTTATAATAATTATTATATTTCAGGCTTCGCAGGAAAAGACGATTTTGAATCAGCGCTTATTGATTCTCTAGGTGATCAATACACTGACTATCGAGCTGAGATGAAGACATTCTATTACACTGCCTTGGGATTCATGACCGGAGATCTCGTGGGTTACCTGCACGCGTTTATTTTTCTGTGGCGGATAGATGAACATGCCATTTTAGGACAAGCTCAAGACCGAGGTACTACTTCCTGCTCGCGAGAAGTTCCTCGGTTTCGTGACGAAGTTCCTGAAGAAGAATGCTGCTAGTGGTAATGTTTCTGTTCGTTTTTCTTCTGTTCTAAGCACCGAGAAGTGGCCAGTCGCCGTCGAAGTTAAGGAAAATGGAGAAATTACAGTTAATGGTGTAGAGCCATTCTCACACCTCAGTGCTGTCCAATCAGCTTGCTACCTTGGTTTCCAAGCGACCTTCGTTTTTTTCACCTGCCAGTAATTTTTCGCGATGGAAAAACTTTGACCTTGGTAGAGCTGCCGCACCAATTACGATAGCATTCACCATGAAGGTCGCGAAGTAAGCCATCTGCAAGCGATCAAAAACCGGGGAACACGGAGCAGTGAAATGGCTCAAGCCAACACAGCAGGGGAGGTTTGTAGTAGGGTTTCTTTGCAACGATTCACATTCGACTTTCAATTAATTTCGGGATGAATTCTTCTCAGAAGCTGACCCTGTAAATCGGTAGCTGAAGCTCATAAGCTGAAACCTGCCATCAGTCACTGTGTGTGTAGAACAAAACGGGCAAAATTCCCTTGCCACACTCACGTGAAAAGTTAACGCCGTAGGAAGCTCGAGTTCGGCATTGTTTCCCATTTCGAATCTATTCTCTTCTCAAAAACTTTACTTCATGATAAAAAGAAGCAGACGGTAAAGCGGTAAGAAGCGCGATTTGCCCGACATGGTCGAAAGATTTATTGGGATAATTGGTACATTACGTGTCCATAAATGTGAAGTTACTGATCTGCGACTGGGCTACCTAAGTCAAGGTAAAGGTCAAAAACGCTTCCATGCCTAACCGCTATGCCGCTACGATTCCAAATGGGAAACAAAAGCATGGTCCATTCCTACAACTTCGTTAGGTGAGTGGTTAACGCAGACAACATCCTTCTTTTCCTGTTCCTTAATTTCGTTAGTCCATGATATGTAGAAAGTATAATACGTTTTTGGCTGCTACTGTTGTACGTTTGGCAGGAATATCATTGCTGCTAAGACTTGCTTTAGTAGTTCGGAGAAATGTAGAATGTTAAACACGTAAACATCAAGTTGTTATTTATTTATTTAACATATCGGTAACGGAACGTAGTAGCAGATAGAAGAAAAGTGAAGACCAGCACCAATAACAGGGAACACAGTGCAATAGCAAAGGCTCTCAATCAAACAGGAAAAGCTTGCTTCCGTCCGAGGCGTCCCAACGGGACAGTTAAAAGCGAGCACCGCTGGGTTATGTTCATCAGGTTCGACCTGCTATTCACTTTTTGCAATGTGACACCCACGACGGGGTGATGGATGGTTTGAAGTTTCCCAAATGTTCCAGAAGTGTTCATGAGGGCGTGTTCCAAAGTGATCTTAGAGAAATGTTCTCGTTGTTAGGTTCGCGTTGTAGCTAAGACGTGACTGATGTAAGGAGCCAATAAGCTTGCAGCCTGGGTATTGCGCACTCGAAAAAATAAAGGAATTAATAAAAATGATGAAATACGGACCGCAGCGGTATTTTACGATAAAAGACCCAACTCAGTAATGGATATGCATGCAGCTGTCACTTCAGCGACACTGAGAAGCGACACTGATAAGGGATCATTATAGATGCGAGCTCTTCCACCTGCCTTCTCCTGCGTCTGCTTGAGGGAAGCGAGCGGTCAAAAATAGGAGAACATAAAAGGAATAGAAAATGAATATAAAAGGAACCGTACCGTGTTTTCTTTCAGGCTATCTCGTTGGTGACAAAATCAGCTGGGTAGACGTGCTGGTGGCGGAGCATGTTTCCGACATGATCAACAGGGTTCCAGAATATCTAGAAGGATTCCCAGAGGTATGTCAGCATTTTGACTGTTCACTTCCGAACTTAATGGGATGAGCTAATGAAGTGAACGTTTCCTTCGGCGAAATTCAGCACAGATAAGGAAGTTTTTCGGCGTTCCCTCCACTGATGTGTGCAACATTGATCTATCTGGATTAGCTCTTTGAGTAATCATTTGCCCATCTCAGGTTGAGGCTCACATGAAGAAGGTCCGAGCAAATCCTCAGCTCAAGAAATGGATCGAGACCCGACCGGAGACTGCTTTCTGAATCTCTTTTTGAGAGTTGTTGTTAACTTTTTACATGATTCTTTGAGTTTATGCTTCACGTTGATAAAGACACATATGTTATCTTACAATTAAAGTTGCGAAGTGGATTTGATGGAGAGCTTTCAGCCTCTGTTTGCAATAATTTTCCGCTATTCCTATGGGTAAGTGACGAACCTATGTGGGAATTGCTGTTGCTGGAAAAGACTACACTTTTAACAAGAGCTGCTTACAAATACTTGTAACATGATTTTCACGCCACTCTGGGCAGAAATTTCCCGATGAAGTGATCGCTGTACTAGTTGTGGTTCAAGCTTAACGCTAATGTTCTATGATTTCGTGAAGACGTTGGCGATGGCGAAATCTTTGTCCATCTGTAGCATTGTACGGCGCGCTGCGAGCTAACGAGACAGCCTATTTTGGGTAAATTCTGGTGGAGTGAATGGTATTTTGAGGGACAGCTCTTGAAATACAACTTGCTTCAGCTTAATTCGCCCAAAATGTTAAATAGGAATAGGAGAGTCATATACAAATCCCGAGGCACTTAATTCAACCTCACATTATCCATTTTTCTATTATAGTTATAGGTTAACAAAATTTGAAGTAGTGAAAAGTTCAAATTATAAAAAATTATAAGAAATGATCAAAGTAAAGTTGTAAATTCATGAAAGGAAGTTTTAAATAACTTGATGCACAGTTATTAATGGTGCTGAAATATGATGTCCAGCTATTAGGTTGTCGACAAAGTTTCGAGCCACTCAGTTCGACCGCTCACAAAAATTTTAAAACGAGTTCCGGGTCCTCACCTCCATAACCCTTATATAGGATGATTTATGCGCTACATATATTACAGTTGTCGTGGTTCAGCACTACAGGTATTGCAGAAAAAATCGATATTGATTGCACATATCTTGAACTGCCTTTTCTTTACTTGCTCATAAAACAACACATTGAAGGAAGCTCAGTTAATGGCTTATGGATTATGATAGGTCCTTCAATTGACTTTGTTAACGTTGCGAAAGTTTGGTTTCGTATGTTCAAAAGGGACCATTTTGGCTTCAAGGAACAACGGTAGTCGGGGAGGGCGATTGCTATGGAATTAGTGGATCTTCTGGAGCCAGCTTCAAAGGATGGCCGGCGCAGTACCGTAAGTTGGTAGAGGAACTCTAGTGCCATATACCCTCACAAGCTACCCGTCTCCGAGGCTTTAGAAAGACAAGGAAGTAGGGCACGTAGTTACGGCATGCTTTAGTGGCCACCATTTACAGATGGAGACGGGTGCATGCACGGCCATCTCCACTTTTCAAAGGAATTTTCATTCGCCCGGCAATTTGGTTACTGGCATCAAGGAGTAGGTAGTGTACACCAATCGCAAGCCAAATCTCCTGCTGCTCACTTGCAGCGAACCAGCGAAAATTTCAAAATCCGCAACTTCACCCGAAATGGGTGATGATCGGTGTGCAGTTGAAGTGCAAATGAGGCATTCGCTACAAGCTGCTACCTACAGATACTACTGTCACCAATGATGTCTAACGTAGTCACTTCGATGGCGACGGAGCAGCCGTTCGTTGAAAGCATGGCAAAATCTTCTTCAGTCACAATGATGCCCATTCACCTATTGAGAAGGATAGTTGGAAAAAATTTCAAAGTCTCCGATGGCAAACTCTGACCTATCCAGGACATTCGTCGAACCTTGCCCCAACTAAATAATGTTTGCTCCATTCGTTCCCCATCCAGTTACCAGAGAACCAGCTCGACGAGTGAGAGCACCTCAAAACGTGGCTTGATGAATTCTTTTCATCGAAACTTTAGAAATTCTGCAGAAGGAGAGTTCAAAACTTATATGGTAAATAACAAGATGTTGCTGATGGTAATGGTGCATAAACATGTTGGATGTCGAGGAAAATAAAAGAGAGAAATGAATTTGAAATTTTTGAAAAAGTGGCTCGAAACTTTATCGACAACCTAATATTAATGGTGCTGCCGTTCTAAAAATTAAATGCTCTCCTATTAAATTAATTAAATCTGGGGAGTTTTGAAATTAATTTTAGCATTCAAACAGTGAAAACAATCGCACACATTCTGATGTAAGTAATCGACCATCGCGCAGCACTGTGCCTCATCGTATCACAGCACACTATGGCTGTTGAGCACCATTGAGCAAAATTGTCGTGTGTTAAAAATACAAAATATTCTACAGCACAGACTTTTCTCTTCATTTTAATAAAATGTTAACTCCTATTGGAGACGAGGCGGTGATTGATCTCTGGTTCCGACATCGTCTTGATACTTTGAAGCGTTGATTATGGTGACCCCACCAAAGTCTAAGCACAATACAGAAGCTCACCAGCTACGGCAGGAGCATAAATACAAAGCCAATGGCACTTCAATAACCGGTTCGTCACGGGAACGCAGTCTCCGCAAAGCCTCTAAACAACAATGGTGGCGGCCTGGAAAGACAATGCTCCACTAGACACTGGTGTATATTTTAATCTATTGTGTTTATTTACTTTTTTTCCATCACCATTTTTATTATTTTTGATAGGGTCCACTCAGACGTGATTGGACCCCTGCTCCAAACCCCTAATAGGAACGCATTCATAATGGTTTTCGTCGATGCATTTTCCAAGTATATTATTGCAGAACCGATCCTCAATCAAAATGCACTTACCAACACAAACACGTTCTTAAACCGTAGCGTTCAACGCTTCGATCCTCCTACATTACTGGTCACTGACCAAGGTACGAATTACATGAGCGAAATCTTTCGTACTACGCTTCATCACCTAAACATCGCTCACCAAACCAGCACTCTGCACCAACACGAACGCAACGGACAAGTAGAACGCGCCAACCACACCATACAGCAATTAATATCACTAGCACAGGCGCACCGTAATGACGAATGGGACAATGTGATGTATCTCGCCATTCACGCCTACAACAGCTCGGAGAACTCAACGACAAAACTCTCCGTACGCCAAATTGCACGGCTTTTAACCTCCTATCATCTTTCGGCATTCCCTACAACTCTCGTTCGACGGTTTGCTGACGAAACTGATTACGATAATCAGTTAACTTCTATCCTACAATCAATTTGGGAGGTTACACGCTCAAGCCCCGCATCTGCACAAATCACCCAAGAACGTCAATATAATCTTCGCACAAATACACAGCCCTCCGATTTCAATATCGGACAGAAAGTTCTTATTCGTAAGCAAGTTGGCCATAAAATCCAACCACGCTTCGAAGGTCTCTTTGTCATAATCGCAGTCGACCGCTCGAACGTCATAATCCAAGACGATAGATGCGATTATTCACATGAATCGCCTCAAATTATACAATAATAATCTTCCTTCAGGATCATGAGATTTACCATGCGATTCACCTTCAACTCTACAATTCCTGTACCATCACGAGCTCCTCATAGCTCGCCTCCAGTCTTCGCTAGTTCTCTCAACTACTCCAGCCATCCGGCAGCTCGTTGGATTGCCCCAAACCCAATGCATCTAACTTCGGCGCTGATGGCTGTCTTCAATTTCAACGCCGCCATTGCCGATGCCTTTGTTTTTTTCTGTTTTTCAAAGTTTTAGTACATATAACGAGATATTTTATCAAGTTTTTCTTACAATAATACTTACTCCGCGATGGCCTTCGACAACAATTCCACACAAGTAGAAACAACCACACGGATGAACAATCAATCTAGCTTGACCTTGCACCTCACATCCATTCGCCCTACCACCCTACCCTACAACTTTGCTTTTGCCATAATGTGTTGCAACAATTCAATCATAAAGAGCTAGTCCAGATGTCGCACAAACTCCAATAGTCACATTACGGCAAGTGTTCTAGCACCAGATCCAGATCTCACAGTCCCAACAAACCGCTAGTCCCTGTCATGTACATATCCCCTGACTAGTTGCTGACTGCTTTCTCGATCAAGGGTCCTATTCCTTGTGCCTGCAATGCCGACTAATTAGGGGCGAGTGTCTATCATCTGTACCGCTCCCGTTCGCACATACACCAAGTGATATAGCCTTACAAATCACATCGCAACGCCTTTACATACCATCTTTTAGTACATGGTGGAATCAAACCTACGATCCAAGGTTTTACAACATTACGTCAATTTCATGCTCTACCCACAAAGCTTCACGTGTCAGTTCCAATATTCACTCGCACATACGGTTGAAATCACACTTTATATACCGACCCAAATCGCCAGCAAACAACCACTCTCGATTTACCAAACAATGTGAAACAGCTCTTCCAGAACCTATCTCCATAATCAATGTTCTAGAAAATACAATGCTGTTGCACCGAACACGGTACAATAATATCTAGACGTTACTCATGATCAGAGGACCGAGAACAGTATAGCTGATACGAAAACGATTAGACGAACATGTTGTATCCACATGAATCTCTCTGAAACTATCTCATCTGTGAACAATAATGACGCGATGAAAATAGTGAACAACGCGCAATACAATACTTATTCATCCAGGACGTGTGAACTCGAAGCACTCATTGCAGTATAGCAGATTGGACTCAAAGAACATGTGGCATTGGACTCAAAGAACATGTGGTTCACAAACGCCTAAAAATTAGTTCAGAAAGCGCCATTCCTGGTCGTCACAATCAACAGCAGATCACAAAGTTACAATTAACTTAAGCGCACCTCAGGAAATGGTAGATCATTTTTGAACACTATGAGTGAACCTGCCTTCTACTTTCTGCAGCTGGAAATTGGAAGGCCAAACATCCTAACTCAGGCAGATTACTGCTGTTCAGTATTGCGGACACTTACATCTCATAGACATTTTGCGAATGAAAGAAGTGTTATTGCAAGTGTTGAGTCCTTTCCAAGGCACAAATTTCCCTCTTTCAGTAACGTACCTCATTACTTGTAGCGGTTTGATTTCTAGAACCGCTACGTTGAGGCAGCAGGAGTGCCTAGTTCAAACATTTTTTTTCTCAGAAAGTGGTACAGACCAAGCTTTCCATTCATTGGGCGATGGGGCAAATAGTTACCAGACTCATCTGGAAGTCTGAAAACACTAACAACCACTTTGCCTTTACGACTCGAATGGAGCACGAATGTGGGGCGCGTTCTCAAGGCGCTTATCAACAATTTTATCAGAAGTAATTAGAATGAATACGCGGGCAATCTTAAACTCTTTCATTCCAATGTGCGATTTCTACACATGCGCATACGTAATCTGACCACGTCATTCATTCGTATCGTCATCCGCTTCAATCATTTCCCCGTAGAGTTTGTCGCCAAAGTAAACAAAACGCATATCGCTCAGTTTCTTTCTTCAACGTCCGACCAAATACCAACAAGCAACATTATCCTTGATCGGCGGTTGTCTTGTGGATTGGAAACACAAGCACTCACACAAAACGCCATGGATCCCATGTTGCAAAGTAAAGCACGCAACGCTTTCGTCTTCCACTCAGAATCATGGAAGCATGCGTATTTGAAAAACGCAATGGCGTACAGCGTCCGCCGCTGCTCATTACTCTCCTAAACAAGTCGAGCACCAATTTAACGTACCTTAGAGGGATAGAAGACTTGATTAGCCTGAGCGAGAGTCGATCGATCGTTCGAATGCGTCAAAAATTCAAATCAGATCACGAAATGAGAGCTGAAAGGCTGCGATGTTCGCAAAGTATTCGTCAATGTTCTGCCTCAACTTCAGGGTGACTAAGACGTAAGAAAGCGTAGCGGCAGGAATACGGCAGCGAAATACCCCAATTTGAACTAAATGTTGCTGAGCAGACCTTGTCGCCACGAGGAGCACATCATCGATCAGAGTTCGGACCGTAGAGATGGGCCGCAAGTGTGTGGCCGCTGGTGAAAAGGCTGACAAATTTTCCGACCCCTTATCAGGTTTTCCTGGGGCATATAAAAGCGGTCCTCGGAAGATTAGACACGTCGTCCACGAACTTGTCACCAACATGCTGAACTTTGGTCCTCCAAAAACTATCGGTTTCACAGATGAATAGACCGAAGGAAATTGTGTCACTGCATGTTTTCCAATCTAAGGGTTCATAAGAGGGCCAAATTGAATGATGTGCTCTTCAGCATTAACCGAGGCTCTATTGGCTTAAATATTTATAACACATTTTTGTTGACAGCGAGTAACTGATTTGATTGTCCTTCTGTTTCTCCCATTAGTGTGATCATCTATAATTCCTTCTCATTCAATTCCATCGTGGTAGGAAATTGACAGTAGAAGTGAGAAAAATCTGAAACATAGGATGCAATGAGAAAGAAATTTTGAAATATTCCTGAGAAATAATTGTATGTTCGTGTCGTTGTTGTGAGCCCAGAGAAATGCTTACTATTGGACTCCTCGACCTACGCACTTTCAAAACCGATGATCGCTCTCCTACAGAGTCTGTCACCTGGCGGACTGTTGATGGCTGTTTTTTGACGTTCTGTTGTGCTCGGTCGCGCTGTCGAGGTATGATAATAAGGTAATTTAGATGAGTGATCGAGCAAACATTTCATCGCTATCGGGTGGAAGGCAGAAGGTAAAAGAGGTGGACTGGCTTACTGAGGTAAATGGCACTGAGTTGAAGTCTTCGAAAGTCCAAGCATAAATCTTTTTCACAACAAATATGCACCTATGATTTTCTGTAATATAAAATTTCGCTGACACGTCCTTAGGTAACTAGGATGATCTAATCAATACATACTCACCAAATTATTTATTGACATATCTAATTGGGGGAGGGCTTCTGATCTCGTATGGTCAACTAGGAACACTTGACGACAGCTCTTCATGTCATCAACACAATAAGGATGTTGTCGATCACAGGATAGATCCACACCGATCTATTTTGCGCTTTTCACCATTTTTCATTAATGATCTCGTCACATTTTCTCGTTTCTTCCATTCATTTCGAATACTCATTGATTCATTTTCCTATCGTTTCAGCGTCACAATGAATAATTCTGTACACTCCGATGACGTCCAAATCAAATAGCGGCATCTAATCTTCTGAGAGCAACCAATTTATTAATATAACACTCGTATGCTTCAACTCCAGTACATTCGCTCGCTTTGTGGTGGAGAAGATATTTATCGCTTGATAGTTTTCGAAACCGCTTGCAGTGAATTTAACACCATTTTTATTGTCATGCAAATGGCGCTCCTCTGGGAACTTAAAACTCTGAACGGAGCGCGAATGCGTCTGCGCGTCCTTAGGGGCTGATCAAGGCCAACCCCTCACGAAAGTAGGGGACAGGTGAATGTGAGGTTGTCGGCGTTGACTAGTCACCTAAGAAGAAGGCACGCTTTTGTTTTTTAATTTCGGAATCATAAAGGCATGGTGAGGATGGCCTATGTAGTTTATAAATAATTTACCCGAGTCATGAGAGATGGAGGGCTTAGCTTGTCTGGGTGATGGGCGACCGTTTGGCCGAGCAGTGGAAATCAGCTCTTCTTACCACGGCTCGTTACCAGCTCTTCTTACTCAAAATCAGCGAGAATGACAGAATTTAAGCATTTCGTATACGAGTTACATTACTTTCGATTCGCCATGTACTGCTGTTTGCTGTTTGCTGTCATCAGATCTCAAACCATTTTAGGATGGTTCACTACAGACTGACTTATTTCCAAGCCCGTGGAGCTGCTGAGGTCACACGACAGGTTCGTGTGACATGTCTAGTTTTCAAATCAGGCGGCAAATTGGACTCGAGAATGTTTCCAGTATCACTTACTTTAGCTGTTCGCTCTCGCCGGTCAAACCTTCGAGGACGTAGGATTCTCGCTTCAGGAGTGGCCAAAACATAAACATGGTGAGCACCTCAGCTGAAGAATTCCCAAAGATTCTGGTACATATCCACTTCTCCACCTGTGATATGTGAAAAGTGGATGGAAATTTCTGATTTCAGCACCGTCGACGAATATCCTTCAAAACGCAAGACAAACAAAAAACACTTTCCTATATGGCATAACTCTTTTGAAAATTACTTTTATCACTTGAGGATTTTGGCTAGAATCGAAAGAGCGCGTTGCATTCGACAGTGAAGGAAGCCTAGTAAAAATTTGAAAGTTTCGAATTCGATGCGCATGTCCTTTAACTTGCCAGGATGGCTACCGCACAATGTGAACCTCTCACCCTGTACATTCATCGTAACATCGACGACTTCGCTTGAATTTCTTGAAGATTGAAGGTGTCTAAAGAATTAAAGGTTTTCCGTCAGATGTCAGTGCTTTGCGAATAAACTAGCATTTCCAAATATATAAGTCATTCAACTAGTTCTCGTCTATGACCCGCAAAACAAATGCCGTAATTAACAGAATATTTTGGTGTTTAAAGGCATTTTGTGGACACATACGCTTCCTGTTAGGGCTGCTCACCAAAGCAGTGCCTCGTTAGCTATAATATCTAAATGGGATGGTAGGGTAATCACAAAACTTATATCATGCGGTTGGAGTTCGTACTGATGGTAATTAGTCTAAAAAGAACAATGAAACTAAATTTTCAGAGATGCCTTTCGAACAGATGCCGGTGCTCGAGGTTGACGGCAAGCAGCTAGCTCAATCCCACACAATTGCTCGTTTTGTAGCACGACAATTCGGTAGGATAAAAGCTCCTCGGTTCACGTTGGGCATTAAATGATTGCACTGCTAGGATTCGCTGGCAAAGGCGCCTTCGAGGAGGCTGTGGTGGACTCAATAGCTGACCAATTCAAAGACTTTGCAACAGAAGTTCGCCCATACTTCCTGGTGTCCGTGGGTTTTGCTCCTGGCGACGCGGTAAGTTGGAGCAATTTGATTCTGCATTTAAAATCAACAACGAAATCAGCCGCTGAATATAATCAGATCGTCTTGGGCCTATGCTACACGCCACATTCAATTGGGTAAAGCCGTCAGTTGAAATTGAACTGCATTTCCCGTGCAGGTTTTAGGCATTGGAACTTGTAAGGCTTCTCTAGTGTGCTTCATTGGATTGGAGTCGATAATTATTCAGTTTTTGCTATTTGTTGTTCTAAGGCTATCGGATGTTTTTGAAAAATGTAAAACGCTGTTTTTTCAGGTTGCTCTCGCGAAGGACTTGCTTCTTCCAGCCCGTGAGAAATTCTTCACATTCATAACGGGTTTCCTCAAGAACAACAAATCTGGTTAGTTCTAAAATTTTGATGACTCGAATGAAATCGGGCCGTCTCACTTCACCAATTGAACTGAACGGATGTTTCAGGATTTCTCGTAGGAAACTCAGTGACGTGGGCCGATCTTCTAGTGGCCGAGATGTCTGTACAATACAACGGCGTTCCAGATTTCTATAAAGGCTTTCCAGAGGTACTTGTCGAGAACCGAAAAGAAGGCCAGCTTACAAATAAAAATTGAAAATGAAATAGCATCAATTTGAGACGGGTAATTCAAAGTGACGTTTCTTACAACTGTTTTCGACCGCGACTTTTGAGAAGAAAACATGGAAATATAAAAATTTATGTGAGCAAATTACGAATAAAGTTTACAACAACTAGCATCAGACGATAAGAAGTGAGAGGACACTGAACTATTACCACGTTGTTTCGGGACACCTTGTGCATAGTAAGTTAACTGCAAAGTGCAGGAGAGCGCATAGTAAATCAGCTGGTTGTCGAGAATTGTACTTCGTGAGAATCCGCTTCTCAACCACTTGTGTGAAAAAATATATTTTCCTATACAGCTCATACGAGAGCATAAAAATGTGGACAATGCGGCAATGTGACAAATGTCCCCCACTTTTTGCGAAAAAGTCGACTGAACTGAGTTTTAGAGAAGTAATGATGGTGTTACTGTATTCTCTTTCAGGTGAAAGCCCACTCGGAGAAGGTCCACTCTATCCCGGCTCTGGTCAAATGGATCGCAAGACGTCCGAAGACTCCTTTCTAAGCACTGATGTGATCTCGTTTGTTGTGACACTGTTCATAAAGATCATTCACGAATCTTTGGTGGCACCATTAACTCGCTGACGACGGCACGACTTTCTGCGTGTTTGTCGTGCAGGACGGCGCGTTACGCGCGGATGTGATAACTCTTCTTTAAAACCTAAGTGCCATTACAAAATTCACCCAAAAAAACTAAATATAAAGTGTGACCGCTCCTTACACCAGTGTCGAGGGACATGTTGATAATTTTGACGACTCCCTGCTCAATAGTAGTGTACAGGACCGAGCTTAAGATGGTTTCTTTCTCTGACCATCTTTTTCCGCTTGCTGCCGACAAAACCAATATTGATTGGTAAGAAAAGAGCGTTTCTGGGTCCCTACCAACCCAGATGAATGGGAAATGTTTCGAAGGAAGAGGAGGAAATGTTTGAACACTTTTAGGCTTACTCTCTCAGTCGACAGGGACAGAATGCCTGTCGTGCACCATTGCGACATTGTCGTCAAGAGGTTGAAGGAAATGAACACATCATAAAATAATCCTTAGAGACTCGTTAAAACAACTATAATTTGAAGGAAACGATAATATAATATCTATAATAGGTAGACAGATGTAAATATTCTCTCACTGGTGCATTATTCTGCTTTCATTCGCGTGGCACTGAAGAAAAAACTAAAGAAAAGAGGGTGCACCTGTCGCGCTGATTAGCCTCGAGCGGAGCAGGACCAATAATGGAGCATTGGTGGAATAGATTTAGAGTTGGCATTAGCTTACTCCCGCTCGTCGGTTTCATGACTGAGCTTGGGCGATCTGTGGTCTTTGAATCAGTTTTAACACAGGAAAAGTGTGAATGGTCTTCGGAGCTTTTTTACGCCGCCATGCCCATAGCTTAATTTTCAACCGCTTTCTTTAGCGGGTTTCAGAGTGGGGACGGCATTTTGTGGATAAATACCCTTTATAGATGTCAGGGTCGACACTACCGGCGGTACTGGTGGGTTTTTCGTTTGTCCATCACGCGGTTAGGTCCCGGAAAAAAGTGCAAAAATTGCTGAATTATTGGAGTTTGGACAAAACTGGAGTACGAAACGTCTCCTTTTCTATTTCTAAAGGTACCCAAAGAATGTTCGTTTTGTTTACACTAGAATGTACTCATTATTTTGGTGAAAGCATTGGGCGTTTTGTAATAGCTTCAAAGTAAGTGGTGAAAGTTCCTCACAAAAGTCATATCAATCAATCATCGATTTCACTCAACTTTATGAGCTTCGTTATAGACCGAAGCCGGTACAAGTGTGTACAGAAAGAGATTTAATTGGCGTGATAGACAAGAATGCTTTCAAAATAGAAGTAGAAGTCCAAAACGAGAATGTGATGGTGGAGAAACAGTAGTTTTTCAAGATTCTCGGAAGAGAGGCTTCCTCTCACTAGTCAGGTTGCTTATCCACCAGTAGGGAACAATCTATCGCACTCTGACGATGTGGCAGGTGTCGCCAAATACTTCATTGTAAATTGAATTCGAATGGATAATATCGACGTCAGCACGACACTTCAGTCTCACTTCTGTTAGCCTTCACACTGAGCTCTTCGATTTCTGCTTCCGCTTCCGTGTTCCGCCCAAAAAATTGCGGAACACAGAACTCGGAAGTGGAACGGAAGGGCAAAAACCGCAATACGAACCACGGAAACGGAAGCACCGCACACCCCTGATAACCACATAACAAAAGACTTTGACTTCAGCGGGCTCACTAAGGGGCAAGAGAAAAGTCGCCATGAGTGCTCCTCACACGCGCTATCAGTGGGAACATAAATGGCGTTGCTTGCGCAGGGTCACTCGTGTTATCCTTTCAGCCATCCGTGCGCAGATGAAAAAGTTCGTCGGTCCATACAGTTACAGCTGATGCGCGCTGATTCAATCCTTGTGTTAAGCAGAGCCATCGACCAAAGCATGTGACGAGACGTTAAGGGACTGCATTGCACCGCTTCACATACGCGAAGATTGCACGGTTTATGAAAATCGTGACAGGACCACTGGTGCGCAGCGAAACCTCATAATTGTTGGAACCACAAGGAAAGCCCACATCCTATTCAATGATAAAGTGCTAGATGAAGTTGAACAACTTTTTAGGTCGATTTCCCAGGTTCCTGAAGAAATTTCATAAAACAATGGGCATGTGTTTTTGCTTTGAAAAGCATGCTATGGAAACCCGCAGGAACAATCACTGCCGGATCGATCCCATGATGCTGGCACTCTTTATGACTCTTCGCTGTTTCTAGCTTTAATCCATTTCGGTGTGGTACAACCGCGCGCTTTTGTGTCAAAGCAAGTGCTAACCCTAAAATTAGGATGCTGATCGTGAGAGAGAACAAGTTAAAAAAACGATAAATGACGGTAGATTCTGTGAAAAGCGGCTTAAGAGCCTTAGATGGAAACTTGTTGTAAATAGAACTTAAGGTCACTTCACCTCTGCCCGTGTTGGCTCACGCGCTTTGGTAAGCGTGCACAATCTATGTCATCTTAAAGCACTCATCAGTGCGATAAAACGACAGCGTTTTCTACATTTCCAATGAAACACATCTACGTCGTCAAGAACCTTTATTTTGAACCATATTTCGATGCGAACCACTTGCTGTTTAGTAGTCGGTTTTCGGACGGCACTCGATCCACCTCTTCAAAGCTGGGATAGATTGGACCTTTGCCACGTGAGCTTTCATCTGAATTCGCGAAAAATAGCCGCAGTTAATTGGTAATTGGTATTTCTTTTATAATGGCTACGACAAAAGACCACATGGGTCAATTAACATCACTCTCCAGCTCTTGTTGGTGATGCTCGGCTATTTTCGCAAGCTCCTACACACATTAACTTTTCTACACTATCCGTTACTTACTTTTTTTGTTGAAGCGTATTTTACATGTGTTTTTGCTATTTGTAGGGGTTTTTGCCCACTTTGATTTCTTTTCTTTTCTTTTTTTTTCTTAGACTTCTTCTATTATAGGTAGGTCAGAGTTCAAAAGATGTCCTCGAAATCACAGCGGGCCACCACCTGAAAGGGACCGATGTCTCTACACCTTCTACAGGGTGCGCCAGCTAAATCCGGACAAATTTCAATTCAAATCTCCCGCCACACCGTAACTCCGTCAGAGGTCCCAATTGGTATAGTGTAAGTAAAAATCCTCTTTGTTTCAATGATACCCTTCCAAATGTTTAAACTCTTCCCACTAGTACGGAGTACAACAGAAGAGCCGCAATCATCGAAGGCGTTCGCGCTGGAAGCACAACAGCGGAAATCATTCAATTCTTCGGGTTCTCAAAATCGACGGTTTACGATGTTGCGGCGAGGTACAGGGTTTCCAAAAAGGGTTCTGCAACTCAAGCAAGGAGGACCCACTCGCTAGAATGTGTTTCAAGAACCGTAGGAGTCGTGGAACGGGCTCAGGAGCTGATCTTGGAGGACGCGGGACAATCACTGAGGAACTTGGCGACAGTGTTGGGAGTTGACCAAAGTTCAATGACTGTAGTAGAACACTGGATAGTGGCTGTGTCTTCAGGAAGGTCAAACGTCTTATAACAAGACGGCGCAACAGCTCACACGAGCCATTCGGTACAAAACTGGCTGTGCGGTAACCTGGACATATTTTGGTTATGGCCCCCGAAAAGCCCGGATTTTAACACCATGGGTTACTACGTTTAGAGCGTTGTTGATAGGGTTGCTAATGAGACGAAGCACCCTAATCCCACATCTCTGCGAACCGCCATTGAAACAGCATTCGCAAATTTGGACCGAGCTTTTCTGAAGAGGGCTTGTGAGCGCTTCAGGTCAAGGATGGAGGCGATTATTGCCGCTGACGGAGAATACATTGAGCAATTGTAATCTTAATATACCCCTCTACCTATATGCAAAAGGATTCTGGATTCGAGTTGTATTTTGTGTTTGTAGGGCTGTTTGAAAAATAGTGTCGCGCTTGTCCGGATTTAGCTGGCGCACCCTGTACTTCCCCAAGTGGGACGGAGATAGGTAGCCAGGAAAAAGTCTCCGATCTTATCAGCATATCCTCTGTGAACATTCTGAAAAAAGGTAGTGTAGTTCAATAGGGGTCCTCTAATTCACCATTACCACATCACGCTAGCGGAGAGAATTCCCCGTGAGGCACTAGAGAGTAAAAAGCAATGGTGATCAGGGGGTTGTAGGAACCTCGTGCGGAACCTTCCCTTCTGCCCCTTTGTGCTGTTTCCTGACCTTTTTTGATTTATCTTGGTGATCTGTTCTATGGTATTGGAGGGAGTTACTGCTCATGATTGCCTTCATTCGTTAGCTATTTATTACACACCAGGATGCGAGCCGTCTGGTTTTAGCGCTTATCCGCCGGAGCAGGGATACGAAGATAATCTACGTTAAAGGGCTGGAAACCTCTTACCTCCGGAAAGCCATCATAAAGAGTAGCCACCTTGTTGAACAGATCAGCGAAGTTGGCCACGCAAAGATCAGCCCATGTTAGAGAGTCTCCAACAAGATATCCTGAAATCCTGCATACATTCAACGGAGTACTTATGCATTCGGCTACTGCAACTGTCTACCAACCAGATTTATTATTTCTGAGGAAGTTCGTCATAAATGTGAAGAACTTTTGACGAGCCGGTAAAAGAAGATGTTTCTCCAGATTTTCCTAAAGATCATTTCGACATTAAAAAACAAACGTCCACTGAAATAAGTGAAATTGAAACTGAAGAGAAACAGTACTGACCACGTCACCCTGCTCCATACCAGCGGCAGCTCTAAAGTATGGACGGATCTCGGCAAAGAAGTCCTCACACTGGTCGACAATGGAGTCCACCACGGCTTCGTCGAGGGCGTTTTTTCCAGCGTAGCCTTTGCCAGTAAACTTATGGCAGTCAGCAACAACTATCAGGTTCAATAGAACTCACCAAATCGCTTGGCCAAAAATCGAGCAATGGCACGGGATTGGCACAGCTTTTTCCCATCAACTTCGAGCACCGGCATCTGGCCGAATGGCATTTCTTAATATCCATTTTTCTATTATACACTACAACGAAATGGAGAAATGAATTCCAGAAATTTGGCTCATCATAACTCACCATCTTTATGCTTCGGCCATTCATCTAATGTGTAACGCACGTCTTCGTAATCCTGACCCGCAAGGGCGAAAAGCTAAAAACTACGACAGAGGTCAGAAATTGGTGGTTGGTAACGCGGAAAAATAGCCACATTTCTCGGGAGCAACTTCAGGAAACGTCCGTGACAGTCATATAGAGATTGGTGACCGATAGACAAAGGCTCCTCTAAACACTTCCCTATTTTCGCGGGTCTCTGCCTGAGATGGTCGAAGTCTGCTTTTTACGTTGTTTCGAGGCCGAGTCCTCGAACAATCTCGTCTTCCCCCGTTCGTTGAGTGGTTTCGCGTATTGTTGTTACTGTGCCAAATAAAATTGTTCGATCATCAGTGTAGTGCACCGTGCATCGTTGATCGAGCACCCTTCTTATCCGCCCTCCTTACACATCTACATAAGCTATTTCTCTTCACTCCGACATTCGATAATTGGGTTATAAAAGGTACAGATAGCACCTAAAAGCTTACAATTAGGCGAGTACTATTCTACGATTTGGTATGCACTTTCTTCAAAGTATGTGTATATGTTCCTGCTATCGATTAACTATTTCGTTATCAGTTTGACGCATAACTAAAAGTAGCTACAAATAATCGCTGTGGTTTACTATAGCTAGTTCTATTTTTTAGCTTTCCGATGATTCACTCGAAGCATCGTGAATTGGTTGCATTGTAGAGGGGTTGCTGCTTGAGAAGATGCCTCACTCAATTCATAGAGGTGCTTGAGGTGAAGTATAGAAGTTACAGGGATTTACCTGCCTTGGAACCTCTGCACGTCCTCGAAAGGAGAAATATATCAGTTTGTAGTGAACCATTCTGAAATTGCGCGGAATAGAAAACCAAATTTTCGAAAATAAAATGGGCACCATCTTGGAAACGAACAGTTGAAGAGGTTTTCGATGTTAACAGATGATCGGTCAAATAAATTATGCCAATGGATCTCATCAGTCGCCAGCCTCGGCTGGAAATCCATCGCTTGCTCTCATCTGGCTTCGGTGTCTAAATTATGTTCTTGCACCCAGACTATTCAAAGCACCAACACCTTTTTTGGGTTTTTTGTGTTGTTTTTTCTTTCTTTCTATGTTACTAACATTATATCCCTGTCGGCTGTTGGATTTCAACGCTTAGCCCACTATGGTCTGGAAATGAATCAATAAATGAAATAAACAAATGAAACCGGATGACCATCTTCCATCTCACTTGGGCCTACATGCGGAGGAGCTTTGGGTTCTGACCGAGGCTAATTTTTGTCCATGAGAAACAGTGAGCAGAAACGGAAGTGAACGCGATGGTGCAGATGTTGATAACCAATGAGGAGCATCCATAGGCTAGTACAGGGCTTTAGCTAAAGAAAGATCTTGAAGAGATCAGAACAATAGCCGTAGATGCACCGACAACGGTGAATTATAGCGGAGACAGCAAAACTAAAGTGCAAGGGGAAGGTAAACATGAGCCGTTTTGATATATTGAGAGCAGATAGTGCGAATTTGGAGAGTGCGAAGAGTGATAATCATGACTGCACTCCATCACTTACTGCTTGATAACGAATCGCTGGGCACACTTTTGCAAAACTTTTGTTCTGTTTACATCGACGCATCCGCTCTTTCGTTCTGGAGCCTCGTGCTTGTAATCAGATCGGCAGCACCGAATGATATCTACGCCACGACTGTGTCCCTGCATTTGCAGTTTAATGAATTTCAACTTTGTAATGGGAGCTTCCAAGGAAACTGAAAAATAACTCGACTATGTCTCCAATTATGTCTATGTTTATTTCTGAAGTAATTACAGGAGTTATTGCTGAAAGCCTGGAAGCTAGTGGCGAGCGGACGATTGCAGAAATATTAACATTAACAGTAACAATAGCACCACGAGAATGCCATCTTGATCAGCATGATTCACTAAGCCGATTCATGCCCTTCAGGCCCTTAACCAATTTGTGATCGAGACAAGATCCAACTCTTGTCCGGTAGATGATAACTGAATGTATGGTGTACATAGAAACAGAATAAAGGTATTGCAAATAGTGCAGAAACAGGTCAGACCCCTAAAGTATTTTCAATTGTTGCCTAGTGGCTGAACTGTGACATCAATCTCGTGCTTCGATTCAGAGCTGGCACCTGATTCAAGAAGCTTGATCCACTACGCTCCTCTACGACACTCGTTTTCTGGGATGTTGAGGTAGAGAAGCTTGGCTGTCTAACTCACCCATCTCGATTAATGAAGCCGAATCTTGTAAGCAAAGTTTGTCGAGATTTCGGGAAATGTTTTCTTCTTTCGGTGTTCTGCTGTTCACCGAAGGAAAAAATGACGAAAAGAACCTGTTTCGGGAGCCTCGGTGAGGCGTTGACCAGCCGACAAAAACGTTATCAGGGTCCTACACAGCAGAAATGCGTTGGAGAGGAAGAGGAGACACTTCTACCTCTGCTTTCAGATCTCACGATCAGTTTAGCCCAGTACACTATATGGTTCACTACGGAGGTCAAGTAAACAACACCACTCACTATAATCTCTGAAGAAGCATCTATTCGCTTCATGGAACGGTAAGCGTGTACAGCTTTAGATCTCTTACCTGCAATTTCTGAAAAAGAAAACAGACATCTGTATACTATCGGAAATCATTCTAGAAGTCTATGTATTATAATGTATGTAGTTTATAGAACATACTACCTACATAAATAGGTAACTTTTATGCGATGCGCGTTCATTGAGCAATAAAGCAGACCTACTCGAATCCTCAAACTGCAAATCAGCATGCTAGGCGATGGGCGACGGTTGCAAGCGAAGATAATTTATGCGCTCTCAGTAATTCAAGTAGATAGACTAAACATATATCATTATAAAGGAGCTGAACATGTGTGTTTACTTTGCAGGAAATTGCCTAGTTATCGAATGGGCTGGAAATAGGAAAGTTTGCTTGCAGCGGGAGTTTAGGAAGCCCTTCCACATCTTTGTATGCTGCTGTGCCGAACGAGGTTAGTAGACGAACCAAAACTTATTGATGGCCTAACGTCGGAATAATAAAGGACTTCAGTCCTCTGAAGCCTCTTTCATTTGCAGGAAAAAACTGAGTTCTTTGTGCAGCTAAAGGATTGTGCGCAATTATCTCACTGATGGTTTGCAGAAGTGATTTTCGATGGTAAGCATCGCCGGGAGCGAACAATGAAGCCCTGACCGCAATCAAAGCCCGGATATCAGAGCAAACAGTGGCGACTGCGTTTTCGGGACACTTCACTGATCGGAATATGGCAGAGCATTTTGTGCCGCACAGCTATATACAGTTGCTGTTACCAGTGCAATGCATCATTTTAACATACCTGTTATTATGTCGTTTCTGTGAGCCGCATCGCGTTTGTTTAATTGCTAATTCATTTTTCAAAACGCGTACCTTTTCACAGCATAGAGCTCCTTGGAAACCTTGATCACACAGGTTTTTTTCACTGGAACATTTTAGAAGTTGGAAGGGTACGGATAAACGAGCACCTATTAAACAGGGTTGTTGGAAGGGCCTGAGTCACGAGCGTGGGAGTGTTTGAAGCAGCCACTAATCCTTTCGGGTAAACAGCGCTGCTGAAAACTAGTACGCTGTCCGTTTGATTATCTCATTGGAGATCTCCGCACAATCACGACGCAACTCCGCTTAAGAATTTTGACTTGAGCAGAGCTGAAAGATCAAAAATATCAGCTGTTTCTCATTGTTCATAACGCACCAGTCTGTGGTTGACCAGCCATCGCTTGCAATTTCTACACTTAGTATCTTCCAAGAATGACCGCGTATGTGGTCTAATCGTTTATTGGAGTAAGATTTCAGTATAGAATGTCCCCAATTTTTTTCTAAAGCTTTTCTATATTTGCAGCTGTTCCAACGTCCAGTGTTATTGTGTTTTGTTTTCTTATTTTATTTTTCTGTTCCAGAGATTCCATTTTCGATGCAGTTGTCTTCCACAGGTTCAGTGAACTGAAACTGGGATTTCGGGCCCTGACAACCTCTGGATGTCGAGCTTTTGTAGAGACCGTTCTTTGCTCACGTCCATCAAGCTCTTAGATCAGCTCACTTAAACGACTTGAACTCTTCCTAGTTCTGCGATAAGAAGGCGTGTAGCCGGTGTGTGTCAATCACGGACCGTGGTAAACTTACTTTGTAAGCTACAAATCTAAATAATTCAAAAGCATTTAGGACCTCTCGGTGCTGGCGTTTTTTATTCAGATAACTAAACTTGTAAACGATTAGCATTAGTGAGTGAAATCGATGAATCGTTGTATATTTATTGGGTCATTGTTAGTACTTGATACATATATTCGATTTAGTCCTTGTTTTTCAACATTTCCTACAGCACGTTTTATATCCCTCGTTTTTTCCTCAGAGTTTAAATCCAATACTGTGATTCGTAATCCTCTTTTACTTTGATTAATCATATTCTTGCTAAATATAAGGGGACTTTGAAACGAAAAAAGACATGTAGTGGTCGCTCGATTCCTTCTGCCTTTTTGAAAGACTGCTTGAAGATTCGCTCGATGGCAACGCCTGAAGAATTCATTCACAATAAAGCTTTCTGTAGCAGAAGGGGTCATTTCCTTCGTTCCTCGAAAGGCTGCTGGTTTTCTTCGTATGACATGCCGCTTACATAAATCGAGGCACACTCTGAGACTTTTTCACGATTCTTTATTTTTCTGTAAGGATATTTCAAGTTGTAGGTGATTCTTTATTCCTCGGACTTTTCTTCTCCTTAACGTCTCAATCCCGTCTCCGCAGCGCGCTCCTTCCATTCTCGAACCTCTAACAGGATCCTGTTGAAAAACTCCCGGCACTTTCATGTTCACTTTCCCTTTCAAGTGCAATCATCTGTTATCTCAACTAGTCAGTGGTTTTTTGCTTATTCGAAATGGATCCCTCGACGGCGTGGAATTATCTGTACAAAGGATAACTGAATCAGCTGTACCGATTAGACCGCCCTCTCTTTTCAGTAAATATTTGATTCGTTGTCGATCCTCCCATTGCGATCGCCAAGATTCGCTTCTTGTGATCTACATATGCTTGACATTCCGGTGCTACTGTTCGTTGTCGTCTTTAACGCATGCCAAGTAAGTTTTTCCAACGAAAAACAAATGACCTAATTATAATTGTACTAGCAGCAAAGTGTTTCAAGCCGTCTGACGATAAGAGTATTTATAAAACCATTTCTTTTCTATTTCAGTAGCTCTTCATCTTTGAATTTTTCATTCGATGTTGCTGTGTTCTCCATGATTGTCAAATGCAATGCCTTCAGGGCTTTCACTTCAATGCGGATGGATTGAATAATCGCTGTAGAAGGCTGCAGTATTTTCCATATCTTTGTGTGCCAACAACAAAACGACAGCTCTGTCCCTGTAGAACTACAGAGTCGGTAAATTCTCCAAAGTTTGTTTCTATATTCAAGACAGCTCTGAGGGCATGCCTCAGAGAATCACTAGATGATTTGTCAAAAATTAGTCGAGTGGGACGTATTGTCTCTCTCCTCTGCTACTTGAATTTTTCAACTATTCTAACTACACATAAGTAGCCCTAGAAAGTGAGACTGCACATAGGTCTCGCTTTCAAGTTTATAAAAAAACCCTGATGGTTTCGACGTTGACGTGTAGAGTGAACTTGCAACAAACATTGTGCAGCTCTATGATGAATCTCCAGTGATAAAAATTTTTCTCACGTCTGTTTTCTTTTCTCTGTTTCCTTAGCAATATTCAATTGAATATTGACCGGGCATATTTTCGTTTCCTCAGCCTTCGAGACTGATAACCAAGCTCTTCCGATGCCCAAATACAGGGATTGTGTTGCTGTACAGTTAAACCTCTGGAAGTTTGAAAACGTTTGGAAATCACCTTTACAGTACTTTTCAGGTCCTGCAACTGTTTACCAGCCACTGTTTCTTGTCCTAATCAGTGCTTCCATCAATGCTCCAACTCCTGCCAGATGCGCTTTCCATTGTGTCAGATTACCTGTGGAAGGACCTGCGCCTCTGTATGCCGGTATCTTTACTGTGTCGTCAATAACAGTTTTGAATTTCAACTAGAATGAGAATTTCTTTGAGCAGAAGACGATTCCAATAATTCAAAAAAAAGAACAAACAAAAACTTTCTTGCTATTAAGCAAGAGGAAAGAAGTAAAGGCTGTGAGGCGAGCCATCTCATTACTGTCGTAAATATTTGGTGGCACTCATGTTTGAGGACAGTAGTGAATCAAAAATTATAATAATAATATCCAAAAAATGATCTCCACTTCCCTATTTGCACAACTGTGGATTCGGCGGGATTCGAATGGGATTGGCTGTGGATTCAGTCAGATTTCATCTCGCAAGTGACAGGGCGCGGGTGGCACAGTAGTAGGAGATGGTAATGATTACTGGAATCGATCAATCTAGGCAGGCTGTCCAAGCCTTCCATACCTCCGAGACTGGTACCAGACTTGTCTGGGAAGGTAAAGCCACTGACTTGGTATAGCGGTTGGTCCCGCATGTCATTGTATAGGCCAAGTAGGCACTCACATTGCCTCTACGATTCCAAATCGAACAGGAGTGCGACGGCGGGTCCTTGGGGGACTGATATGTAGTCGCTGATAGCCTTTAGCTTTGCGTGCAGCAAGCGTTATGTATATGTGAAATTAAGCAGTTTTCATTGTCGAGGCAAAAAGTCCCCTCTAGCATCGGTTTTTCTGGTCGTGTAATCTTCAAAGATTGGAGTGCATACGACCAGCGAGTAGTTTGTTACAAACTTCATATTTTCAGAAATTCGGAGAGTGCAGCTTATGTGACACCGCTTCCTATTTTAACGGCGCAACCCCTCTTTCAGACATGTTCTGCCGACTGCACACGTAAGGTGCCTTCTCATCTATTTATTTTTTCTATCTGTGGTTGTTCTACTTCGCAGAGTTTTAGTGCCAATATGACTGCCTCTCACGACAGTTCGGTACCACTCAGTGTTCGACATCGTGTCAAGAGTCGTGTGGTCGCGTCTGCAGCAGAACACCCTTACCAGTGAAGCCTGTTCAAGTAAGTTCACAGGAACCAATCCCTAGTCCACTCAGCACTCTTGGTCTCCACAGAAGTTAAAAAATAAATGGCCTTTTCCAAAATACATACAACTTATTTTCAAAACGTATGCAGCTACAGCGATTTGTTGTTTTTGTTTTTGTTGGTTCCCAATTCACATTACCATTAACATCAGTTGTCTTAAACTAGGCATTTCCATGTTCACCACTCGTTTCTACAATTCGTTGTGGAAAGCATTGCATTTCTCGTTGATTCGAATGTCAGGGTCACTCTTCCTAGACAAAACCATCTACAATAAAAGCATGGCATTTTCGAAATAAATAGTTCAATTCAAAATACATTTCATTAGAAACCTTAGATTCTTCAAACAATAATTCTAGCTAAACTGTTTAGGTGCCAATCAAACTTGGCCAAAGAGCTGAATGCCTCTCTTCATGCGGCCACTCCTGCGAAAACCTATGCTATGCTGCAGTATCGCCATCGCAGTGTCGCTTCACATGCAACTCGAATTGTAGGAATCTGTGCCCTGAAGGAACCCCTTCCACATCTATTCCTCAACTCCCGCTGCAAGTAAGACTTCCAATTTTACCGACTACCGTGCCATTTATAACTAATCCCGAAGTAAGTCGCCAACAAAAACACACTCGAGCACAGAAAATGATTCTTACCCAGTACCCAATTCTAAACCAGCCACAATTGTTTCTTTAGGCGCTCCAATCTCCGTTTCTGCAGCAGCCTGAGACAAAAAACTCGCCATTAAAAATTAATATTGAGGTGAGGAGGACAATTTGCAGGCGCAGTTATTCTGTCTTAATCAGAGGTTTCATTTTGCTTTTGCAGCTAACTGGCGACAAATACGACTCTTCGCCGGCACAGCTAGCAGATGTTAGTTGGTCGACACAATGCTTGCAGCAGTGCGACATTGGCTGCCAGCAAAGTTGCAACGAGAGGAAGTCACTTCCCACTGAAGGATGTAGCAGCAGCTGTTCCAGCACTTGCAACCATGTGCGATTTGAGAAGTCATCAGCGCAGTTTTTGCAGTTTCAATTTCACGTTGCTAGAAGTGCTTATTCAGCATTCACAGCTAAGAATAACCGACAGTTCCTGAGTAGTTCGGACACACCTCGTTCCTATTCCAGGTCTGCGCTCCAGCAAAGCCCTCACAAATGATCGTCAAGGACGTCGCAACGTATCCAGTACGACTTGACCCCGTTCAGAGGTAGTTGGATGAATCAGAGATGCGAACTCCAAATCTTGCTAAGAGTCACATTCAGATGTGCTGCGGAATGCCAGTCGGTATGTCAGATGGCCTGCAAGAGGCAAATTTCACAAGCGAGTTGCATTGATGCATGTGCTCCACAGTGTGATCGGGCTTGTACGTCGCCTCAGGTAATACCGAATTTACTAAAAGCTGCAGTAGAGAGGAGCTTGTCGATAGCTCGGAGCTATCAAATTGCAAAGCCCACTCACAGTTTCTACCCACTAAAACCTCTGAATGTTTTATAGGTCCAAAAGAACTCCGCCGACCTATTTGCTCGTAGTCCGCTTCATGACTCGTCTCCTGAACATGATGATGAAAGCCTATCTTCAAAATCGGCTGTTGAAATTCCACTGAAGGTGTATATCAAGATGGCGGATCAACAAGAACCGACAACAGTTCGGTAGCTCCGACAGACGTCCCGTGTCTCTGTTTCTATTTTCTTTTGAGCACTCCTTAATTTTATGGGAAGTACGTTTCTTCCCATTGTGATGCTGCCATGTTAGAATGTGATATTGTCCGGTATTTTCTGCAGACGGAAGACTTTTAGCGTGTAATTTTAACATGGAATTAGCTATTAAAATTCTTTATACGTGCCTTGTATTTGATTTGTCCTTTCTCAATTTTTGTTTAAATTTTTGTGTAATGTCAGCTGTGCTCCCTGCCTCTTCACTTATAGCTCACTCTACATAATTTGCATTCCCTGTCGCAAATAAATAGCAAAATTGATCACTACGACATTGCCTGCACTTACGTAATCTTCTTCTACAAAAGACTAGAACTGGCCGTACACCATTGTAGAAAAAAATTAGGTAATATGACACATCGTGGACAGGCGCCCGCCCCTGCTGCCAACCGGTCAATAGCGTCGCCCCTCGCCCGCCCCACTCCCCGCCCCTACCCCCCATCAATAGTCCTATTACCTATTACCTATTATAATGAAACCGCGTGGCTTCGCCACGCGGTTTCAGGCTAGGGGAGGAACTCCGGGGCGTGTGAGTCATCCTAAGCATTGCAAGCACTCACCCTCCCCGGAGTTCCTCCCCTAGCTTGAAACGGCGTGGCTTCGCCACGCGGTTTCATTATAATAGGTAATAGGTAATAGGACTATTGATGGGGGGGGGGGTAGGGACGGGGAGGGGGGTGGGCGAGGGGCGACGCTATTGACCGGTTAGCAGCAGGGGCGGGCGCCTGTCCACGATGTGTCATATTACCAAAAATTATTCACAATAGGAGCGGTTCATCATATACGGGTGTCAGTATCGAGTGATCATCCGTTCTTATCCTCATATTTTTATGTCCTACATAATGCTGAAAGTGAAAGTTGATTGGCACAAATAAGTGCGATACTTACGAACATACAAGTTCACTAAGCGCAGTACCCACGAAACGGGGGCAAGCTCACTCCAACGTGTACCACGAAGCGGCTATGTACAGCGAATGTGCTGTTACATTTGATGTAAAGTATCGGTTTAAACTTGGTTGTTAGGAAGCATGGCTAAGATCTTGTACAAACTACGATATATGGACCAACACAACTCATTGTCCGACTCATGGGTTATTCGAGGCAACTCAAAACCAGACACAGTAGGTCTTTGTGAATCAGTGAATCAGTCATTATTCTCTCGAAAAAAGTATGCTTAGAACCCTTCTTTTCTAGGGAATAGCGGTGGATATCAGCTCTCGATGCTGTTTTCAGCAGGTCTGACATCCAAGACTCATGTGCGTACCAGTTTTATTCAGCTATCATTCAAGTCAAGCACTTGTTCATTGATTGTCCGTAGCAGTGGGAATTTCCCGTTGCCGCATCTCCCGTAGACGTCGTCAGATCCTTAATAGATTGAGAGTAACAGAAGAATTTCTTATCACACAAAAAAAAAAACATACCGATATGATAAACCATCACTCCGGCGATTTGCAACTCTTTTGCGTATTTTGCCTTCGCCGAAATACTTTGCTCATCCTCGAAGCTCAGCCAGAGTTTATCTTTACCTGGAAGTGTTTACACTTACATATTTAAAAGTACAACTTTGAATTCAAGAATAGTCCTATATCAGCCATCTGCGAACAGCGCTTATCCGCATCGTTATAGAAATACAACGAAATGCAAAAATTTAGGTTCCAGTTCTGAATGGTTTTCGTTTTTATCATCGGACATAATTTTTGCCTATTTTTAAAGCTCTCTGCAGTTCTGGTGGTGCCTGAGAATGCGGCTAAAGCGGATGGCAGCGAAGTGTTTCTTAGACAAAAGTTCGCCCGGAATGTTTTTAAACATGTGTTCGGTTGTATACAGTCAAACGGTGTTCATTATTATTAGAAAATAGTGTGAAATCTTCTCCTATGTATACTCCACAATGATTGAGTGATATGTGAAAAATTAGAAGAGATGGAGCACCCCGCACATTCCCCAGACCTAATTCTCTGTGAGTATCACTTAATTCACCTTCTACAAAGTCTCTATCGCCTAGAAGATCTTGTAGGAGCGGTCAGTTTTGGCTCCCTGGCTGACAAGGTCTTTCCGGTGGAACAGGGTCGCTGATCTAAGCAACAGGTGAGAGGAACAATGAAAAAGCTCTTCTTAGGTAAATTTTAAAATCTCCACACCTACCGAAAATATATGGAGAATTAGCATTTTCGTCCCAGACGTAAGTGTATGTGGTGCTATCCTCAAACAATCGACATATCTAAAAAAAGACATGATTTTTGTTTTATTTTTGAAGATCTGAAGGCACCTAGGCACATGTTTTTAGATAAAGTGAAACCAGAAAATCATCGCATTACTCTCTGACACCCGATTTACAAAAACTATGGTTATACCTCTGTATAAACTGCCCTGTTCTATACTGCTACTTTATGTATTTGTTTATTTTTCTTCTGAGGAAAGTACCTGAGGAAAGTTGGTGAAGTCATCGACAACACCCATGGCTGGTGCGTAAGGAAAGTTCACACGCCAGTTCACCAAGCGAAAGCCTCTACCGTACGTAGGTATTCCGAAGACCTTCAAGAATATTTAAAATTGCAGTTCTTGAAATATTTACAATAGAGGAAAGCGAAGTCAAACGCAAAACCGTTTTGTTGCTCCACAACCCCATCTTAGCCCATGTCTCCATAGATACTTCCTGAAAATGAGAACAGAACTTTTCACGGGTTTCTTAAATACCGGTTCGATTGAAAATTTTCTTACCGAGTTCATTTCACCTGGCAAACCACGCTCACCCGTGAGCCTTTTCAACGGGGCGTTGAATCCGACGAAAGGGTGTAAATATGAGAAAATGTGGAAGTCGTAATTCATCACATGCACCAAGTCCACATACCTCAAAGCTAAAAATTTGAAATAAGTCGATAGTATGAAGTAATGTGGTCTTCGAAAGCTACTTATTGAAAGCTGATGGATCATATGCCACTTTTGTTATGGTTGGTGGTCCAGAGACTGCGACTGTCACCAAGAGTTCCTCCTTGAATTCCTTTCTGATAGCCTACAAGGAGTACTTCACTTAATCTCCAGTACAAAACGAACGAGTTATGAAAACCTTGAGAAGAAGAGGGAATTTCATCCTGTCGGTGAGTGATGCGTCCGAACTCCAAGTGGGAAACTCCCAGTCGATATCCATTCCGTCCAAGGTGTACTCCATGAGGTAGTCTCGAGCCGATCGCGCTAATCCAACAATGTTTTCGGAGGAAGAAACCTGAGTGGGAAAATAGATTGATTTGTTTTGAGATTCTTCGAATATAAAATCGCAGTATATCATCACTTTTTCTAGGATACGAGGGAGTCTCGATTTTTGTAGTAAACCTCACATAATTTGAATATCGAGCTCTACAATTATCGCTGGAAATGAAACCGTTGATATTCGTGCAAGAATTTCTTCCAGCTCAGACCTGTTTGGGAAGGTCGATTCACTGTTTTTAAGAGCCGTTGGTCCTCTTACAATTGAGAGTCCATAGAATGAATCAACGCCGACATCATTGCTTTTACCAAACCTTTATGGTTTGTGCCGGCAAGCAGCTTCTAGCAGCTGCTCTCATCTCATTCAGTGGCTTTATGAATTGTTAAAGTCCCAAAAGGTATGAAGCTAATCGTTGAGGATTGTCGAGTCTGAGCCGCTGTAGTCCTGTACCAATCTTCAGCTACAGAAAACTGTATTATTCCGACGCACCTAGTCCTCCGCATGCGTAAGGGACGAATATCGGGTCAGCGAACGATTAGGTGCGCTGATCATTTCGTACAAGGCCGCAGGTATGATAGTGTAGCTTTAGTGAAGCAGATGCTGTGCACAGAAGCGTATGTTTAAAGTGACCACCGACCAATTTCTGAATGCTGAGCGTGTTCTTCGAATTGACGGTTCTACCTACTTTAAGTACGCGTACTATTTCATCGACTATAACTGCCTCATTTGCTAAACAGACGATCGTTAAATGTTAATAAAGGTGGAATGTCTCCCGAAGGGTACACTCGAGAGGAGGAATACTAACAATGACATAATCAGGTTTGTTGATGCGTAAAAGTTTGCTCTACAATGACTTCTGCCCTCTTCACAATTGAACTCAACCTATGTGAAGATCGCGAGATGATTATTTGGAAGGTCAACTTCAATTCAGTCACCATGACCAGTAGCAATTATCAGAGGTGTTTTAGAAAAGTGGAACGGACAACTGTCTTAACTATTCGAAACGGCAGCAACAAAGCACTGTCGTGTGATCTTTCATTTCGGTGGCAAACTTTACAGCTTATTAGATTTCTAAAATTTACGCTCCTTTGACAGGCAGCTTAAGAAGCAAACCAATGTACAAATGAACGTACCAGCGCTGTGAACGCTTCGTTTGGTCCAGTGAGGCAAACGAGGAGCTTCAACTCCGGCCGACTTCGCTTTAGAGTGTAAAATTCCTGAAACTAGGAACATTTTCATGCCATAGCGTAATGCAAAAGTCACTTTAACTAAGGACCAAGAACGAACAAACTAACATGTTCCTTCATATTTTCTTGGGGTCCTCTAATGTTGCATGACAATTCTCCAAAATGGGGCTTCAACGACGCTACATTAGTGAGAAGTCACGGACATGAAATCTAGCGCCGCCATGAGTCAAAGAAAGACTGTGTAGCAAATTGAGAAAACTCTTCAGTATTTGGCATTGGGAAATAAATCAAACCAGTCCTAAGACTTCTGGATCCCTCAAACGAAGTGCAAAAGCGCCCTCCTAAGTAATATAATAGTTTCTTCATGTTTATGCTTTTGAGATTTTTGGGTGGCAAACAAAGGAAATATCTTCGACACCTTTGCAGCAACTATTGATTGTCATGTACGCGATAGAATTTAAACAACATTTCATCATATATCCTATTAGTGCACATCTTGTGGGTGTAGCCATCAAACTAGCATTTGAGTAGAGCTAAGGATTAGATTCGGGATTGTTCACTCACGATGCGCCGTTGGGAGGCGTATAGAGAGATAATTATATTGCACTCACTCGAACCTACAAGTCTTCATATTCCGTCTAATTAGATGTTTCAATATAACTGTTCTTTCGCAATGAACAGAAATGAGTAGCAAAGAATCACACAACTGGAGAACACGGGAAGGGGGCGGTCGGTGAATAATCAAAATAAATTGCGAAGTAAAGTACAGCTTGGATTAGGCTCCGCTTTTACAACAAACTTTATTTGTGGTAGCAAAGGTGGTTGTGGTCGTCCATGTGACTCAGGCTTTGCGTTTAGTCACCAATCTCATCAAAAATTAACACAAACGGGGACTTTTTGAAACTTTCGTCAGTTTCGGTCACTTTCCGTGGTATGGCTTCGTATTAGTCTCAATAAAAATCTATACCGACGTTGGCATTGAAAACAATTGTAAGAAAGACTTACCTGTGAGATCAGTGACGGCGGTAACTGCAGGTGACCAAGATTGTCGAGGTGGAGTTGGCCGATCAGGATGATATGAGTGCACAACGTAGGGTCTACGTGCTTTAGCGGAGGGTCATTCCAGCTTAATCGCTCCACGATAAAAGCATCTTTGCGTGAATATATTATAACAGCTCAAGTTAATTCCGAGTTAACTCACTTGTAGTAACAAACTACATGATATTTATTCGCAAACACTTGAGCAAACAGCAGGAACAGCAAGATAAATGTGCCCATCGTTCGGTCTGTAATAACGCACAACGCGCATAGTTGCTAGGTTCAAGTTCAGCTATCTCAGACGATATCAAACACCTATGAAATCCGGAAAACTCGTCTGGAAAACATCGGCGATCCTTGTGGAAATGGTGCTGAACCAAATGGTTCCTGCCACAAATTGCAAGCAAACCCCCATATCTGTCTCAACAGATCCTCAACAGTTCTCCAATATGAACTTAGCTTACTTTTACGCCTTTTAAGCAAAAGGTGACTGATGAGAAATAGTGAGCAAGAAGTGGTGATTTCTCGCTAATCCGACTGCGTTACAAAAGTCAGATAATGGAGTAAAAAAATCCCTAGTAAAATCGTGACACGGAACAATGTAATAACCGAGAACCAGTGTTGCGAAATGTCGGCAATTTGAAGGTAAACACGTTATTTTTAGCCCCTCATCGTTAACAATCTGTTTATCTTCATCTCAGCTTGCAAAAAGCTATATTTTTCACGGAACGAAGTGAACAGTTTACGTCAGCGTATAGAGGTGAAGCCTTGCATTTTCCTACGCGCTGAAAGCTGTATAACGAACTCGAAAAAAGCATATAAACACATCAGACGTACAGCCGTGGCATTCCCATTTTCTTACTTGTTCTTCTGCTGGGAGACCGTCCAGAAATATAATCAACAGAAACTACAACAGTTATAGGAAGATATACGCAGAAGAAGAAACAATATGTATATGTGTATGGAGAAGTAGTATACCTATATAAAAGTTGGGATGCCACCGCTTTTTTTGCGTTCCCAGGAAGGCAATAAATAATTCATGGCACTCCTTGCCGTGACGGTGAGCTGCTCACATGTATTTTCAATTCCGGAGACCTGCGAAAAATTCCCCATTTAGTTATCAATTTTTGAACAATTCACTGAAATGCACTAAGCTTTTGTACGATTGTGAGTAGAATCTGCTCACGAATGAGTTACGGTTAATAAGTAATGTTACTGTTATGAGATGAAACGGTGGGACTGCGTGAGAACGGGCTGATGTTATCATCTCGTTAGTTTACTCAGCATCGGTCATGCTGACCCCGAAAAAGGGCAGTCAAGGCTGGCAAGCATTCGAACCGTCGCCAAATGGTGAAACGTGTTTACATTACGATTTCAGGCAACACTGCACGCCTTGCAGTAGTGTTGTGATCAGAAGCCGTTCCGTTCCGCTTCTAATACATGAATTTGTGTTAACCTGTAGCAGGATCATAGCTTTCCTCTGACAACAACAGCTATCCAGGTGTGAGTGAAGTAAGACAACTGTTCCGAGAAGCCTGCGATTGAAAGGTGCACAGTAATTGAGGTGTCTCAGATAGTTTCCTTTTGCAGAACTAGAGTCTCAGGAGTTCATGGGCGTATTCAAAGTCTGCAAATTTCTTCTTCATTCTGGTGATAGAACTGCGAGATTCTCCCAGACTTCTCAACGTCACTAATGGAACATGACCCAGTTACTTTGTGACGACATACAGTAGCGGTCAAAAAGTTATGTCACTTTTCATTTTCATTCTAAAATAGTTCAAATCGAAAAAACCTAATACCAGTTGATAGTTCTGACAACTCTATTGAAAAATATGCCAAAACATACCGCTTTTACAAATTCTGTGTTTTTTAAAAATATTTTATAGTGATTTTCATATGCTATTTTGAACAAAAATATCTTAAAAATCGCTGATTGTAGGATCAATCTGAGACGACATTCTGATAGAGCATTTATCATAATGTGCTACGAACTTTGATTCAAATCGTCTATAAATTATAGATTTTTTGAGCAAACATTTTGGTGGTCAAAAACCGGTCAAATTTTAGGACAATGTTTTAAACAAAATTCTATATCTTCGTAAATTTCAACGAAATACACCACATTTGAATATCTTTTAGAGAATGATTTTCTCTTTGGGATAAGGGTTTTCGTTTTAAAACTGGTTACATGTTTTGGAAGAAAATTTCTTTTAAAGCTGAGATTGCGTAAACTGTTATATCCAAAAAAGTTCAAGAGGAACCGACTCCGTTTCTTTCCAGTTTTATAGTACATTTGTGGTTCTTTCAATACTTCACGTACCCTGGAATAATTCTTAGTTCTTCACAAAGCGCTTTGACTAACACACGCTGTAGGCGCTGTCACTACCAGTACATTGTGCGGGGGCGAGCAAAGGCGCGCACAGCGTGTGTTAGTCAAAGCGATATATTTTTATGAAGAACTAAGAATTATTTCAGCGTACATACAGTATCAAAAGCATTGTAAAGGTGCTATCAACTGAAAAAAATAAATTCGGTTCCGCTCAAACTTTTTTGAATATAGCAGTTCACGCAATTTCAACTTTTAAAGATTTTAAAGAACTTTTCTCACAAACTAAGAGAAAATTATTTTCTATGATATTTTCAAATATGGTGTAATTCCGTCGCACAGTTAAAAAGATATAGAATTTTGTTTGAAACATCGTCCTAAAATTTGACCAGTTTTTGGCCATCAAAATGTTTGCTCCGAAAAATCTATTCAGCGGCGATCTTATTCAAATGTTTGTATCACATTATTATAACTAGACCATGCTCTATCAGGATATCATCTTAGACTGATCCTTCATTCAGTGATTATTGAGATATTTTCGTTCAAAATAGCATATGAAAATCACTATAAAATATTTTTAAAAAACACAGACTTCGTAAAAGCGGTATGTTTTGACATATTTTTGAATAGAGTTGTCAGAACTATCAATTAGCATCAGGTTCTTTCCGTTTTGAGCAAATTTTGAATGAAAATGAAAAGTGACATATCTTTTTGGCCGCTACTGCACATATACATGTGTAGATACAGTGTGCCTAACGATAAGGGCAGTTCGAGTGCATCCGTCTTTGCAATAGTAACCAATGCGAGCTCAGAGCTCGAAGAATTTCACTCTTATTAGCACGGCCCGTCTCCCTCTTCTTTTTTTCCGGAATCAGGACGCGGTACCCAACCAAATATTCATGCTGTACGCTTTTTCGAGAACTGACAATGAGCTCGGCAGTTTAGATGTTTATGAAGCATTGTAACAACAACAGGTATCACAGTAACTCAAAAAGCTGTTTTCGGTCGAGTCTCAAGCCATTTTCTCAGCACTGGTATTGTGCGGATGTTGTCCGAATGAGCTTTTATCTAAACGAAAGCACTCAAAAGTATCCGCTAACTCAAACAGTATCTGAATTCACTTGTAACTCTTAACCAAAATAAATGAATACAGTTACCTCTGGGAAGCCCTCGTAGAATTCTGGGACATTTTGGCCAATCTCGGCCGCCTCGGCTAAATAAAGATCGGCCCATGTCAGCGAGTCACCGACGAGGAATCCTAAATGGTTCTGCTAATTGGAAAATAACACCTGCTGACCATAAGTCTCCAAGTTGCATAATAGCATTCTTGCAGATAAGAATGTCTGAGGGCGCAAAACTTTAATTTCCTTGACCTTATGATACGGATACATTCAGCGATCCACGTACTCTTTTTTTTTCTGTAGTATTATACAACCATGAGTGAAATACACATTCCTTTGAAATGAATCGACAGTTGAACCCACCAGATTTATTTTCTTTCAAGAACTTCAGCAAGAACGTAAACAGTTTCTCACGAGCAGGAAGAAGGATACCTTCCACTGAGGTGGACTGAAAAAAAGAAGCGTATATATATTTATATTTTATTTATATAAATATATTTATACGTATATATATATATATTTATATTTTTTTTCGAATATATATTTCTAGAAATCTGGATTATAGCTTTATTATGGAACATGCTAGTGCTCGGAAAATTCAGTTCAATATCGCCACAGCTATAGTGATTTTGCAAAAACAGCATTATTCCTCCTCTAGGCAATTCTTCCGCTGTCATCTGTTTCTAAGTACCTTTTCGCTAATTCTCTTAAAACCCAATCTTTCTCCTTATCAGGATTCTCCGCCGCCTCCACCGTTCTATCCATGGGAATGCTAATCTGCGGAATGCTCTCCCTATTTCATAGTAAGATCCATAATATGCTGCTCGACTTCAACTGAATGCACTTCGCATCTGCACAATTCCTCAAGCATGGCTCGTAGTCACGGAGAAGAATTGCTTTCTCCTTCTCTCCTCCCAAATTATCATGCAAGTCTTTTAGGACCTGTCACTATTAGTGCTAACATTAAACGTACTACATCTCCTTGATCGAACCCCCAGGCAATTCTTAGATATGGACGAATCTCGCTGACGAAGTCCTTCATTTGGTCAGCGATTGAGTCAACTAACGCCTGCTCAAATGCAGATTTTCCAGCCAGTCCTAAACGATTACAACGCAATCACAAAACTGTCACAGCATTCCGAGTAATGCTCGTACCAAACTTCCTGGCCAGGTAGCGAGCAATGGCAAACGACTGCGCCAATTTTTTCCCGTCCTCTTCTAGCACTGGCAGTTGTCCAAATGGCATCTCTGCAATGTTTTCGCATATACTTCTTGACTTAGCACAAATATATCCAGTATAAAGACGCGCTTCATATGAGTTAAGAAATTAAGCACAAATTCGCAGTCTTTACGGTTTCATCCAACAAAACAATCACCATTCATATCGACAACCCTCGTCCAATTTCCGGGCAAGATCTGTGTTAATTTCTTCCAGAACGTCGATGATGACGGATCGGAGACTCGAAGTAACCTTTGCGGCTCCGCTCGGCTTGGACTTCCCGATAATCCATCTTTAATGACAGCATGCAAAGCTGGTACAACGAGCTGACGACAGTATGTACATATTCGCCATCCACCAAATCCATGTTTAGCAGCCTAACAGGTTTTCCATGGCATAATTTCCATGGGTACACAAGGGCTTGCATTTGAGGTGATTTCATCAGTTTATTCTATTCTTCTTTATCACTTCTTTAAACATTTAAATGCATCGGCTAGAATTTTTCCGCTGTCCTTCGAACTCAGCCAGCCCCGAAATCGTGAATGGAATTTCACGAGTCGCCGCTCGAAGGAATGGGCCCTAGAGGGTGCACTCAACGCACACTGGCGCAAACAAATGCGAAATAACAGCAAATTTATCAATAAACAAACAAAAACAAGTAAAACCTAGTACTCCCTAAGCTGGGTAGAGTGAGTGAAATTAAGCTTCAACTAGAATCCAGCATTTAGATAGAAGAAGCCGTCCATCAAATGTTTGATAACTGTATTCACGCGGCACGTTAACTGGTTTAAGCCATAACCGACTGCCCATTTTCGTTTGGGCTACGTCTAAATGTAATTTATCTCTCAGGGTTAGAAAAATAAGTGTGATCATTATTTCGCTGCATTGTTCGGAGATCTAAAAGGTATGAAAGCTAACAATACCACTACAAGCAGTGAGCGACAGTCAACTGTTTACCTTCCTTTAGTTTCGGCCAGTCCTCACGACTGATCCGCACATCTTCGTAATCTTCTCCAGCGACAACGAATATCTGACAATAATATTACTGATCGTAGATTTGATGCAATTATGTAACACCTTCTTTCGATCGAACACGAAAAAATAGTGATCGGGGGATTTGAGTAAAAGAAGCCTAACATATCGCGAACCTGTCTGATAATCTCAGCTGTTCCACGTCCATCAAAGTACAGTAGCTTGTACTGAACCATTTTAGTATCCTGAATATTTTAGCTCATACGTAAATTACTTACGATTAACTCACGCACAGATGTTCTCGCTAGAACAAAACTTGAGATATCGCACAGGACCAAAGGTGAGGAGTACTATCCGTTCCAATGTTTCATTGAAAACGAAAGTTCAGTTGATAAACATGCTCACTCCATCATAGGAGAAGGCATAACGTGTAACGAATACACCAGGTCATTAATCAAGAAAAGCCATAGTCTCTTATGAGCATTTTGGTACAATCAGCAAAAGAGCGTCTCAACGTCCGACGAACGGCGGAGATAAGATAGCGCATAAGTTGCATTTCAACATCAAGAAACACAGTGCGGTCAAAAGGTTAGTGTTGAAAAAGGGTCAAATGAAATCACACTGTCCGACATCGCATTCAGTGGGAACATCGCTGAAGACACTGTGTCGGTTTCTTCGTCACAGAGCATTGCTTTTTCAAATAGTCCTCTGAAACTCATTGTTTGAGAAGCGAAACACAATCATGATCAACAATTTGTGCGTGTTGTTTTGTTTATGTCTCTCCGAATTCGTTAAGATTTGTCCTTATTAACATTTTTCTTGCGGTCGATTCGGGCCACTTCATGGTGACCTGTCTGACGAGGGAAGTCAGTCAGGGTGCTCCAGAGATTCTCAACGAGACCTAAATGGTTTTGTAGATCTTCAAATGACGACTACAACGGTATAGTTTGGCTTTGCTAAATGGCAATGGGAGGTCCAAAAAAGGCGAAAAAGCATGTAGGGCTCACAATCTGGTGATTAGGGGACAGGTCCGTTCGCTGGACTTTTCTTTTGCCTGCATACACTAGATACCAAATTAGGCTCCTTTTGCAATTTTTTCGCAGCACTTATGTATGTGACCCACATTTACCGTAACCAACACAAATGATGTCAAATTCAGAAACCACTGTCAGATTCGTGATCAGCGCCCCAAATAACCCCCTTAGACGAAGTTCGAGCTAAATCTGTAATTTTGACCCAACCACCCTACTTCGTTAGAACGGACCCTAGCAAGCGCATGTCAGACACAATGGGAAAAGTTGACGTTAGATTTGTGAATTGTGGATTTGACAGCAGTCCAAGTGATCATTCTTGATGATTATGAAAAGAAACTCATCCAAAATGAAGAATCTGTTCTTCAGAGTCCGGAAAGTGGAACAACAAAATAGTGATATTCTTGGCAACTGGACCTTCCCACAACTAATCACTCGACACTAATAAGGCTGGTTGGGTCAAGAACACCGATTTAGCCCAAACTCTGTCTAGGGGTTATCCGCGACGCTGATCGCTAATCTGACATTTGTTTCTGAATTTGGGGTCGATTTGGGTTGGTTACGATAGATATGGGTCACTTAATAAGTGATAGTAGATTTTCTCCTTTGTGCGTTCTTTGTTGGCCATACTCCCCCCAAACGCGGTTCTATCCCGCAACTGCGACAAAATTGCAAAAAAAGCCTAATTTGGTATCTAGTGTATGAAGACAAAACAAAAGCGTTGCAGACGGACCAATCCCCCACCACCAGACTGTGAGCCATAGATGCTACCGACTTAGCCACCATGGCACAAAGTCTGTTAGTTAACACCTAGAAGTGCTATCGCCACTAGTTTCTCGCCACCAGTTAGTGGTCAAGATTTCTTGCCTTTTTTATCGAGCCATCCACTTGCATTTAGAAAAAATAAACTATACCGTTGTAATCGCCATTCGACGCTCTACACAACAGTATGAATCTTGTTGTGAATCTTCGGAGCACACGTAGGCTCCCCGCCAGCAGGAGTAGCGGGGCCAGTTCCCCGACCGCTGCGACGAGATGGCCGAGTAGGTAGTGCTACGGTCTTAAAATCTGACGACCGGGGTTCGATCCCTCTGTGCAGCCTCTCTTTTGCCTTCATGCGCTAGATTCCAAATTACGCTCCTTTTGCAATTTTGCAGTTGCAGTTTCGAGATATAATCGCGTTTGGGACGAGTATCACCAGCAGTGTACGCACGGAGGACCAAATCTACTATGTTCGTGGCCCATACATACCGAAACCAACCCAAATCCATCCCAAATTCAGAAACTAATGTCAGATTCGTGTTCAGCGCCCCGAATGACCCCCGTAGACAAAGTTTCAGCTCAATCGGTGATTTCGACCCAATCACTCTACTTTCACTACGAACCCTAGCAAGCGCACGCCAGACATAACGGGAAAAGCCGATGTTAGATTTGTGAATTGTGGATTTGTCAGCTGCCCAGGTAATCTTCTTTGATGAATATGAAAAGAAACTAATTCAAAGCAGAGTCTCTGTTCTCTAGAGTCGAAAAAGTGGAACAATAGAACAAAGAATATTCTCGGCAAGTGGACCTTCATACAACTACTCACTTGGCACTATCAAGGCTGGTTAGGTCAGAATCACCGATTTAGCCCAAACTTTGTCTACGGGGGTTATTCGGGGCGCTGATCACGAATCTGACATTAGTTCCTGAATTTGGGATGGATTTGGGTTACGGTAAGTATGGGCCGCGAACATAGCAGATTTCGTCCTCCGTGCGTACTCTGTTGGTCATATTCGTCCCAAACGCGATTCTATCTCGAAACTGCGGCAAAACCGCAGAAGGAGCGTATTTTGGAATCTAGCGCATGAAGGCAAAAGAAAAGCAACACGGAGGGATCGATCCCCGGTCATCAGATTTTAAGTCCGTAGCCTACGTGTGCGGCAGTGTAAAATTTCGCCGGCCATTTTCAGATCAACCAGGTGGCGACGGCACCTGGTGAACAAATTGTTGCATTCCTCGTGCAAAGCCGTACACGCTCATATGGGTTTCGTTATGAATCGTCACGGATCGCTCACAACCTTCCCTTGTGAGACTCAATAATTCTGCTATATAATAAGCGAAACCCAAGCGATGTTTGTCATGGGTGGCTCATATGGGTCCCGCCGCGATTGCCCGTTACCATTCTCCCAGGCACGTATTTCGTCAGTTTAGCTCGCCCTCTTTCGCTACATGCTATTTGTTCATCGTTTTATTTTGAATCCTTTTTGTTTTATTTGAAATCTTCATTTCAGTTCATATGTTTTTGTTTTTAGTGTGTATTTAGCAACCGCTTGTCGGCCGGCAGGCCGCTGAATGGCTGGTAATAATATGTTTGAGACTAGAAACTCATGATGGTCTAATCGCTATGCAGTTTGAGTGATTCATGCAGAGCTTTTGTAGGTAGACCTACGGATTTGTAAACTTCCCTCCTTTCTGAAGATTTCACTTAACCCTTCTCTTGGCTATCAGCATGCAAAATAATTTAGCGGGACGAAATTCGGGAATTTGTCGTTGGACCAAATTTTCTCTGAGCACTGCTTATGGTAAATATTCATCGGGTTGATCATCGAAGTTTCTGGGCTGTGTCGGAGAGCTGTTGTTTTCATGTCTCAACGCCGTTCTCAAATTTCAAATTTAATACACGCTCGAGGCATGCAAAAAAGAATACATGGAATATTGTCAAGGGCAACAAAACATATATCAAAAAATACTTCGCATAAAATAGCATAAAGAAGCAAATCGTGCGAGAATTTGGTCTTGATACGATCGCTAAAGCAAGTAGGATTGGTAGTATGAAAATACGAAAATATCTGATATATAATATGTAATATGCAGCATAATATAGAATATATAATATTTAATATTTATTAGCGCCAGGCCGGCGCCTGGCGCTGGCCAATCAGGTGCGGCATGTTCATGTACTGGCCACAACTCCAATCGTGCGCGCCAGCTGGCGGAGGCGACAGATCAAGCGTCCGTTCCGGCTCATATACAAATATATGTTGTTTATATACGTACGTATATATATTTTTATATACTCGTGCATAATTTGTATCAATTTGTATTATGCTGTTGTAGACGGTGAATATTGAAATTGACGTTCTTTCGGTAGTTCAGCAAGTATTGTTTGTTGTAGAACTGCATGATAGCGCACATTCAACACCTGCGTCGACCTGGGCGAGGGCTGTGGAAGAATTTCGCCTTCGTTGGGACCACCCCGCAGCAATAGGAGCCTTGGATGGCGTGTGCGTTGCTTGTGTTGTGAGTGGTATTGTGCGCTACCATTTGGTCGTCTCTGAACCCGAGTCATTCGGGCTCGAGGTTCTGAAGTACAAGGGCTACCACAGTATAGTTCTCCTAGCTTCAGTTGATGCGATCTATCGATGCATCCTGTATGACCTCGGTATTAAATATCACATCTTCCACACGCTTTCAATGCAAACTACAAATTTGAAAGTGCATCAGGAAGAAATTCGGATGCGGGGATGTTTCTTAGCAGTCCAATGAAGACATTCTTGGAAGAGTGGGACGAGTTACCAGGTCCAGTTCGGCTTGGAAATGTAGGAAACGTGGGTGAACTATTCAGTTCGGAGACGCTCTATAAACACGTTCGATCATTTATTACGACCTATGTCACTTGCTTGTCGATCAAGGATTTCGACTTACGACAAGATTTATGCGACGCTACTAGGCCACCGACGCTGATACAAAACGCGTATTTCAATTTCAAACTTCCCAGATACAATACACATTAATTGCATCTACTTCTACCCAAAAACTTCCATTGACAAAGAGGAAAGAGTCTCCGAAAACAACTTTTGAATGCTCGCAAGCCGCTTCCGAATTCTACTGAGACCTTTCTACGCCAGTTCGGATGACGAAATGCCAATCACTTAGTCGATTATGGTGGATGCGAAAAGAACAACCAATTGGCGTGGACTGCATAACCGTTTCCAAAAATTTCACAACCTTCTCGTTGAAAGTGTCCGTGGGAATGACGTCATAGATCGCTACAGAATAAGTGATGCGCTTGACCACGACGGAGAAGTTGGTATTGTGGGGAACATCGGCAAGGATGCTAAAGTTGTAAAAGAGAAGCTGAAAGCCTATTTCTGTAATAGGGATAGTGTCAGGTGAAAGGATCTTGAAGGAACACTACGCCGCTTGTCGCACTGTAGTGCTCGGCGGAAGTTTCGCCTCGAATTGGGTCTTATCCCTCCTAGTGGACGTTGATCAAGTTCCTTCGCACGCTGATCAAGAATTTGATGTTATCCTAGGTTTCGGCAGACGAAAGTTATGATATAAGGAGTTTCATTGATCATAATTTTTAAATTTATAAGGCCCTCATCGCTTCTCTTCTATTGCAGCATTTTTAATGATTGTGAAGACCACTACTGCGTTCCTTTTCCATTTGTTATTTCTAACAAAATTTATCGAATGTTTCCGAGAGGTTTTTACCTTCATTCTAATAAACTTGCATCCATCCATGTTCCATTACGTCAAAAGGTAAAGGTAAAGGTGCCGGCGTTGATCAGTCCCCTGAGGACGCGCCGCAGCATTCGTGTTCCACTCAAGTCGTATTTGGCCCATACAATGACCTGCGGGGGCCAGCCGCTATACCAGGTCAGCGTCTTTACCCTTCCAGACAAGTCTGGTTCCAATTTACCCGATCCCGGAGGAATGGAAAGCTTGGTTAACCCGGGCTGGGATCGATCGCTCGACCGTGCGGGTGACAGCAGCGTCTTTTACCACTGTACCACGTTCCCACACATTAATAACCAAGAATTTTTACGGTCATATATAATTATGACAAAAGTTTCAGAAATTCGACCATTTAGACGATTTTGCAAATACGAAGCCAGTTCAGTTTGAAGTCTATAAATCTTGAAGATTTGCCGCGCCCAGCGGCAGGACCTTGACAAATCTTCGCTGCTGACCTCGACTGTGAAATGGCCTTAATACGCTCTCTATAGTTCTTTTGACTTGCCATTTTCTGTCCCTCTTCCTCGTTTTCGTTTCCTTCCTGTCTTTTACCATCTATTCCCCAGATAGTTCGCATAGTTCTCAGGTTCAAAGCCAACCGCACTTTGCCAAGGTTCCCCGCTGTAACAACCCTTGCTTCTCCGACTTCGTTCATACTATTTGCATCGTAACGCAATTTTTCCCGAGTGTCGCACCTTGTTATTACGTTTTCTCGGAGCATTTTCAATCCTCCCATTTTTTGAACTCCACTACTACGGGGAGCACCTTTGTTCAACTCCGATCTTTATCATTTCAATGTGCTCTACCTTTGCCGTAGCGGTATTTGTTGTGTTTAATGGCTTTAGCTTGTATTTTTCGTTTTCAGTGACAAGTTGTCAATTTGACGCTGATAGTAGGTTCATAAAGTTGGCTTGGTCCACTGATATTCGCTATCCGGTGCGTTTTGTTTCCTTTTCCCATTTTGTCGTGGATTCACGGCAAGAATCCACAAGCACGCGCTGCTGGTGTGGCCTCCTGATACGAACGACCCACCCACGCTGCAAGAGGCTGTGGTCAGTGTGTCGGCTGTTTTTCTTGCGATAGGAGTCCTCTCTCTCCTCCTTACACCCTGTTCATGACTATGCACTAATAAAGTGTAACACAGTAGCTCAGGACAGAAGTACAAGAATAGAGAACTCCCCTCAGTGCATCATATTAGGATTGATCACCCTTGAATATGACCAATTTCTTTAGTTCCAAAATGAGCTATTGGGCACTTAAGCCCGTGGTTTACTCTGTTGGTTTACTTCGCAAATATTAGGTCTTCGGCATCACTTTAATTTCACTGCAATGGTCCGTCGACTAAAGATATCGTGTTTTCTATGTAAGCGGCGAATCTGTTCCAATCTGCTGTTCAGTAGCGGGTGAGTCTAAAGCTGACTGTTTGAATTTCTCCCATCGGTAGAAGTGTGGTGCGGGACGCCTCCGCAGGTACCGAGGTCTTAATTCACTGCTGCTTAAACCATAATACGCTCGAACGACAGTGATCACTGGCACTGTGTTCCAGTGCTCAGATAGATTCCAGGGCGATTATCATCGGCGACTATGATTCCCAACTCCCAGCTGTTAATGGACGGCCTGGTCAACCCGGTCTTCTCATGGGAGGGCGACGGCACTTAGGACTTGGATGGTATATCTCGTGGACAATGAACCTCTCTCTTCTAAAAACATCCACTGAACCTCAACCCCTTTTGTTATTCGTAAGGACGAACGCCACACGAACGTTGATCCAGTCCTAGGGGAGCGTGATGGAACCTTCGTTGACTCAGATCCGCTTTTCTTGCACTAATAGTGATATCGCCAATATTTACGTTTCCAATGCTGCGGGGCTGATGTTTCTTCTTCCTATCTTCTCTGTTCTTTCGCATTCTGAAGCGACCGACGTAGGTGCTAGTTTCAGTATCTTTCCCGTGAATTTCAAGATCTTGCATCTCAGTTAACTTACGGCTTGTGTTCGCAAGAAGTGTCTTCCTTTACAAATAGGACTACCACTTCCCCCGACATGTCACCACCCTTCCGAATATTCTTCACAAGGATTCTATTTTTTGCAAATTTTATGCAACTGGTATTTTACACCTTTTTTTCTAAATTTCTGTATTATACTGTTTTTCTTTCTCTAATTTATTTGATTTGTTTCAGCAAAATGTAGGGGCAGACTTTCATTTAAAAAAAAAAGGGGGGGGGGGTGTAAGAATTGTTATAGATACCTCTTGGCCCGCCATATCCACTGCCACATTTGATCGATTTAAATTCCCGCCTTGACGATAAAAGTGTCCCAATCTAGTGTTCTATTCGCAGAGAGATAGATGGGGAAGATCACATTACTCCATTCTCCTCTTCATATGCCCTATTGACTTGCTTTTTTTTGAAATGAGAAAGAAATTCAGTTTGCGAAGCTAAATATGAAGTGTTTCTCAGAACGGACCAGAGGAGAGCAACATAGTACAATATACAGTAGGCATTCATGGAATCAGTGTCAAAAACCAGGCGTGTAATAGAAATCTAAAAACAAAATAGGCATGTAATAGAAATCATGAAATAACAGAAAGGGAGCGAGTCATCTCGTTACATTACTAACAAACACGCCAAGATACGGGATGTACGTGTTGTCCCTCCAAAATCGTTGTCGGCGAGTGCCGTGAGACACTATGTTGACGTTGAGTTACAGTATGTCGGTACTGAAGATGGAGATTGACGTCGCAGATATAAAAAGGCATCGGAGTCAGGGGGTCGCGGGGAAACGTGGAATCAAGTCTGACGATGAAATATCGAAGCGTAGGATACGTGGATCCACATCGAGTGTCAGAACGTGGATTCAAGTTAGGCCGTTGAATGGGTAAGAAGAAGTAGGTACGAATTGGAAGTAGTTAACGAAGTAAAGAAATATTGGATGAGTGATGGATTGGACAACGCGAAGTGATGAAGAAGAAATAGCAGTCCAGAGACGGGTAACACCCGCAAGGGCATATTCGTTTCTTGTTAACATGTATATTTGGGCCCAGATCTTGAAAATGTCTACCAGCCGTTGTTTCGCCGTTGAAGTAATTTCGGCCGTAGACCTCGCGAAGTTTCTCAGGCTCACTCCTATGTCTGAAATGTTGTTGTCGGCTCGTGTAAATTATAGTGTAAGACGTTCAAGTGGTGGAACAAAGATGCGAGCTAGTTAGGGGTTGAAGTAGGAAGCTCCGGCAGAAGCCATGATGGGAAATGCTACTGGAACAGGACAAGAACTGCTTCAACGGCTCGCTGGTTGCTTTCGTGATCGCTTTCATGAGAGAATGCTCGGAGTGACTCGCTTCATCCGAGCGATAGACGACATACAGAGCTCCGAGCGCCGTCGATTGTCGAAGATCAGAGACGCAGTCGCACTGGGCCAGGTTGTCGAAGATCAGATGGGGCTGACATGTAATGCGATTCCGTGACAACCGTTGGACGAGAGCCGTCAGTGACTGGATTTTGCAGGACGTCAGAAAAACACCAGGTCGCCCTTCTTTCCAATGGTCAGACATCTTCGTCAATCCCGTAGACGAACGATTCGATGCTCTTCGTATTCCTCGAGCGAACACGTTATAAGTCATCATGACAATGCGAGTATTCATGATGCCTCGGTTTCCTTGCCACGATAACCTGTGGGATCCAGCCCCTCGTCTCTTCTCCATCAAGAGCCGATTCGTCCTGCTTACGTCATCATGCAATTCACAACGCCCACAGTTTCTCACGCCTCACACCCGCTTACCTGCCTGTTGTATTATTACGACATGCTTATTGCACTCATTGAGTTCTCATTGTGTTTTTCTCTACATCTTCAGATTGTTTTAGAGAGTTTTATCTATTTCTTTTGTAATCCACGTCGTACGGTCTTCTGACACCTCGATTTATTGTTAGTTTGTGTTGGTTCATATCCCAGACGGGTGGGTTACCACCAGTGTAATAAAAAACACGTCGAGAAAGTGAAGTGATGGGAAATACCGGACAGGCGCGAATCATAGAGGAGAGGATGGACAGGCGGTGAGGACGGAAAACACCCTGCCGTGAGAGGGCGGGACAGCTTGGCAGCACGCCAGGCGGACGAGATCTCGGCGGCTGTTTTCCAGCTGTGCCGGCCTCACGTGCCGTCCCCCCAGGCACATTATGGCCCGCTTCGTTCCAGCCTTTCAGCACCCCAAACCGGACTTGGTGAAGAAATTCATCGACAAGGTCGCATCCATCGATCGGCTGCTTGTTCTTACCGGAGCCGGCGTATCAACAGAATCGGGTGAGTTTCTATAATGTGTGCCCATCACTACACGCCCAGACATTGGCTATACGTATTTGCTATCAAATCACCGACCCATAACGATGTGCTTCAAGGAAGAGGTTGGTGTTCCATTTTCTTCACTAGGAAAACCGCGTTATGATGAAGAGGTCTTACAACACGAAAGTGGAAAATTAGCAAGCTGATCGTTTAATTTCATCGCAATCTTCTACTTAGCCAACAGTAACAACGATTAGGATTATTTAATTAGGAGATCTGAAACGTAAAGCTTAGAACCCCAAAACGGCAGATTCAACAGAATCGGGTGAGTTTCTATAATGTGTGCCCATCACTACACGCCCAGACATTGGCTATACGTATTTGTCCATTAAGGTATTCCTGACTACCGCTCTGAGAAAATTGGCCTGTTCGAACGGTCAAATCACCGACCCATAACGATCCAAGACTTTCTCGCTTCGGAGTCTTCAAGGAAGAGGTTGGTGTTCATGTGAACATTTTCTTCAATTTTCTTTACATTTAGGAAAACCGCGTTATGATGAAGAGGTCTTACAAGTCGCATTACGTTTTCTTCCCACGAAAGTGGAAAATTAGCAAGCTGATCGTTTAATTTCATCGCAATCTTCTACTTAGCCAACAGTAACAACGATTAGGATTATTTAATTAGGAGGGGTTAAACAAACGGCTTTATACCGATTGCAAAAAGCATCGCGCTCTTTCGGCAACGATTGATAGCCGTGCAATTGGGTGGTGGTGTATAATGTGCCCTGGGACAGTCCTGCTCCAAAACTGTGTGCCGTTAGAAAACTTACATAGTTTTGTTTGAATGAACTCGGAACCTACTTGGTATCTTTTGCTGGGCATCCCATCTAGTACTTTTGAAATGGTTATTGTTGAACAGGATGTCATGCTCTTTTTTGAACCTGTATCGATCAGTGATAAACATATCTCTACAAGTCATGTCAAAGCCTAGCCGACCGAAATCACTTGAGAGGAGTGAAATTCTTGAGAGTTCGGTCCTCGTTGTCAGCTACATCCTTGCGACGTTGCAATTGACATTTGCCGCAATATAGCACGTTTGTATTGATGATTTTTTGCTTCTGTTTTCTCTTTTTATAGTTTTCCGATGTTTTGTTGCTTAGGTACTGGTCCCGCAACTTCTTGGCCTGGCCGAATTTCTCTCGTGCACAGTGCAATGCTGCTCATCGTGCAATAGCCTCATGGGAGAGGTCTAATAAATTCGTTTGGTTGATCACACAGAACGTTGATGGACTCCATGCCAAGTAAGTCACATCGCCACTCGATAATTTGTTGTATTCGTCGTGAGAATATGGGGGTATTATTTCGCTGATGCGTTTGGATACTCATTCAAAATGGAGTTTCGCTTGTGTTTAATGTCTCCAATTGGTTTGCAAAATAAAGCTAAACTTTCACCTCGAACACAGTTCAAAGAAGCTGGAAAGGAATTGCCCCGTACCGATGTTCATAGGGAGGCGGACATGACCGTCTAAAACGTCCTTTTATGTTCCTTTGTCAAACCATTGTGTTGAATTCCAGTGAAGAATTCGTTGCTGGTAGGTTTTTCAAAGCGCTTACTTTCGCACATTTCCTAGTTCATTCCTATCACGTTTTTACTGAACAATTGCGGTAATTTAGGGCTGGATCTACTCTACTCACTGAACTGCATGGGTGTGGACATAGAGTGCGCTGCTTAGATTGTGGCGACATAACGCCCAGGTAAGAGAGCTTATCAGTTGCTGAGTTATTCACTCCCTGGAAAGGTTCAGTGCAATTTCCCGAAGTGCTTCAAATATGATTTCATATTGTAGAAGTAAAGTGACCCCGAAATCGTAAATCCGTAGAGTCAGTGATTCTTTGGGCCGCTAGACAGTCCACGCCATTTCGTCCTACGAAAGGTGCCCAAGGCCAGATCTCAAGAATAATGAACTCTTGAGATCTGGTTCGAATCCAGCCTGAGATGCGATTTTTGCGGCGAACCTAGCACCACTATTAAAACATCATGTTCAAGAATAAGGGTTTGTAACTGTCCCATGTGCAGATGAAGAATATCGCGCTTCTGACAAGCTTCGCGAATTTTTTAAATTTTCTTCGGTCTTTTAAAGCTTTCTGTAATGTCTCCCTTCTATTCCATGGAATTTAATGTAAACGTCACTGGGACTGAAAACCGTGTAGTCCGCTTTGGGGGCACTATCGTAACAGCAATTTTCAGGGAAGAACATCAGTCGCGGATGGCAGAACTGAATAAGGAGTGGATGGAGGTGCATGTCGCTGGAGAACTAGCTCCAGATGGCGACGTCCAATTAGAAGACGGTGCACATGAGGTTCGTTTTGCTCAGATAATGTACTAGAAATGCGATCGTTTGTTCTGAGTGCGGGGGACAGGGATTAATTCATGTTTCAAATACACTGCTGACTAAGTTCTCTTGATTCACTAGAAAACTGGCACTGTAGTTCAAGACGAGAATACATTTTTAGCAGTCCTTCCTTTAGTTGGAGAGAGGATTGATCACTTCAGTTTTAATTTCTCCGCTTTACATGAAATTTCACAGCTTTTGCAGGACTTCGTATTACCAACTTGTCAGAAATGCGGTGGAATGTTAAGAACCGATGTTGTGTTCTTTGGAGACAATGTACCACGAGAAGATGTTGACGAATGCTATCAAAAGGTGTGTTCTTCCATTTGGTATTCTCGTCTTGAACTGTAGTGTCAGTTTACTAGAACCATTATTTCAAAGTAGTTAGTGAAGTTAAAATGCTCTGTTATGTTTCCCTTTACTTTAGTGTGTCGCTTCACTCCTAGATTACTGCATGTAAGCGAGGGAGCCAACGATTTTGTGAGATAGCGGTAAATTTGAAAAAAAAAATGCAACAGTGAATATCGGAGGAAATCTCTTAGAACCGATCAGTAAGCGGGTTTTCCGGTTTCGATGCTCGCCGTTCTTGGCCTGATTAATGGATGATATGCTCTCCAGGAGCCAAAAGTGGCGCGCAACCCGCGGTTGTGCAACGAGCTGCTTGTTGTGTGTACAGTTTATTCGGTACTTAACACCCCTTACTGGTGCGGCGGGGTTTCGAAGACTCCGAAGTTGTAATGTCTTATAAATCTCGTGTAAACTCTGAATGAACCCTGCTTCACGAATCCCGCTTTGCTCACCATTCGGGCCTCCACGTATTCGTTGTGTTTACGAGTTGTTTCATTCATCTTATAAATCCCAAATAACCTCCGGCCCTCGTTGATGAATCACGTACTTCTCGCGGTACATTTCCGGGCTTATGGGGGGTACACCACTCATGAAGCTAGGCCCTAATTGCTTCATAGACTATCTGAGCCAGAGCGAAACTATAGCAGCGGCGACGAATCGGGGTTAAATGAACGACGCCCGAGAGTGGTAGCAAGATTCTCCTCGTGGAACACCATCGATTCATTCAGCTACCTGTGAATCACCGTATGTAATTTGAAAAAAAAACTGCAGCGAGGAAGTGGATGACCATCGTGACGGGTGACCTTTCATTAATTAAGTGGACGTGATTGAAGTTCCTTCACAATTTTCCTACTCAAAATTTGCAAGCGTAGTCATACAGCTTGCACTATTGTTGACTTTCAATTCAATTTTGCTTTTGTTGCACATAACACTGGGTGCATTATGTGAGCTGAACAGAGTCCTAATTTATTTATGGTTGAAAGTTCTTTGCAATGGTCTGAGCATGCGTTACTGCGCCTGATTGGATATGCAAGTTTCTTGGTAATGGTTATGTCGAAGCATGCTGTACTTTGAATATCTCACCACATTTTATGTATTGCTCGATTTTAGATTGAGAGATGAAAGATTTCAGGTGGAAGAATGTACTGGAATACTAGTGCTGGGATCTTCTCTAACAGTTATGTCCGGCTTCCGATTTGCCTACCACGCTAGTTTGATGGGAAAACCTGTATTGATTGTGAATATCGGACCCACTCGAGCAGACAATTTCGCTGACATGCGGGTCAGTGCTCCAGTCACGGAGATTGTAACAAAACTGTAACTAGCTGTACATAATCGTAGCTCAAATTGCACTTGTAGTATTTCAAAGTGCATAATTGACTGTGTTGATGTTGATACACCTAACTTTAGTTGCTGACGCTAGTTTGTTTACTATATTGCTTCGTTCTTTTCTTCTGAAGCTCCATAGTAGGTCATCGTTGTATGGTGTGATTTCCTGGTGATGTATATATGTGTACATAGAGATTTGTTAGTGTGATTCGTGTTCAGCACTTAATGTATGATATAGACATCACGTATCTTGCTTTTGTGATGAAATTGCGAACGTGGATGTCTAACGTACTGAAAAACAACGTACTGAAAAAAACGGTGCTTTCATAATTATGCGCCACCCACCCTATTTTGGTGGTTCCCACCTTAACGGAAGAGATACACTTTTTTCTTTAGCGCCATCTGCAGCAGCATAGAAAATAGCCACGCTTTTTTTGGAATATATAAGCTATGTGGTGTTTTTACACCGATTTTTAAAAATATCCTCTGACTTGTTGCGTTATAGGTAATGTACCTCACCTTATTGGGGCTGCAGTTTTGACCATTTTCACTGCTGCAAGAAGACATGCCCCCTCACAGTAGTCGAGTTTGTGACTCTGGCACGTTCTGTGTCAATTTCCAGTTCGTCTACTATCACTGACAACGGAGCGGTGTATATCATTGGCCCTATGGTTCAACCGCGCACATCATAGCGCTTTCGACTGCCGTATGGCTCAACGAATGACATTTTGTGGTCAGAGCGTACCTGTGACCGGATCAATGCGTGTTACGGTATGATGCCTTCCAAATCAATGGCGACGCACGGATTTCAGTCTGGAGCTGTTTGGAACATATCTCAGCTCCTCGCTCCTTTTGTCATGACTTGGCGGGCTTGTTACAGTGGTAAGAGGTGCACGGCTACTAACACCCACACGGCCCCGCCCCGGGCTAACCAAGCCTTCCTTCCCTTCGGGGTTGGCCAAAGTAGTCCCAGACTTGCCTGGGAATGTAAAGATACTTTCCTTTTCTTTAGCGACTACCCACCGCAAATCATTGTACATATTAGCCAAATGCGAATTCACCACGCCTTTACGATTCTGAATGGAACACAATGTAACCGCATGTTCTTAGGTGGCTGATAAACGCCACATCTTTACTTTCTACCTCATTATTGTAACTTAAAAGTTTTTAAAGGTGGAAAATTAGCCAGCGGCTTTACGTTTCAACCTGCTTGGCGTTTTCAGAGGGCTGATTTGGTAAACTTCGGAAGGGGTCGGCGGTGACTGTCCGACTTCCTCACGTTCAAACAATCCGGTTTCTCTTCAGAGAAAATTTACAATCGGTCGCTGTGCTCGATAGTCAGTGACCATTGATAATTACCGAGAATATGCATTGGAACAATGTTGATTATCCCTTAAACTGTGCTTTGTACAAAAATAAGTTAGAAGTCTCATTCATATCTTTTCAACCTAGTAGCCTGCTACAATTGCTGCTATACACTGCACTGTCATTTTAAACATCTGCGAATTATTGAGCAATGTCAATTACACCTTGACAACCTACATTTCATTCATTGGTACGGTTACGTTGTACCTACGAGCTGTGTCACGAAAGGATAAATAGGAGTTGCAGATTTTGACGGCTTGAACGGTAGTGAAGAGGGTGCGTTCTCGATTCTCTCTCTACTTGCCGAAACAGCCTCCGCATCCTCCACCTATTCCTGGAATAGAAAAATGATAAAAAATGATACGATAAAGCTGATAATGATAAAGCTATATCGTAGAGTGATCGTTAAATATGAAATAGCTGAGGATAGGTGAGAATTCCATGCATTTTCAGTGTCGGTTACTGAGCTACTATTGGAATATGATATAAAAAAATTTCCATGTCAAATGATGTTGCTGTAAGAGTCGCTGCTGACACCCGCACGGTCGAGCGGTCGTTTCCTGCAAAGGCTAGCTAAGCCCTTCATCGCTAAACGGCCGGTAAACTGGTACCGCTTGTCTGGCAAGGCGAAGTTGAACAGCTGCTGGTCCAAGCAAGACATTCTCTAGGGGTCACGCGCACACACCATGCCTATGATTCTGAGTGGAACACGAATGCGGCGTGGCAGATTATTTGTGTTGGGTTAGTGGACCGATCAACGCCGACACTTTACGTTTTACCTTATAAACTTTTAAAGGTAAATGTCACAGAAAAAGAGCTTGTCAAAGCAACGCACTACACTGCTTTTCTATACGGTCAAGAACGGATCGTGTTATGTGTTGGATTTTGAAATAAATAAATAAAGAGAATCTGGGAGCTTAATATTTTATGTAGGTGTGAAAGAATGATACGCTACTGCTACTCATTTTGTTATTAAGAAAAACATCACTTACCGTATCCCCCATATCCTCCGTAACCTCCGTAGCCCATGCCACCGTATCCGCCAAGACCGTAGCCCCCAATTCCACCGTAACCTCCTCCAATCATCCCAAGTCCGCCGAATCCGCAGCCGAGACCTAAAACGACATCAATTTCTGAATTTTCGTTAATCATCTGTCTGTCACTGCGCCTTTACAGCAACCTAGAAGAGAAAGTCACGCGTTAATTGCGTTTCGTGTAGAATTTTCTGACAGCGATCGGTTGGGATGAGACTGAAGGGCTGCGATTTTCATTGCGTAACGTTGCCAAGCTTCGTTTTTTATTTTTGGCGATTAATATCGCTAGTTCAGAAACTCTTCACATTGCTGAAGGTCCTCTGTATCACGAGTCTTTTGCCCTACACAGTACCGAACGCTCCGCAAGGATGAAACGACGGCAGCGGCGTTTTTGTGCGCCGAAAGATGTTCACATGTGATGACCGCCGCATGCCCACCGGGGTCCCCACGTGGTAGCCCGGCCGCAGGCGGAGCCTCGTCGAACGACGAGTCACCAGACGAGGATTCTATGGCGCAAAGGATCGAAAATCGAGGGATGAAGAAAATCGCTTGCTAACAAGTTATGGAAAACTGTGAAAAATCGATTATGGAAAATTCGTATGCTAGAAGATAGAGCTTGCGCTGCTGAGATCGAATTCATACCTATTTTAACAAATAAATAAATCCTACAACATACATAGAAAAACGGCGGTTTCTGCGCAAGAAAACGTCGCTGGTGCAGTTTTGTCGTTGGGGCACGTCCGGTACTGTATCGTGATCCATATGATTCAACTTGATTTTTTCCAATAATGTTGAATAATATGTAGTTTGAGGGCTCACTCGATTACCGCTACGAATTCTAGAACGTTCGAGCTTGAAGAATTCTTAAAGGCGATTCGAAAAAGAGTTTAATGTTAACGACATTTAAAATTACGTTTTTTAATAAATCTTTTGAGTCCAGTCGAAGCGTTTGAGAATAGTTTGTGCTATATTTGGGTAAAAATGATTCACTGCAAAGATTAGACTACCATATTCAAAATCATTGCATCTGGATGCACAGCATCTGTTCTCAATTCCCATCTGTCTCTCTTCTGATTAAATTCAGTAATTTCGGGCCACCCATGTGAAAATTACCAGCGAAAACGTGAAACATAGTAATATTGGATGGTGCAGTATTTAACTCACATTGAACGAAGGGGAAGCGTAAAAGTGAGTCGTTTGTTAACAAAAAAGTGTGAGGCACAACATTACAGTAAAAGGTGTTGGCAATAGCTAAAACGGAGTTTCTCACCTATGCCCACTCCACAGCCCAGGAAGAACGACATCGTTTCAGTCATGAAGACGGCGAGCAAAATAGTTTTCAACAAAAACATTCTCTCGTAGAAGTGCTCGAATCGTTGACAGTGGTTATATATGGCTAGAATACAAAGCCAACTTGAGCACTGGCCGTAAGCACCATTCACATTCTATTGCGGTCAATGTTTGCTTTGGGTTCACTTGAAGTTTCGACAAAAGCGAGACCGTTCATTGAGATATATCACACACCACTCGTGCTCTTTCGGGACATCGAGATCGGGACAGAGAGAAAACAACGGAAATCGTCAAATGTTATGTCATTCCCTAGCCTTCCAGGGATGGATCAGGTAACCATACGGCACCGTTGAGAGAAAGGTGCAGTTTCCAAACATTGTTCTTATTATTTTGTGTTTTGTTAAACGTACTAGGACGTTTTTATGGCTGTTGCTTGCACGTTGATATAGTTTGTTCTTTTTGCCAGTAGTATAGCTGATTGTTGAACTTGATTTGGAGTTTGTTTTTCTTATGTATTCGCAGGTGGGTCGCAGGTGCGCCCTAACTAATTAACCAAGTAAATAAGTAAGCAAGTAAACAAATGAATAAACAAATTTGAATTGTCCGCTGTTCGCTTATGCTCGTACCATTCTGTTGTAGGAAGGTGAAGACACTGTGTTGAAGAGCTAGACCCCAAAAGCCATTGTGTGCACATGTACACATTCACCATGTTTCTACGATTCTGAAAAGTCGACAGCGTATGCTTTTACCTAGCCTTTACAATCAGACGTAACCGCCTCTGTCAAAGCGTGGAAGAATCAAAGTAAATTCGAGAAATTATTTCGTCGAAGACCATTTCAGGACTTCGGCGAAGCATCACAACATTGATAGGCGTAAATAGCATCCATTGCCAGCAACTCCTTCATAGGGCATGAGATGGCCTCAAATTAACAGCGTCAGCTGTGACGCTAATAGTGGCGTTTTCTCCCAATGAGTTGTTGATTTTGCGATCAATCGATGCGATCCAGGAGCCATTATGGTTCCACTATTGCTGTTGTCAATGAAACGCTACCAATTTTCTATGCAAAACGGTCTGCATGTTATGGAAAACAACAAGTTCGTTCTAAGAGTCCGAAGTTTCATCGAGCACATCGAATATGGTCGTGGAGGACTCCATAGGTCTGAAAATGATCCAATTTGCTTCGAAATAAAGTGCGCAAGTTTTCTCTTGGGATCAATATTGTCTCGTGGTTCAATGGCCGAGGGGTAGGTACAATCGCACCATTGGACATGTCGTAGCTACGAGTTCCTGATTCATTGCCTGCTGACACTACGCGAAAGCGCTGAATGCGAACTAAATCTCCGATAGGGTAAGAGAGGTTAAACATCATCTATTTACAAAGAAGACGCAAAAAACCTAGCAGCAGAACCTCTCAGAATGCCAGAAATGCCAAAACTTGGCGAAATCACTGACAAAGCAGCAAACAAAAGTCCCAGAAAAGGTCTTCGAGTTTTTGATTCTCAATCTCCCTTATGGGACAATCGCGTAGTAACTTGATCAGTTTTTAGCCTCACATTGCAAATTAGAATTTTCACCCGTAAAAAACCATATCAAACATTGAATGAGTAACTGTTGTATGCTGCTGTGGCGACGGAGGATGGTAGGGTGAATCAGATTTATTGGCCTAACGTTTCGACCTGAACGTCGCCTTCAGAGGCCTAAAAAGTGGTTCGACACTGTTTTTGACCCTTGATGTACATGGCCAAGCGCATCGCTCCTAGCATTTTTGAGTAATCCACACAATCCCGACGAAATTGAGAATTCAAGAGAAATGCAATGACTTACCCTGTGATCCACCATCGAGCGTTGCTGACATGGCAATCAGTTCTGTTAGTTGACAAATGTAACTGAATAACATCAGTCACTCCGAAACCCGCAGAACCGTATGGCCTATGGTATACTCCGGCAACGGACCCGTCGCAGCGGAGCTAAAAATGCATGGCTCGCCTCTATACAGCATTGCAGCTGGGATTTTTGTATGCTGCTGTGTGCGGGGACTCGGATAGTTTACCACAAGAGCAAAAAAGATGGTGCGGATCCTCTCAGGACAGTACTGTGGCTTTTGTCGCAGCGCACTGCGCTGCGACCAGCCGGCGCCAGCTGCGACAGTTCGGGCACCACTGCTCCGAGTCCCCGCACACAGCAGCATATAAAAATTCCAGCTGCAGTGCTGCGTAGAAGCGAGCCACGCATTTTTAGCTCTGCTGCGACGGGCCCGTTGCCGGAGTATACCATAAGCCTATGAAGGAGTCGTTGCTTCCGTTACCCCTTCTCTTACTGGCCAGATGTTCATTTATTCGTGTGAATAAAACACGACCGTTTTCCCAATGTACACGCTGTCGCAGGTCCTGCATTCAATCTCTAACGTCACCACTGATTTCTCACAATCTTCATTCTTTCAGCCAGAACAGATAACGCGTTCTCCGATACGCATTCAGCATCGTGGAACCTGCTTCGCACTAACAGGTTTGATGTGTCATTTGAGATGTTAACGATATTTTGAAGCTGAGCACAAACAAGACGTCGTTGTACTGTAGAAGAGAATGCGTCAGAGATAAAAGGAAGACATAAAGGCACGCAGTCTCGAAAGGGTTGTACGCGCTGGACAGAAGTTGTCCTTCTGTGGTATGGTGTACTAATATAGCGATTTTGTGAGGCTGTTCTGGAAGCTAATCTCACTGATTCTCGTCGTTCGTCGTCCCCCGTGTACCCTGCTGTAAAGGTAAAAAGGTAAAGGTAAAGGTGCCGGCGTTGATCGGTCCCCTTAGGACGCGCCGCCGCATTCGTGTTCCATTCAAATCGTAGAGGCATAATGGATGCGTATTTGGCCTATACAATGACCTGCGGGGCCAGCCGCTATACCAGGTTAGTGTCTTCACCTTCCGAGACAAGTCTGGTACCAATTTACCCGACCCCGGAAGGATGGAGGGCGTGGTTAGCCCGGGCTGGGAACGATCACTCGACCGTGCGGGTGTTAGCAGCGCCTCTTACCACTGTACCACGTCTGCAGCTGTGCAGAGTGGAACTAGCGCTGCGTCGCCAAGGAGTGGAGACATCAACAATTAAACTCTTGCACGACAACGCTTCACCCCACACCGCGAAAATCACCCGGGAGAAACTCCAGTAGCTAGGCTTGCAGGTTCTGCCCCATGCGCCTTACAGCCGAGACCATGCTCCATCCGACTACCAATTATTTCGGTCAATGCAGCACTGTTTGGCTGACAAGAGATTCCAAAACGTCGCTGAAGTGCGGATGTGGGTGTCGAATTTTGCCGATGATCAGAGCAGCCAGTTTTACACGGATGGGATCCGATCCTTGCGTCGGAGGTGGGGGAAGGTCATAGACAGTAACGGAGAATATCTCACAGATTGAGTTGCAGATTTAAGGATTTCTGCTACAAACTTCCTTTTTCATTCGAACGGCAATCCATAACTTCCCAACCTAATAGCTGGTCATTCGAGAATGTCCACAAAAGGAGTCCTCAAGAAGCCTGCGGTCAATCTGATGTTACGAAGCGGGCCATGTTCCTGTTGGAAGGACAAGCTGTGCCTCACTTATCCTCTAGGAACGGCAACAAGTAAGTTGCTAGTATCCTTTGGTACTCAAATCAATTCGTATTTGCCAAACAAAATACAATCAAGGCTTTTTATTCAGAGTGAAAATGCCACCCACACTATGGCAGCACAGCATCTTAAGTCCCTCTTTGGTAAAAACCGCTCCCTCTTGACTAAGCCGTATTGTGTACCGCATGCCATCTGGACAGTTTCAGAAAAGTTGATTCGCATCAAATAATCAATTTAGTCTCACAATAACCAGCCAAGGAATCGTCGCTTCGGATCGCGAATTCACGGCATCACGCTCGGCACTGAAATGATTACATCTGACGTTAGAGTTCATTACGCTCGCACATCTAATTCCCTTCCTCACATGTCTCTGTCTCCGACCAGTTGCTACCTCTACGGGCTCATCACTGATCTCATCCGGGCATACCCTCAACAAATCCATCTAAATCCGCAGGGGTTCCTCATCTCTCCCTATACGTGTTATCAGTGCCGAATTCTCGCTGGTGTTCAGCACCCGAAACGGTCCATCCCACTTCACGGTCAACTTAGGATGCCCTCGTTGTCCTTTTTCTCTCGGCAGCTTCATGAACACCCTGCCCCCAGTGCTAGGTAACCGGTGCCCCTTCATCGCGTAGTTATTATCGAAATATTTCTTCAACTTTTTGCGGTACTTTCCGCCGAACACTAAGACTCCCGTACGTATGATTTGCATTCTCCGAAGAAGTTCTGTGTTCAGACAAAACGAGGGTACCACGCTCTCCAGAATGACGGCGGATGGCAGGTACGGGTCGAACCTGTGCAACAAAAAGAGCGTGCTTTCCCTGGTCGCCTCATTGGGGGGGGGGGTGACATTGTGCGCATAAATGGCATTTGGCAGCCGAATGTCCCAATAGTGGGGGCGCTCCACTTTCATCTTCAGGATCCGCTGCAGCGTGCCGATAGCGCACATGCCCCATTCGCACGGGAGTCATACCCCTTAGTCGCGGACTTCTCCATCCCAGCCACTTTGGCCAACCGCGCCATGGCCTCGCTTATAAGTTCACTTCCTAGATCCGAGAGTGTAGTTGGCGTGTCCAGCGTCTGTTCTCACAAATCCACCGCTGGTAGATCGCTTGCTACCGTGGCAGCGCTCTTGTCCGGAAGGCTGTAGGCGCCTAACCATTTCGAGAAATGATCCACGAGCACCAGTACATATTTCATTCCTGATGCATTAGGGCACATCTCCGAAGGATCAACACAAACAAGGTCAAACGGTTCAGCTGCCGTCATGTGAGTCAGTTTCGTCACCAGAACCGGTCTCGTATTCATCAGGAAGCACTCGCGACAGTCCCTGACCCACCGACCTATGTCGTGCTCCACCCTTCCCAAAATACTCGTCCACGCAGTAGCTTCCCGATCTTTCTTGCAGCAAAATAGCCTACTGCAGTACCGGGCGTGTCTTTTGATCGAAAGCCGAAAAAGTCGGCAAAAACCGCTCCAAAGCGGCTTTTTCGCATAACTTTCTTACAATTTAACTATTTGTGAAATTAGGCCCTCAGCAGCTCGAGATCTATCGTTCAGTATACAAAATTTGGTACAAATGCAGAATTTAGCCATGACCATCGCGCGCGAGGTTGAACGAGTTGCCCGGTCGCGACAGACGGACGAGTTTTCCGGGCGCGACGTAAAGGTCGTAATTTATGGCGTTGATCACGAATCCGGTGCTCGTTTAGCGTATTACGTCCGAGTGAGACTTTGGCTATCGTCCAGGGAGGTCTCCCGGTGAAAACAGTTTCGATTAAGTTTGATAGAATGGGGCTTCGACGAGGGGGGGGGAGCGCCGACCAACAATGTGTTGCTTATTTCGCCAGATTCCCCTGCGTGATGTAACCACCATCCTGGGAGGTCCATTCAGGAGCACCCAATTCTGTTCAAACTTGGCATAAAGATTTTTTTGGACGCGCTGATGACGAATATCGAATATGGGCTTGCTTTTCTAGGAGGCATACATCTCCAAGTGATTGTGACATTACTGCTTTTGTTCGCTGGGCATCGTGGGAGGGAGGTACACAAAGGCCAAAGCAGTTCTGGCAGCCACTTACCCTTAGAGGATCATGCTAGACTGTCAATTTTGCAAAGATATGGAAAATAGCTGGGAGGTGGTAGATTGTCTCCTAACCTTGATGGTGAACACCCGAGATTTGCGCACGTCGCTCACGTGTAGTTGGTGCAGTTGCATGCACCTATCATCGATGTAAATTCCGCAGCAGCGTGTGGGCGGCACATCAATGGTATCGCTACTCTGCTGGCCGAGCTTGCCAGGCCCTTAAGACAGACATTGTACTGTGTGAAAGACTAGAACTCAAACTTTCTTTACTTCATTCTGAATTCATTTTTCAACAAATCAATCGGATTTTATTCAGAATCGTCTCTGAAGTCCGGAGTGTAGGGATGCCTATTTTCCCGTGATTCCATTTTACGACTACGGCGCATCTTCCGAGCTCGCGAGTTCAACGCGTTCTTGATGTTTTCCATGTGCTTCTTCGAGCGCTATCGTGACCAGCAAGGAAGAAAAAACACTGAAAATAGAATATCAGCATTGGTCCCGTCTGTTTGCAGGACGGGCCGAGAGGCGAAGCAAGCCCACCTCCCGCCGCGCCACGACAAATCAGTCCTTTAGATAGGCTTGTGCGTAGTCGTAAGAAACTCCCATGTGGGGCGCCTGGCGTGTCGGGAGTCAGCCCCGCCCCTCGGACCGGCGTGGAAACAGAGGGAACCTGTACCAGAATTTCTACTAAACGTTGCGAATTGTAAAGCTATAATTTGTCATTCTTACATTTTTCATGAAGTCGACCTTGTCAAGAATTCATAAAGACTTCATTCGACCTTGTCAGTAATTGAACTGAGCTACACAGGAGTTACGATAGCTGTGCGTTCTGAGTTGATTTCCTGTCATCCGCCACGCACTTACACGAGAACTCGCCAAACCGCAATTCCATTGGCGCTAGCCTTGCAATCCAGAGAAAAAATGGGACACATGTAGCACATATGGTAAAGCGTAGAAAAGACGAGAAGGCTTAAGGTGCATCACAAAATACCACATGAGTCGCGTGATCGTAGCGTAGGGGCCGAGTTCTCCAGCAACCAAACTGATCGATGCACCTGTTTCGCGATTACACGAAAACTCGTCCCCAAAGTAACTCGTCCTGCGAAAAGGAAAAGATGTAGAGAAAAAAGCGGAATGGCAAAATAAGGACAAGTTGTGGAGGGAGGAACCTCACTGCGTTTGATGTGAAATAACGCCCGTCCCGTGCACTCGTGGGTTCAGGATTTTCGGTAACGGGTACGAGATCTCCGGCGACTTCGAGGTGCTGGGCCGTAGACGGCGTGGTTGAAATCGATATGGGGGAACAACTTGTGCAATTTGAGAGACCGACAAAAAATTAATGTTTTGAAAAATGGGTTTCTAGGGACAAGCTATGAACCAAACGATCGGTTTCTAGCTCGAATCTGCTGAGCTCGAATCTGTGCCCAAATTCGCAAATAGTTGAGTTTTTGGAAAGTTACTTGAAAAAGCCGCTTTGGAGCGGTTTTTGCCGGCTTTTTCGGCTCTTGATCAAAAGACACTGTAGTTCCCCTCCATGAGCCTCATTGAACACTTCCCTCCGTTTTGTTCTCGGAACTACAAAGATGATTCCTCTGTTTTCGCTTATCAACTTTAAATTGCCGTCCTCGATCAACAAATCGGCTACCTTCAACTTCTTGCTCATCCGTGGCAAACGGACCTCCTTCCCCGTTTTACCCTTGCGAAGACCCTCACCGTAATGTTCGCCACACTCCAACTCCTCCAACCAGTTCCTCCGCTCATCCGCGTCCACCATGCCCACCACGAGGTCGGGCCCTTCTTCTTCTTCCAGACCTGAGACTACTCCGGCTATGACCAACACTTCCGTGTCCTTAATAACCCTCTCCAGTCTATTGCATACCTGAATGGCTTCTGGCTCGCAATCCTCGCTACAGAGTGTCTGGAACTCGCGCTCCAGCTTCACTTCCATCAAGTCAGCGTCCATTGCCTTGTTAATGGATGAGCGCGACCCGCGCAGCTCTGAAATATCCACAAATGACAAACCCTTCTTCTCCGCGTTCCTCAGCCTGCCGCTCGTCAGATCTTGACCAGATGCTTCCTCTATAGTTCTGTGTTCCGAATCTGCCTTCGGGGATACAAAACCAGCTCAAGTACGCACCTACAACGCGATAACGGCGACCCAAAAATCAACGTTCGAAACTCGACGATACCTGCGATATACCGGCTCCTCTTCTTGCCTAGCAAACCACTCTAAGGCAGCTTGGGTCACCAGCTTGGCCCCCAAGTTGTGTATTGTAGAGTGACCCAAAAGAGAGAACGATGGCTGCGTGGATGACACGGCAAGAAGAAGAAAACAGTTTATCGCAACGTAAATCTGGTGCAGAAAAAGGAACAAATAAAAAACAAGTGAACGAAAGTCTGGGCAAGTGTAGGAGCGCTGCTCGAAGACGATCGAAGTAAAGACGAATGTGGTCTCGACGACTCGGCTGAGGCGACGGCGACCAGCACTCTAAAAGCACAGAAGATCGGAAGTAAAAATATAACACTGATCCCCATTCCCACACTCTACCTACGCTCAACGAAAGTTCTCGCACTGGCAGATCGTAAGGCGTGCCACATCGGGTTGCTTGATCTAAGGATCGAATCTGTGATTTCACGCCCTGCCCCAGCCGACTCTCTCTTCTTTCTTCTTATCTATCTTGAATTTCTCTTACTTAAGGTAATCCTAACAGGGCTCAGTCGTATAGGCCTTCAGCTTTTTGAGCATCTCATAAGGCGGAAAGAAATACCTATCAAGATAAAATATTGTCCGGGGATCCTCATTGTCAGTAGCAGAACCAGGATCGTTTGAAAGCAGCGAGAACGATAAGTCCTTATCATCACTGAAGACACTGTGGAAATATGAACCTGGGGCTTCGGCCTTATCAGCATTATGTTGACCACGCGTACCAGTTGAGTCAACAAGTGCAGGCTGAGCAACACTGGATTCAAGTTCTAGCCTAACATATCGGTAAAGTGGACTAAGGTTATTTTGAGAGACAAGCCGCCTATGAAATTCCATTGAGGTGGTGGTTTATATCTGAACATACTCTGACGTAAAGTGCATTAGAAGGAGGATTAGGTGAAATAGAAAAAAGACTCGATTCTTGATATAATAGATTACGTAGGTTCAAAGGATAATTAATCATCGTTGTCCAAGGAAACTTCGTGGGAACATATGTACTGTCCAAGAGCACTATAAGCGATCGTACAGAGCCGTCCGTATAAGTCATCTACAGAGGCGAAATTGATGAGTTTAGTAAATCAGTCAATACTTGCGGAATATCCGTGCAACGGGATACAAGGAGAATTCAAGTTCTCACGCGAATTCTCAAAATGGACAGAAGAGTTGTCAGAGCTACAATAGCAAGAGGAGTCCATTTGAGACATTATAATCGTTATCATGCGTTGATAGTATGTACAATATCCACAGTGTTGTTGTAAAAAATAGGCTGAAGAACATACGGGTGAGCACAAAGATCAAGGAAGATCTTAAGGAATGTGAAACTATAAGAATCCAGAGGTTGTAGGAAATCTATTTTATATGAATTTTGAAATAAAAAACCAAAGAACTCGAACGATCAGAAGTAGGATCTATCAGCAGATCAATAAGTATTTTGTCATCTTCAGCTGAAGCGCTTAGGGTCGATATGCAAGAATTAATCTGGTTTACCTTACAAGGCAGTAAACGCCACCTCTATAACGTTCTGAGCGATCAGAACGGTGAAGAAAGTAGTGCCACCACTTATTATCTCAGAGTAAGAAATGTTTGAATTAAGCCAGCTTACGGTGATAAAGTTGAAGAGTCTGCAGTTCAAAGATTTATGCTTTGAGAACACTGAGCATTGATAGTATATATGAGAACATTGAAAGTATATATGTTATCGCACCTGAGATAACATAAGTGGCGGTCAAAAGTTTGTGAACGCTTGCATTTATCACCATAATTCGCTATATTCTCAATCTAGCGATGGGAAATTCGGATATGTTTTGCGACTTTACATTATCTCTCGTATATCCTACTTGACATTGTATTCGTCAGACGTATTTTACATTTACGATATAAAAACGGAAAAACCGCCAAAATCGACACATTAGGAACAACAGTTCAACAGTGTTCTTTAGTGCCAAATTAAGCACATAAAATATTGGAACAATAATACATTATTAGTAACGAGTTGCGTATCCGTTTGCTTTGATTACCGCCTCGCATCGTCTCGGCATCGACTCCAAAAGTTTGTTGATGACGTCTGTACCAATCTGTTCCCATTTTTACCTCAATTGCTCGAACTTTTCCGCCTTATTTCTTGCTCTAAGTTCTCCTGTGTTTCTTGCAAAATGTTCCCTAATATGTTCAATGGGATTAAGATCCGGAGATTGAGAAGGCCAGGACAGAAGGTGAACTCCATTTTCCTGGAGCCACTCCTTCACCACCTTGGAAACATGTTTGGGGTAATTATCCTGTTGGAAAATCCAATCGCATTCAAACGTTTTCTTTGCATGCGGAAGCATAACATCGGTCAGAATCTCCAAATATTTTTTTGGAGTTCATAATCCCATGTATCTCCTAGATAGGACCGGTTCCATGTGCACTAAAACATCCCCAAACTTGCACGTTTCCCTGACCATGTTATACGGCCGGAAGTTGGTACTTTCTGTCGTACCTCATGCCTATGGGACGTCTTACATAACGGCTCCCGTCAGATCCAAATAGATTGAACTTGCTTTCGTCGCTGAGAGGCCAGACTGACAGCACGTGGTCTACCCGCGCATTCACTGGTCAATCACACCTTCTCCGCTTGCTTGAGAACAAGTTTGAAAAAGCATAGGTAGGCAATATGGGAGGCGGAAACCTTATCCTTTCAAATCGCCCAGCGCTGTTTTGTTCGCTTTGGAAACCTGCGGAAGCAGATCGAGGAAAGCGGCCGCGAGTACATTCGGTGCACACTCGCAGCGATGCACCAGGACCCTATGTCGATAAAGAGACTAGTAAAAAAAAATACAGAAATGCGATTGGCATACGATTTTACGATTTTCAGATCATCTTATTACAGTTATACTCTCCGCTGTAGCTACCAATTATCCTCCTTTTATGTTGCCTTTTAGCTGAGAAAAGAGTCACCAAAGTCGATGATGACATACGGACAGTCAGCGACTTCTTTGGCTTCCAGCCTGCTCAGTTTTGCAAGTAGAAGATTGCTGACCCGCCTATCAGGGACATCATAGTTCTGAGTAACAACGGTGATTAAACCGTGGGGTAAAATGCATTGTGCACTGAATAAGAAAACAAAGAAAAAAGTAGGCGTCAAACGGCTCAAGACTTTCTTACCACCCTACATAATAGTAGAAGCCTTTCAAGCATACGAGATTCGGCAGTTTAGGCTCCAGTCATGGTTGCAGAGAAGTCCTAACATTCGTAGAAGTGTTATTTATTGAGGTTGAAATGTGCGGGGGTCGAACTCTTTAACCTCATTCGCGAGTTCTGGTCTGATCTCACCCAAGCGATGTTAGATTTTCCTCCTGCTTATTCTAACATTTGCTTAGATTGTCCTACTTCCTCCCAAAATAGGCGGCGCGGAGCGAGATACGATCTGTGATCCACAATAGTACAAGAAAATATATTTATTCCCTCTGAAAAGGGCAAAACATGATGAGATCATGCAAACACCATACAAAGCAACCCGTGCGTGGCAATGTGAGAGGTACACAAAATCATAATAGTATTGTTGTGAAGTCAGTGATTACCACTGATTCTTCGCAAGTACTACCCGTGAGAAAAGTAGGCTGAAAACACCATAGAAACTCAGAGCGCGGTAGCAGAACTGACAACACATTGACACGAACAATAGTCATACGTGAGTCATGACATCAATCCGAAAATACATTCTACACGCAAATCATTATATTACCCAACACAGTTGAGCTTCGTGAATACAAAATATTCGAGAATGGCATCCGGAACCACTTCACGGAAATGGGCCGAAAAGCACATAGAAACCGGACTTCGCAAGAATTTCAGGGCTAATCCATCAATACATAAGTCACGACGTGAAAATGTTAATATGGTTATTATAATCTGCTGTTATACTACCGCCTACTGACGATGGCGTTTCTGTTTTCGTGATTCGCAGTAGCAATGGATACAATTGCTGCACCGAGCATGCGATATTGTGCCATAAAGAATTGAAAGCGAGATCATGAAGGTCTAAAACCACCATCCCCAGGCGTCTTAAAACGAGCTATCACTCCAGCTACGCATCAGAATCGCCAGCCTTGAATAGCATCTTTGGCGCTAGAAGAGAAGAACATTCTTGGGAGGAGAAAACTGTAACGAGCCGCGTTTGATGTGGTCGGATGTCAGCATGATGTTGAGGATAACCGAGACAGCCTATGGGGATAGTTAAGCAGTGTGAGTCTACGAATTGCATGATTCAGCTGGAGCTAGTCTGAGGTGGTGCCAAGCAGACGAGTGTTGACCAACGGCTGAGAAATGACGACCTGTGGATGCACCACGTCGTCGGCCTGCGAGACTTTTTGATTGGTTGGTCTCGACATGCTCAGTTTCGCTATGTATCCTGCCTGAACAGTACGTTTAGATCACATGATAAGAAAAATTAAGACGATTGAAACACGCTTTTTTGAGAAGCGCGTATTTCAACTTTTTGAAGATGGAACTACTGTAGTGGAGACGGAACGACATACTGTTTGCTGTTGGCTATCATGCTGGCACGTTATCTTCTTCCAATAGTGATAAAGTGTCCCTCATCACTACTGCTCTACTGCCACAGTAAGCTGTTAATGGTCCTTCAGAATTCTTCAGAAAATATAGAATAAAATTCTTGAAAGTTATTGGGATTCAAGACTTTTTGATTGACCACCCTTTGTTCTGAATACGGCGTGCCTCACTTCAACTCACTCTAAATAACGCAGATTTGGTGTACACTCTACACAAAATACATTTCCATGTGCTTATAAACAGATAATGAACAATTAATCTTCCTCCTACAAAAACTTTGAATTCTAGTTCTATTTGGAGAACTATCCGCCTATTACTAAATCATGGCTAGTACATATGGAGTGCTCGTTAGGGCTACGTTTTATTCATAATTTTTTCGCGGTATAATAGTGTCATTTTCTCTTAGGAGGGAATATAGCTGTGAGAGGATAAAAGTAATTCGCTGAAAATTTAATATGTTATCATAATTCACTCCCATAATGTATCCGACTAAATTTCAGAATACTTGACAGGAATAGCTAGATGTTAATCCTAGCAAATCACGCTCATCCCGGCTTTGAGACTTGAGGTGCATCATAATTTGAAAAATCTGTTGCATAACCTACGCCTAGCGATTCAGTTATTCTATTCTTGAGAATATAGAGTTGTTCCAGTAATCATGCGATTTCCAAGATCAGTTTTGTGCTGTGTTGTTTTACTACTCATCGCATATTAGCACGTCTACAAGTCAGATGAAAACGTGAGGAAAAGGACAAGCATTTGCCCAAACCAACCTGAAGAGCAACGACGATAAGTAGCAAGACACAAATCGCCCACGGTAGCAATTGAAAAACGCTCTGATTGGAAACAGATGGATGCGAAGCCTAAAAAGCCTTCGGTATAGATTGAAATCACATCTTTAGCAGCGTTAAGAAGTTAGCAGACGTCGACAGCGCATTGAAGTCTGCTGTATGTTCACAATATATTCGAGGTCAATTAGTAACTTACGATTTGCTCCTGTACAGGATCAGAATTGGTATTGACGGGTTCGGCGCAGTCACCTTTCTCCTTCTAAAAGAGCTCGAGTAAGAACAGTAACATAAATAAGCAAAAATCCAAAGAACTGGTCTCATTGCTGTCCCGTCGCTCTTTGATGAATCCGCGTTTCTCTCTATGGAATGGAAAGACAGATTTCAGAGATAAAAATTTCAAATTAGTTGAATTTCTTCCGACAACAAATGGACTACCAGACGTGACCGCAGCACTTTTGCATTTAATATTCACGGTGATTTCAGTTCGGACCAAAACTTCCCTTTGAAGTGTGTACTGTTACATATGTATCCGGCAAGATCCTAACAGGGGGGGGGGGCAAAAGTAATAAGTATTTGCACGTATTTCCCATAAAACTCCTTACCGGGATCCCACTGTATGCTCGCCGTACTTATGTGTAAGTATTGTACTTATTTGAGACCACTTAGAAAATTCACCACTTTCGCGCTTTTCAGAAACATTCGAAGTTATTGAGAATTAAAGGAGTTTGTTGTAATTTTGCTCCCCCCCCCTAATTAAATCAATGAAGAGAACTCACAATGAGGGTGCGATAGCAGCACAAAATATCCGATGAATTTGCTACTGGTCGCACTTTGTCACGTTCCGCTTCCGCCCAGTCGCATGTAATCACTGAAAAAATGAAAGATTTAAGTGAAAACTCTTCCTGTTTGTGCATGAATAGCACTGCCAAGAAAGTGCAGGTTCCCATTTCAGAAAATTATTTAAAACGAAAGTGGTTTAGAATGCGTTCTTCGATGGAGTGAACCAGTGGCAGTACATATGTAGAAGGAGTTTATCTCGGGATATCGAGAAACGCTAACCAAGTACCTGATTGTGAGAAACAACATGAATTTACAATAACTGCTCTTCAAATCTCTTCAGAATGTCTCTTCTTCACTTCTCGAGAGTGTACGCTTTCACTCTGTGTTTCGTCAAATCGACTGCATCTTCGAAATAGAACCATATCTCCTTTTTATTTTGAAATTTTCGTTCCATGTTTTGATTTTATTCTGACATAGCAGATTTATAACACCAAATACACTAATATCTACTTTTGCGGTCTCACGTTCGATCTTTCTTTTGCGGTTTCGTGTCTAAGATCAGCCTTCCTTAAATTCTGTCGTATCCCTTTTTGGGAAAAACCTCAAGATATAATTGTGTTCTCGAGTAAACGCCCCTGTAAACGGAGTGACGTAGCTGCAACTACAAACTACCGTCTCTCATCCTCTTACGTGCTCTGAAATACTTCAGTGACTCGATACGTGAATCACAAAAACAACACTGTTTGTTGGGAAACAACTTCACTTCCTTCTAGTGCTCAGTCAAGCTGTTGTTACAAAGAATGAACGAAATTCTAGTTTTCAATTGTTGACAGCGTCGTTGACGCAAACGCGAAAAACAATGCCCAATCACACCTCAAAAGCGGTTTCAAAAACAACAAGGAACTACTGATACGTACCCGTTCCGCATTCATGCATTTTTAAATGCTCGGCGGCGCACAGAGGCATCGAATTCTCCGAGATGTTCAAATAATCGGTGCATTGATTTTTACAATAAACGGTTCGAATGACGTCTCCCACGCAGCAGGTGAAGGTATATGTGAGCACGAGCAGAAGCGCTTTCATCTGAATTGATAGTACTTTGGTGTTGAACAGAGTGCAGTGGGCATGACAGCGAGGACGACACGTTGATAAACAGCTTCGAATAAAAACAGAAGAATCAGTTGCCAAACATCACGAATGAATTGTGCACGATGACGGAAAACGTTTACGACCAGAGGAGAGGAGGAGTGCACCCAAAGGACACCTGATTTGTTGTTGTCTAAACAATGGCAAAATGTAAAGGTTTAAGAGACCGGAATCGATCAGTTCTCAAAAGAAGGTCACCGAACTCGTGTTAATTTCAAAACGTAGAGGTATGCTGAATGCGTGTTTAGCCTCAATAACGACTTGCGGGGCCAGCCGCTGCTCAAGTTAGTGTTCGTTCCCCTTTCCAGAAAATTCTGATACCAATTTACTCCTCAGTCCAGACAAAAGGTTTTTGGAATCGAAGACGTGCATAGCAGAGGTGAGTGAAATGAAGTGGGAGGATGTAATCAGCTGAAGCAGTTCTGGAAAGCAGCAATGCACTAATGAGTGTGAACTCTGATGCATTGACAATGTTTGAGACCTCATTTTGCACGGAAGTTGTCCACTCAATCGACTCTAAATTGCTCTAAATGGAGAATTTACACTACGGCAAACCGCTTCCTGTGAGAATGGCCTCAAGGGCATAACTTTGGCGAAACCATTGGGTCATTCAAAAGCATTGGGTGCAAGGAGCGATCAAGGAGCGGACGCGAAGTGCAAAATGTGGCGATGTTCAGGATCTCCTTCTCTTTGCCACTTGCAGCGTACGCAGACTTTTCCCAAATTTCCCATTCTTCAGCTAGGCGTGATTGTTGTAAAAGGATAGTTAAGGGCTGGTATAGAGAGGACTGATTGAGTTTTTTTTTTCAAATGGAAAAAGACGGTGTGTGCGAAGCAATTTAGATGAACCGTTTCATCTACCGGTGCGTACCAGCATGCATTCAGTCCTAATGTAAACAACCTATGCCATTATGAAATGAGAAGCATCGATACTGTGAAAATATGTTTTAAACAACCAAAGTGTCACGGAAATTAAAAATTGAAAGCGCTTGTTCTTAGTGGCGCCCGGGAGGTAGAGAAGTGGTAGAGAAAGGTATAGGGAGGTGAAAATCAATTTTTGATGCAATTTCACTTCCTCTCTGCCGACCAAAGCGACGGTAGTGTGAGGTGAGAGCATGAGTTTGATGTGCAATGAGGACAAAAACCCATAGTGCGGCAACTAATCGGATGCCGTACAGCGTAACCGGAAGTGAGAAACACTTCCTCGTTTTTTCTCCATATCATAGATGTATGGCGCTACATACACCCGAGCGATCGATCCCGGCCCGGGCTAAGCAAGCCTTCCATCCCTCCGGGGTCGGGTAAATTGGTACCAGACTTGTTTGGGAAGGTAAAGACACTGTCCCGGTACAGCGGCTGGCCCCCGCAGGTCATTGTATAGGTCAAATACGCATTCACCAAGCCTCTACAACTTGAATGGAACACGAATGCCGCGGCGTGTCCCCAGGAGACTGATCAACGCCGGCACCTTTACCTTTACCTTTACCTTTATCACAGAGGTCAATTTTTGTTTGTTTTATATTGAGAATCCTGCAAAGTATGAAACGAGCAATAACATTGGAGAGCTATCGGTTACGATACCCTGAGGCATCAAATGGCATTCGAACAAACAATTCAAGAACTCCTTCCAAGTTAATGTTCCTGTGGTCCCTCTGATTCGTAGCTCTTGTTATTGGAGCATATTTCTTTCCTTTTTGCCTTATGCCTGTTTGCTCAGAACGTTTTGTTTGTTAAGCACATTTCCATGGCATGACAACTTTTAAAGTCATGAGAGCGTCGGTAAACTTTATGAAGGAGGAAGTGAACGCATTGCAATATCCAGGAAAAAATCGACAGGTGAGAAATGACAGGTGTTTGTGATACTTGTACATGTCACGTTGAAAACTTGGAAGCACATAAGAACGAAAAAGGAGCTTGATCCGGTAGGGCGTACCACTGAGCAGCTCAGGTGGTCCCAAATTCTAAGCAGTAACTACGATCCTCGATCCTTATTCATGAACGAAACGGGGAGTTTAGAACCTGATCAGCAGATGATTAACTCTTACCGAATAGGTTGTTCACGGTGTAGCGGTACGAGGCGCTACTGACACCGATACAGTCGAGTGATGGCCCAGACTGGGCTAGCCTTCTATCCCTGATGCTTACGCTGATACTTTACTTTTCTGGAAGCGAGATGACACTGACTTGGTACAGCGGATGGGCCTGTATGTCACTGTAGAGAGGAAATAAGCACTAATCGCGCTTCTGAATGGACCACTGTGGCGCATCCTTAGTGGATTGAGCAAGGCGAATCGCTTTTCCCTTACCCCTCCGGTACGAAGAAGGCGGAAGTGAGGTGCGTTGCTTTTGTCTCGGCTAATGACTGGTCCCATGGCACAACAGTAGAGCCGCACGGGGGTGTTGGCGCAGAGCAGCGGCAGCAGCGAACGAAGGAAAGGCGGAAGTGAATCGAGTCGACAGCCAGACGTTCAGCGCCTGCTGCAAAAAGTGGAGGACGAGGCGACGGGACGAGCCGGTTCGTGCGCCGGCCGAACGAGCGCTGCAGAGGCCGTCGGGCGGCGACGATGAAGTGCCAGAGGGCAATGTAAGTGCAACGATGAGAGCGAATGAGAGTGCAGAGCGGGCGAGATGCTCAGGAATGCGGAAATGAGAAGGCCGTCACAGCCGCCGCCGGCGCGCCCGCCTCAGAAATAGCCACGTGGGAACGCTTCCGCCTTGTGGCTGGTGGATGGAGGACGGGCATTACAGCCGCCGTCCGACGCTCCACTTAACGAACTACCAGAATGTGAACAGCATCCGTTAGGAATCGACTAGACAAGCTACTTGAAGAGACGTTCATTTGACTTCAAAGCAGGTTCTTCCAAGGAAAAACCGAAGAAAACAAGCGACACGGAACACAATGAGGAAGTACGAGCAATGAACGCTCCGTCCTTGAAATGCGATTCTAGGAAGACCGTAGGACGACAACAGCCACTTACAGTGTCCCGCGAGACGAACCTAAGTATTCGATCGGGATAAATAGAGATAGTACTGAATTCTGCTCGAGTACAATGAAAATAAACGAGCGGACAGGTGACGTAGGTGTCAGTCCGAATTAGCGATGAGCAAACCGTCCTCATTAAAAAAAGCAATCAGAAAAAAAACTTCAATATGTCACTTGAACAGCGAGGGCGGAACGTGTAACGGGTGGCGAGAAAGAAATTGCCGGCCCAGCTACTGGAAATGCAGTTTAATGATATTTGAAGATAAGTTGTGCTCATAAACGAATCGAGCTCAGGATTCCCATAGCGTTGCCTACAACAAAAAGTCTCTAACCAACGGATATTCTTCTTCGAAATTTCTACTTACTTAACTTTCTACTAAACTTGATGGACCCCCATCAAGTTAGTGGCGGGGATACAGTGCAGGACCCTTGGTGACGGATAGCGACTAAATAGTGAACCAAAAGCCACCGTATACGTGCGAGACGCGGGGGGAATCGGTGTTGGGTGAGTGTATTCCACTGCGTCCTACGGTGGCTCTCCTTCGCGGTGGTAAGCCATTTGTTCTAAAAACCGGCAAGGCAGACACGGAAGTAATCGAGAAGTGAAAAATGGTCGCACTACTGCGCAAGGCAAGAAAGAGTTATTGCCTACAGGAGCTGAGGGCAGAAATGGAGCACAGAACCCTCGCCCGAGCTCCGCGGCCAGCATGGGAGTGGAGCAGCATATAAACAGAGGTGAGCCAGGAAAAGGTGTTTGAAGAAAGTAGGGTTTGGTAGTGATGATTTCGTGAGCATGTATATCGAGGGCGTGCACGAAAGGAGTTAGTAACCTGAGGAGTGAACTAGGACACAACTTTTTTTACCGTGTTTACTTATCCCTGAACAAACGAAAACGATCGTATAAGTTGTCATCTTTAGTAAACCCAAGGACAGAAATCACAATTTGGCCGGAAGTATAGCGTGAGACCATAAGAGCAGCACCATTGTTTTTGTTCCTGGCAGCTCAGCACAACACCCTCGGCTAAGTGAAGATGTGGAACAACAGCGGCTAATTATCGGCCACGCTCGCCGGACCGAAGTGCACCTTGGCAACAAGTAGTGTTGCTCATCGCTTGTAAGGAGGTTGCGGCACAGTACTATAGGATTTTCCCCAGTGAAAGGGGGTCCAGGTATTCACGTGAATTGCACCCGTTCGGAATGCAGAATTTTTCGTTAGAGAATTTGCCTGTAGCAGACAGCAGAGACGCGGAAGCGCCGCCGCCTCAACGAGGTGGGTGTGACAGGCGGCGGCCGCGTCGGGGCGATATCGATGCGTCGTAGCACAACGGCGCTGGCGCTCAGCAGCGCTCTTCGACCAGCAAACGAGGAAGTGTTTCGGCGATGGGCGGCGCGAGTGGTTTGTGTTGCCGCGGCCGAGGGGCGGAACTTCCTGCAGATGGCGGTGCAGCAACAAGGAAGTCGTTTCTTAGCGACGCTCAGAGCAACGATGACACATCACCACTGCACTATCCGAGGAAATAATCCTCTGCCGAACACGACTGAGGAAAGGCCGTCTGTCCGATGTTCCTCTGTCGTTTCAGCTAATTGCTTCAAGGGTTAATTCTATCCACGCACTGGAGTACGCCCACTCAATGAGCGATGGAATTGCATCGATGTGCACCTTCATGCTAATTGCTTACCGAAGACTGTGTTGCGAGCTGGCTGTTAGGTGAAGAGTGTATTTTGATTAAGCCGTGCAAGGAATGTACTCGCTCGAGTGCTCTAAAAAACCGGCGGCAATGCTAGCGGCAAGCGTGGGAGCTGCCTTTTTTGCCGTCACCGTTGCCACCGCCGTTGACGCCCAGAATGGGAGAGGCTATAGTCGAGTGGAAGGAGGGCAACAGCAGAACCGGTTTTTCTTCTGACTGAGAGGCGAGCTTCTGCCTGGGAGGGAGTTGTTCATTCCCTTAGCTAGTGCAAAGGTGTTCCGCAGGTCCTATGGGCGCAACTACCGTCACCGCGCGGATGATGAGAGAAGACCGCCCTCGCCAAGAAGGCAAGGATGACCCGATGATGGCAAAAAATGGCCCATCACGTCGATCAGGTTCTGAGGTATTTGATGGCTATACTAAAGAGATTGAATCGAATTGAATTTATTTAACGTGGAAACATTGATATACTGCACGGTAGAAGTTCTGGGAAAGGCAAACATACCCAACCACCGAACGGAGACAATCAAGACCCACATTTCACAGCTCGTTAAATGCTACGTGTACTACCTCGTTAACAAAACATATTTCCCTAGATAGATTTCTGTATTTTGAAACATTCTGTTACAGAAAAAATCGATTGTAGGTAGAGGGCTAGACATGGTTGGGATCCATCGAAGAAACAGAAGTGTTTATGCCAGAATTTCGAGCTCTATGAGCTAAATAAAAATGTACGCAACGCAGTCTTCAAGAGTCGAAATTTTCGACAGTGTTGATGTATTTTGTATTACGTTTAATTTTGTTTACGATTAATTACGCTTGATAAGTTTGAATTGAACGAGTATGGAACGTGCAATATAATCCTAGGCTGAAATTCGTCAGCAATGTCGATTTCTCTAGGCTCTATCAAACACCCTTATGTTTTTAAAAACGGTAAGCACGGGGCCTATGATTTTATAATGAGCTCATTTTTCTTTGACATATCTGAAAGTTTCTTCATCCACCAACTACAAACTACCAGTTAACAAAAACGATGGTAAGGTGTATATCACACAAAATGACAATAAAACTTCTCGTCTTGAACATACTATACCACTTGATTTAACATGCGGAATATATCCGCTAGAAGAATAGTGCTAGACAGACAAAGATTTAGAAATCGTTTTTATCACTTTTTTTCTAAAATCATTAGTTCCAATTTTTTTCCAAACGTATTTATGGACAACTATAGCCGTTACTCTCTCGCGTTTCGATGAGCTCCTTTATTCAATATCCGAACAAATTGGAGGATTCCTGATCATTTGCTAGCTTTTGAAAAATTCCTCCAGTGTTAGTTCAGTTTACAGATTATCTGATTCCGTAATTAATTTGATTACGTAACGGTTTATTTTTTGTTTTCTGTGAAGGTTTCCTTCTCCTTCTCGTTGCTAAAAGTTCTTACTGTGATGTTTCAGGTCTCATCGGACTACTGTTTCTATTCTGTTTCTTACTAGTTTTATGTAATAAATCAACTCAAATAAAATACACTTTTTCATTGCACCTACGATTTGAATGCAATACGAATGCGGTTAAATTTCGTTAACTAAATTTCACAGAGTTGGCAATGCAGAGTCTGGCTACGAAAGAAGGTCGACTTGTGACGGAAGTAGGACAAAACGGGAATTGGTGGCACTCAGTGGAACGCGTTGGCGATCGCCGGCTTATGGGTTCGATTTTGTTGACGCTTTTATGCATAGGTAATCTTACGGGGGAATTCGGTAAGAGTGCTCCGAAGATTCTCAAAGAGAACTGCACGGTTTTGTGGAGCGTCGATCTGCGATCACATCAATGTGGTTTGTTTTTGCTGCGCGCCAGTGGGTGGTCCAAAAAAGCCACAAACACCATCGCCACTGAGATGCTGCGAAGGGGCTTCTATGTACACTTCTTTCTTCTACTTCTAGGTCAATGCGGTATGGATACTGCTCCAGCGGTTAGTGTGGAGTATTCGTAGTATGGAGATTCTGTTCCTTGGCTACGCAACTCTTTTGCTTTCATCACCTTGATCCGAAATCGCGGTACTTTTGCAATTCAATCGCAGTTGCCAGCTATTATAGAATCGCATTTGGAACGAGAATATTATGAGATGGCTGTGGTCTTTGTTCCATGCACTATGAAACCATGTACTTTTCGCTGGGAATCTTTGGGACACGTCTTTGGAATAAGGAAATGTATATGTATTCAATAACCAATAGGGCGGCTAGACATTAGGGGAATAAGTATTATAAAATCTCTTTAGTACTACTTTTCGCATTGCATGTAATTATGTGCAACTTTTGATAATCTTGCAAACCAGGTGGTCATAGTATACGTCGTCTGGTTCTTTGTTATGCTCTATCAGTTTGTCTTCATGGTCCCGAGCCCAGCTAGCAAGAAAATCCACGCAGTTTCTCTGTATCAGTTTAAAACTGGCCGAAAAGCTGCTGAGGCAGTTATTAACACTGAGTGTTACAGTGGAACCTGCAACGAGTGCATTATACAGGGGAGGCTTCAGTTTTTCTGTACTTATAAAGGCTACATATGACAGTTCTTATTCCGAGTGATAAGGTTCATGCTAAAAAAACTAGTATGAGTTGAATGGTCTTCCGTAGTATGAGTTGAAAAACGACACATTTTTGTATTGACATAATAGGATCACTGTGATCCGTCAAATTTCTACAGCATAGTATGAGAGGGACTGAGTGAAGTGTTTTTATTTATGAGATAAGATAACCCGCTACTTGTGATGGTGTTGTTCGCAGTATCTGTCTACGCTCAGGTCGTGGAAGCAAACACTACTTGGCATTCAGCGAAATTTGATCGCATCACCCGTGACTGATGTACGAAATGTGGTTAAGCGAGTGAGTACGACAATAAGCTGAACGTAATAACAGTTCTCCTCTGCTCTGCCAACTACAGAGAAAGCGCAGGGAGAGACTAATCTAACCACGCATTCTCTCGCTCAGTGAAATTCCAAAGTCTAAACATGTTTTGTGTCACCTCCTGTTTTGTGCAGCGATGGACTACAGGCGCAATTGAAGACCATGAACGTTGCTATTGGAAAACTATGGTTCAAACTCTTGCCCCACATTTTTACGGATCACAGATCAAAAAGGAACCAGCCTCACTCCATCACAACATGTCGACAACAGGCGATGATCACTCACTATCGAACGGGAAGGTAATGAATACACTGTTTGTGGACATACGTTCTCGCGGCGTTGAAGAATTCAGGTAAAAAAGTAAAGATGTCAGCGTCGATCAGTCCCTCAAGTACGCGTCGACTTTTTCGCGTTCCATTCAAAGTCGCAGAGGCATGGTGAATGCGTATTTGGGTTACAGAGCCGCTATACCAAGTCAGTGTCCTTATAGCCGCTATACCAAGTCAGTGTCTTTACCTTCCCAGACAAGACGATACCAATTCACCCACACCTGAAGGATTGGGTAACTCGGAAGGAGAAAAGCAGCGCCTTTTTCCACTGTACGCCATGCGTTCAAGAAGTTAATGCATACCTATTCGATCCTATCTTATGTTTCCAGGAATGTTCTCAGCTACATCTTCCCACATCAAGGAGAGAAGGTGATGGACCGAAGGTAGAGTACCTGGGGTAATAAGCAAACCTAGCAAGATTTCTAGGTGAGTTTTACAAGTTTTATCTCGTGCTTCGTTCCACTTTACCTTGGGTTCTACCCTCGTACGTGAGCAGGTTATGAGACCATCGAGCCGATTTCTCCTGCCGATAGCGTTCAGGTGGGTTCAGGCGGCTTTTCAATAGCGTACGAGCCTGTGTCCAAATCCTCCTGAAGCGAACTTCAGATGGACCTCGATCGGGCCGCTTAATCTTTTTCAGCGACGGCACGTTTTTGTGCATGATACCTTCGCGACTTTTGCCCAAAGCTTATCAGTTATTGGCTTTTTCAAATGCTCATCCCTCCGAAACTTGACTACAACGGACCAGGGGAAATCGCTGCGTTCTTGCTGTGCATCAAGTCATGAGCAGCTCATCGATCAGGTCCTGGTCTATAACATTCTAAAGCAACGAGAAAATGAGTACAAGCAGTCGAAATTTGCAATTAACAACTAGAAACCAAAAATTAGTGAAGAAAGAAGGTAGGAAAATTGTAGGCGAATAACTCTAGGTATTTTAGAGAGTGGAACTGCTATGAAACTCTCATTCATACCTTTTCAATCTATTAACAACCACCTAATCCAGTCGAAAAGGGGTTCACGCGGAATGCAGTTCGTGAGGGTGAGAGCAGGATACACCCTCAGAATTACGTGAACCAGCCCTGATTCAGTTTCATTCGGTGGATCCGTCTCGATGCATTGGGCGTCGAGAATAACGACTTTTTTATCATTCTCAAGACTGAGTCCTCTATAAAACGAGTGGACGAGCGGCGCTTGAGCGGCTGGCGCTCAATTTTTAGGCATCTCACATGCTGAAAGCATGCTTTTGGCAATTTGGGGTAAATAAACATATAATAGAAATGGAGAGATTGTAGATATCTGTTTTGACCTTACATTTGTTAAGAATAACCAGCAGAATAGTCGAAGCGAACGTACATAGTTGGTTGGATATTTGTTCACCAAAAAAGAGACTTGAAATTATTCTTAATCGATGTGACTGTCAATCAGCGAACTCTTTCATTTCAGGCACAATTTCGCACGTCTTTCGTGCACAGCAAACAAAGTCGTGCAGAATATTGTATAAATTGGTGGTGAAGGCGGAGGAAGAGTGAGGAAGTGCTAAGTTAATTAGGCAAGAAAACCACGAGCTGCGTTTCTAGTACGAGTGCCGTAATTTCCCAGTAAGAAGGATATTTGCGCGTTCTTTTCATAAAAGGTGAAGCTGCTCTTCTTTCATATACCTAACAAGGTGAATGGGAATGCAAGGTATTTTCACATTTCCACAACAAATACATGGGTAAAATATGAATAATAACGGTAACGTCATGAATATACACTCTTTTACTGATCATTACAACATTGAGCGCATATCGTAAAGAAAAGGTGATGGGAGCAACATCGGCTACCAACTTCTGATGGCAGGTATGAGGACTTATGCTTGTTTGAAAAGATTTTGTAATTGTCTATTGTAATTGTGATTTTTTGTATTTGTAATTACAACTCCTATTATTATTATTATTATTATTATTATTATTATTATTATTATTATTATTATTATTATTATTATTATTATTATTATTATTATTATTATTATTATTATTATTATTATTATTATTATTATTATTATTATTATTATTATTATTATTATTATTATTATTATTATTATTATTATTATTATTATTATTATTATTATTATTATTATTATTATTATTATTATTATTATTATTATTATTATTATTATTATTATTATTATTATTATTATTATTATTATTATTATTATTATTATTATTATTATTATTATTATTATTATTATTATTATTATTATTATTATTATTATTATTATTATTATTATTATTATTATTATTATTATTATTATTATTATTATTATTATTATTATTAACTTCCAAAACGTCCTGTCATTTTTAATGCTTATCGTGACTGACCGCGTACCGTTTACGGTAGTATTAGGTTGGTGCAAAAGTTCTCGGACATTTGCGACTTCTTGAATTTGAATAGGATTTGCCCACTATTTTCGCCTCCACTCGAAAAATGTTATAGAGAAGAGAAGACCATTGCTATTAACGGTGCCCACTTCAAATGACTCCTTGCTGTTGTTCAGATATTGTAAAATAAACTGTTTTGCACACCAAATGTCCGAGAACTTTTGCACCAACCTAATATAATCGTTCGTCCAACGGTGCAAGCAAAATGATCGTTGGGACAAAAGGGAGGTGTGAAAACTGGAGAATTAGAATAGAAGACTCGCCCAACTCGGAAGGCAGAATCGAAAATTGAATTTGCGCTATTACTTTATCTTCTGTTTCTGCTTGTCTGGAAGAATTTTAGTGCATGTCTGTTATGTCTACATGTCTTATTTTTCTTTATACATGCCTGTTATTATTAGGTGATAGACTGACTGAATCTCATTATTATTATTGTTGTTATTATAATTCCTATTATTATTATTAGCATTATAGGTCATCCGTGGATTCATAGCTTTCGAGCTGCCTGCAGTGATCAGGTGTGTAAGTAGCTCGTGATTTTATAAGCTCCATTTCACTGCAGGCATAGAAATCTTGTTCTATGGTCGAAGGAGTTTTTTGCCAAAAGAGCTCTCCGCGGACTGTCGCCGTTTGTTTGACTTTGCTGTCTTATCTGTCCTGTAGATGATCTTTGATTTTCTGTCCAGCGTTGAAGTTTTGGCTAACTCTGATTATAGTGGGTGGAGTCTAACAAAAAGCAGTTCCTGGTAGCGTTGATAGGCGAAACAATGGTAAAATGTGCGGACCAATTCGGGATATAATTCAAAACATCGTTGGGAAATATCTAGTGCTTCTTGCTTTCTTTACAGCAATACCGTGATCTTTGGATGTTGGTCTATAGATAAAGTGATAGATATTGTTAGATATAAAGAGGTCGTATGATTACGTGAGGAGAGGTTGACCCACCCACATATTTGGCCACGCGAGAGAAAAAAACGATAACTGAATTATTCCGAGGAGCCGTTTTTTATACTCTGCCAAGAAGCTTGAGCAAGACAGGACAGAAAATATGAATTCTTAAGATAAGCAGTAAGAAATTAGTGGCGACTACACCACGCCATAGACAATTTACCTTTACACGATATATTCCCAAACGGTTTCTGAATATTTTCGGAAAACTCGAAGCACCTAAGTATTTCCAACAGATATCCACAACTATGAACAACTTGACATTGAATAATATCTCATGTCAGGAGACCCAAGCTAAAATACTCGGATTAAAAGGGACCTGGTACTGCTGAAGCAATGGTGGTTCGAACTAACCTCTGAGCAATCTCGCCTACCACGAGTGGACCAAAATGACAATTATTGGTGAGTCCCTAAGTCCATTTCGAAATTAAATACTACATATCCGACCGGAATGAATGTTTGTATGTTGATCTTTGGTGTAATAAACTGCAGCTGGTTAAGCTAGATTTATAGAACTCAACTACGGCCAACGTTTCAGCGAATGCGCCTTCCCTATTTTTACATACCAACCGTTATTAACGTTGAGCTGGAGACTCAGCAGTTGAAGGATGAGCTGGAGACTCAGCGGTTGAAGTTTCCGACTAACGGTAAGGCGGATTCGTTGGGAAGCTAACCGTATCAAACAGGTCCAGTGTAGGCTAATCGGCTTCCATGTACTACAACCAAATTGAAATACCTCACTTTTCCTGTTGAGGAAGCAGGAATTTACGTGTAGGACACACCGATGAACACCCGTAGCCCATCCAGAGGTTATGACAAGCTGAATGTCATCACCTTTTTTCTACGATACATTTCCGTTAAACATAGATACCTTGCTCTGCAGACAGATGCCAACATTCTTTGACTGTTCACGGTTAATGTGACTGCGTCTGCATAATTTTTGTGTTTTTTCAACTATGCCTTTCCTGTTTGTGTATCCGCCTTTATAAACACAGAACAGTCTGAGACAGTTAGAGCTAACAATGACTAATGTAGAGTGGAGGAAAATCGACCACACTGGCAACATTCACCATGCCTCTACCACTCTGAATGAGATACGAATGCGATGGCGCGTCTTTAGAAGCATGATGAATGCCGACCCCTTTACCATTACCTATTCTTAGTTCACCCACCATATGTACGCCGTTGGTTTCGGCAGCTCGTGCTAACCCGACCTGCCATCCGATCAGGAAGGGCTTCTTCTGATTGCCAACATGAAGAAAACAATCCTACACTAAACTATTCTGCTGATTGCCGCTTTTTGGTTTGCGGTTTATAGACGAGAACTAGTTGAATGACTTATATATTATTATATATAATATTATATATTCCCGTCCGATTTCAGCGGTTCGCGAATAACCAAATCTCCAAATTTGTAAGTCATTCAACAATCCCACACTGTTACTATATTTCATCGACAGCACGATAACGCTGCCAGGCACATCTCATCGAACCTGCTACCTTGCAACGGTGACTCCGGAAACATCTCATAGGAAGGAAGGTCGGAAGCATTCTTTAGACACTGTTTGACAATGCAGTTGTGCACTCGGCAAGCGAATCAATCTCGTGATGCCGCGAGGCGAATGGCCGAACAGAACACTTACGTCATTGTGTTACTTTGTGTTAGTCAGCGATATGCACGTCACTTCGAGCTTCAAATGTTTCCGTTGGAGACACAGAATGTTACTGTAGAGCTTATGCATGAATGCAAATTTGCTTAGACGAACCAGAAGTTCACGAAAGTTACATCTTGGAATTAAACAAAAACAACTTCTTATTTAATAGAACAAAAACAATTCAAAGGAAAACAGGGATTACTACCTGTTAAGGAAGGGAATTAGACATTCAAACAATTGCTGAGGCGTTGGCAAATAATTCTGATCTCTCACGATAATAAAAAGTAGTCGATTTAACTGGTACGAGACTTGTCTGTGGAGGTAAAGACACTGAACTGGTATAGCGACTGGCACCCACAAGTCACTGTATAGCCCAAATACGCATTCACCATGCCTCTACGATTCTGAATGGAACGCGGAAGTGTCGGCGTGTCCTCAGGGCACGTCCGCGTCCAAGACCGATCAGCGCAGACACCTTTACCTTTCTACTTTTTGTATTGGAAAAACCTCTTCTATGCCATAATTGACTTTCAGGAAATGGCATCGCTGCAATGAACCAGACGTCATATTCTGTTCCTTTTAATCATGCAGATACCTAATCGAAGAGTTCTGCTGGTAACATACATTGTACATTTGGTTAGTAGAAAAGATTTGTTATGTTAAACGATTTGTTCACAAAATTCATAACAGTACCTGACAGTATCTACGTATGATCTATCATGATACATGTAAATCATTCCCGAAGTTCATCTCTAGTGGGCTTATACAGCAAAACCGCCTTTCGCACTATTGAAATATAAGCTGAAGAATCACACCTCACCTGAATCATATGTCGACCCGTTCCTGCACAATGTCTTGGATTTCCAGAAGAACCATAGAATTTTCACCTATACCATATATGAACGATCGTCTCGAGGGATTGTACGTAAATGAACACATTACATGGGTACTCCTCGGTCCTTCGCAAGATTGTAGGTAGGTGTGACTCTCCCATTTCTGTCAGGCAGCTTCTAGAAGGCTTCTGCTGTCCGAGTATGTTCCAAAGGACTACTTACAAAGCCCACGCCTATTTCCACAGAGCAAATGAAGTAGTACTGAATCGACCCGATAGAAGGAATCTTCGCACTATGTGCCATTAGTGCAGCAGATCATTGTCAGCAATCGAGTCCGTGACACCTATCATAGAAAGATGGATTTGAAGTGCTATTCAACAGCTCTTCGTTTCACTGAGTCCGTTAATGTCGTACGATATTCTTTGTGATTCATCACTGGGAACCGAAAGCTGACCACATGAGCTGACACTGCGACAATTATAATACGAAACTAGTTGTTAATTGCCGCTTTTCGTTTAGCGGTTTAAAGGCGAGAACTACTTTAATGACTTATATATTTGGAGATGCTAGGTTATTCGCAAAACACTGACATCGGACCGGACTGATAGCATTTCTGATATAACACGAAACTAGTTGTTAATTGCCGCTGATAGCATTTTTGCACAGTGGTTAGTGCAGTCTGCCGGAAACAGAAAGACGCGGGTTCCCGTCGGATATCAGTGTTTTGCGAATAACCTAGCATCTCCAAATAGATACTATACTGCGAATACTGCGACAATTGTGCAAGACATCAGATTAGAGGCTCGTGTCCATACCCTTAGGGGGCCTGGTGTGCTGAGATTTCTTTGTCTTTGACTGTCTGCTGATCCAGTGCTGCCGTACTGGCAGAGGCGTTCTACGTTGGACTAAGGCGAATAGAATAAAAGGTCGTAGCGTTTCGCTCTACAGGTTAGCGATGCTGAGGCTAGCTTGTCGCTCAAAGGGAGCGCCGACCCACCATAAGCATGGGCGCTGCAGGTTCCTTGGTCTCGAAGTCGGTCAAGGGCTCAGCGGGACTATTCCACGAAGGGATTCCCTCTCCGCCTCAAGCACGTACACCTCGACAAGGTGGAACCGTGTACGTGTTGGTTGAAATGTTTACATTTTCAATAACCCCAAATGATGTCACTTGTTTAATAAGAACATGAACTAGCCTGGTTCATTTTCGTTGCTCTGCGGAAATGGGCGCGGGCTTCAATAGTAGTCGTTCAGAACATCTTCGTACAGCAGGAGACTTTCAGAAACTGCCCGACAGAAATGGGAGAGTCACATCTACAGTCTTGCGAGGGGTCCAGGAGTACCCATGTGATGATTTCAATTGCGTGCAATCCCTTGTTCATGTAGAAGTGAAAATCCTATGGATTCTTCTGGGATTGAAGAATAATGTGCAAAGCCGCAAGTGATAGCAAGGAAGTGGAATGAAAGCGGCTTCAACTTTGCTGTTAAGCAATGCTGTTAAGGACTCACCACTCCGTATTGGAAGAATGGAAAGCAGCACCGCTAGACCACCTTATTACATTTCTGCTCAAATTTGGCTCACCCTTGCACCTTCTGTTTGGTGTCGCATTCTTCACCCACACATCAAAATCACTTCCGTAAAGTTCGTCAGAAATGATAGGATTTTTCAGCGCTTGGCTGTACAGACCAAGGATAAGGAGCCTTGAAACATTTATTAGGCCCCAGACGGCGGCGGACATATCGCCCTCGTCAAAATGCTCAAGAGACGCATCCTACTCATTGAAAAGTCCTCCAATACCGCTACTGTTTCTGAGACACAAAACGAATATTGCTTTTTAAGCCACGTCCAAAACTGCCTAACACGGGACATTATAACGACTAAGAGCAGTAATTCTAAAACAGTGTAAACTCTGAATAATGGGTATGTGACTATGTGTTGAACAAATAAAGGAAGAATCCAATGTTAAACTTCTAAAATCAAGTCATTATTACCGCTCTGATGAAAATGTTATGCATGGAGGAACGCTGTGTCAATCTGGAATGAGTTAACCCTACCGACTCCAATCTGTATGATGGGCGAAGCGAAGCGTATTCAGAGGTCCTATCGACATGAATGATTTCATGACCTGTTAAATTATTCCGGTTCGATAGAAGGTCGAACAGCTGGTGGCTAAAGGCCACGTCGAGCACGCTTTGAACTGCTGACATTATTCATTCTGAGAACTTTCCCCACGTCTGATGACTTCATAGGCTGGCTGCAAATAGATTGTTTAGTTCGAGAAAGCGATGCCGAAGATCAAAGCAGCGATACGGATATTATTCTGTCTACAAAGAGAAATCGATGATTATACCATAGAAAAATAAAAAAGGTGCATGAGCAAAAACAAAAAGCTGGTATTACTTAATGAAATTGATTTTATCATTTTCTACCTGAGGAAATGCGTGTTGAGTAACTTCATTAGTACTGAGGACTGCATTTTTTCATTTGCATTGATAAATTAGAGCTCGCATGAATTTTGATTAAACCTATAGTAAACCCTACGGTGCGTTGATGAATTAGAGTTTGTGCGGGCCATTCGAGGCAAATTTTGGGTATACCGCATCATGACATACACCTAGGCTGCAGATAGCTTTGTGTGAAAGTTGTACGAGGTTGATGAACTTTGAAAGATGCTTATTTATAAGTGCGGAGTCTCGATTGCCTACGTGTCTCTGTGACTGAATTAACTCACTGTTTCTCTTAGACTAATTTGAAAATAACCTAAAACTTAACTTGAAATTAAAATAAGTTAAGAACCTGTCGAGTAACTCGGTGAGCTCTCTTGGTTTTGGAAAGGGTAAAACTCAACCTTTTAACGGTATTTCCCAACGTTCTATGAAGCGTGAGTGAGGTCAAGCTGTGCTGCTGAATAAGTCAAAATTACAATATTTTCACAACGGAAGTCTATGAAGTTTTGGTTCCGAAAAACTATAAGACTGTGCTACTGCCCACACGTTTACAATCGGAAATCCGATGATGTGCCTAATTCACCTGCAAAGGCAGAGTATGCGAAAATTCCTTACACAAACTTATGCAGAAGGAATCAGAGTTCCCTAACGTGACAGTAGACAAGGAAGTAAAATCCCCAAGTGTTAGCTGTTGTTGATCGTGGAATAGATAATTGCTTCGTGAAAGAAATGCGCAGATGTGATGCGAAAACACTTGCCGTGGGTAGAAATGTGACTGAGAAAGATCTATGATGCTCTATGTAGGGAAGGGAAGGTGAGAATCGGTGTGTGGTTGACTCTAAGAGAATGAAAAGAATGCGAAAAAGGTGTTTTCTTATCATGGTCATTGAATAGCGCGTCAATAATTTAGTATATACCAAGTCAAATATAATAAGTACAAGGGAAACTCACAAGCGCGATGAGTTCCTCAAAAATGGATCTGTTTTCTTTTTGAAGCGCCGAGAACCACTTGACAGTTTTCGCTTGTCTTCTTTGATTTAATTTTTGTGCATTCACCTCTGAGGTTACACTCTAGAATCTAAAAATATGTGAAACAAAAAGAAACATTCCCAGATGACCAGTTTTAGAGCATCTCACGTTTTTTAGAAAATGATGGTTAAAACCCTCCGCGATCAGATTGCGAGATAGGCTTCACTGGTCTTTGTTTGCTTTACGATTTTGAAATGGTCCCACTTACATGTGTACTGGCGCATTTTCTGAAACAAACTGTAGCTATGTTGTTATGAGGTATGTGGCGTGGTGCAGAGTTATGTGGCCCTACTTCCATCAATATGGTCGAAAGGTCGATAAACTGTTACATCCTGTCAGGGTCGTGTGAATTGGACTAGTTTAAGAAAGTGAAGACAACATGGTTTGAACAGCGGATGACAAATGGCAGTCAAATACTCATTCACGATGATCTTGTAATTCTACTTGTATCATTAGGGCGCACGTGATAAGAGGCCCGCAACTGACAATGAGACCCGCATTGTCGAGCTATCGATCAAACATTCGCATTCCTGCGGATAAATTGATACCACGGCGGCCGGTGACTTGGTATAGCGGTTGCCCACCGCAAGCTATTGGATAGGCCGAATAGGTATTCATACCTGACGCTACGATTTGAATGGAAAACGAATGCTGCGGCGCTTTCTCAGAAAACGTATCAACCCCTTTAGCTCTACCTTTACCTTTAGCTTTTATTATAAAAACATACAACATTGGTCGAAACGTCTCAATACAACTGGGGCCAATTCTTATTATAGTATACCAGCTAAAATCCAGTTTGAACTGTTATATGAATAGAAGGTGGATCAAAGCTACGATAAGCCCGGCAGCTGAGAACAGCTTTTATTCAACATCCGAATTGTTTCTCTTCCTTGTCACATTTTATTATAGATGCTTCTTCTTACAGAGACATTAAGGAAATACATGTCCGGCAGATGGCAGCTTCTGATGCTTTCGCGTCGCACACAATACAACCCGGAAGTACCAGTCTCTATACACACATATGCACATGCAGACGCTGCACAAACAGTCATTCCATCGAGCGCACGTCAATTACGCTCTGTGAAAATACGTATGACACCCTGCGATGCCATTTATCGAGAGAGGGAATGCTGTCTTTTTCGAACTTGCGCAAAGGAAGTGCGGAAAGTTGTATTACATCGAAGATTAAAAACCAAGAAGACGGACAGAGAGCGCCTGAAATAGTAAAATAATACTGCATACCATCAGGGGTGGTATTCTTGATGACATGTCTGCTCTACAAATACGGGTATATGGAGGAGACAGGAAGACCAGTGTGCGTGAGGGTCACGGGGCTTTTCAATCAATCAATAAATCAATTTATTACGACTATGAAAGACAGTCGTTAGACAAGAAGGGACGAGGAATTAAAACTTTTGAACACTTAAATAAAGATTGCAACGTGATTTAATACTGGAGGAGAGCATTCTTTACAAATCGCTGGAAGGATCCAAGAGTCTCAGGAGAAGGGACAATGTTGCTCTTTAGTGCCAGGTACAATGACCCGGCCCTTACCGTGAAAGAATGCGCCCTGGCTCCTATTCTCGGTCTTGGATACCACATTTTAAAGGGCATTCCTCTGGTTTTTGAGGGGACGAGTTTATAAAATGCCAACGGATTTGTACAGAGGCGACCTGATAATAATAATCTGAATACACAAACCACATCAATCATTTTTCTTCGCGATTCCAGCGTGTGAACGCCAAAAAATTTATTACGAACTGTTGAATTTGGAACCGTAGGGTGAAAAAACCCATTATACCTTTTGGCAAGTTTCCTGGTATAGTTATTTTGTACCTTTTCTAGCAAAACAATGTCTTTCCTCTTGTGTGGGGAAAAAACTGAGGTACCGCTCTCCACTAAAGGTCTAATATAAGTTTTATATGCACGTATCAACACAGCTTTATTTTTGGTGGAAAGTGCTTTGAATATTTGGTAGGTCCTATGCTGTGCGCGTCTGCTTATTACCCTATAGTGCTCTGAAAAGTCAACTTCGTTATTGTAGTGGAAACCCAAGTCCTTTACTTTGCTTACTACGGTGATAGGAGTACCACTCAAAATGTATCTCGGCAGTGAAGTTGAGAGCCCAATTCGCATCACTTCAGTTTTTTCTGGAGATAGAGGAAGCTGCCAGACATTTGACCACTCCATGATGCGCTTGATCGCATCCTGAAGGCACTGCTGGTCATCTTCCACAATCTCACAGTAAATTTTTAAATCATCTGCATACTGCTTGATCACCACTCTTGTACTTTGAAGAAAAGCTGGAAGATCTGCACAGTACATGTTAAAAAGAAAAGGTGATAGAACACCTCCTTGAGGAACTCCACTTGTTACTGTTTTCATTGAAGACATTGAGTTCCTTACTTTTACCTGGAAAGTTCTGTTTTGTTTTGTTGGCGCCAACGGCGCTTCTTTGAATAGAAACCGCCGTATTTCTATACTTTCTTTAAAGTTGATTTATTCGTGGACACAAGTATGCATGTGAACTTAGCAGCTCTCGATACTCGAGCTCTATCATTTTATATACAGTTTGTTCATACTTGTGGATCGTGTTAACAAGCAATTTTTTGACTCCTCGATTTTCGATCCCTTACCCTCTTGGATTCCTCATCTGGTAGCTCATTACTCGAAGAGGCCACGTCTTCGGTCGGGCTACCATGTGGGAACCCGCGTTGGGCATACGGCGTAAATGAAATGAAGTAGACTCCATTCGGGTCACTACGCGTGTACTTCAAAAACGGCAGCTTTTGGCGTAAAAAGCGCGGCTACCGCCATTGCGGCACTTCCGGTATTGTACATCGAACGTGTGATGGTCTTCCTCTAGAGGTGGCAGTGTCAATTTTGGCCCGCGAACCCTCAGCGAGCTAAGCTGTTCAGCCGCTTAGTTTTACTTTTACATTAACGGTGAGTGGTTATTCGTCTCGGCAACCATCAAGGCACGTTTCTGACAGCTTCTCTGTGTTTTGTTTTTTTCCACTCTTCTGCTCCTTTGAATAGTCTTTTGTATAATGGAATGGAGATCAAGCGAGTAGTTTTTATGATACAGTAATGAATATATAGTCAGCTTCGACGAAGGTGGCATTCCTTAAACGTCTGCCGAATAAGGTGTTGATTCAATATAGGTTGTGCTCAGCAGCCAACAGTCGTACGCTCTTGAAATGTGTGCTTTGTCCGCTTGCAAATTCCACACTAACACTGACGTAGGAATGTATCATTAGGATCTTCAATGATGTGTTGTTTCAGGTTTATTATGGACATTAAACAATGAAATGCTATCCCTTAAAAATGTCGTCTTTAACTTCTGCCAAAGTTTCATACTGAGGATCCTTTGCGTCAGCTTTTTGCACCTTAAAACAAAACATAAACATAAATATTGTCTTCGCACGTATTACGAACTTCACAGGACTTCAATCGGCTTGAAGGGATCAGCCATTAGTGGGACACAAATTCCAGTGCTTTGACTTTGAAGAGCTCTAATTATCACTTCGACAGGTTATATCGGTTACGGCCTTCATGGAAAGAAAAAAAGAAAAGAATGAAAAGAAAAGAATTTTCAACTTATGGGTTTCGTAATGGATGTACATACTTCGTAATTTGAGTTTTGATTGTTAAAAAGAGATCCACTTGATCTGTGATTTAGCATCTCGTCTTCATTTGGAGTTATATATTACATATGCAAATATTACATATTAAGTTATATATTACATATATATTACATATGCAAAATGCAGAGGAATTAAATTCGTGGTATAAATCACATGAGGTGAACTCTGAGGAAAATTCTAACGAATTAAGAATTTCAATTCTTTAGCAAACCAACTTTTGGCGGCTCCTTGAAAGCTTTCTTCTCTGCAGGGGTTTTGGCAGCAGGTTTTTCTTCTTTTTGTTTTTCCTCCTTCTCGTCCTCCTTTTTGTTGCCAGCGAACAGCTCATTTCCGATGCCACGAAGTGTCTGAAAAATGACTTAGCGTTCAACCGTGGAGAAATGTCTTCACTGGCGAATATCTGAAAACCACGTTCTTGAAGATAATCGGTTGATAAGACAACCTCGTATTGCGGATCTTTAGCATCGGCTTTGGTGATGTTTGGTGGAGGTTTGAACTTCTTCTTCGCTGGATTCTCGTCAGGATTGTCGCTTGACGGCTCAAATAAGAAACCTTACGAAGTCTGTGTTTACTCTTTTTTCTAAAAAATTCCATCTACTAGGGGCGTAACGTTTTGGGAAACCGTGTGTTACTCCTTGGAAGCTCTAAACAGTTCCGGGAATGAAGCGTGAGCTCTGTTCATTTCTTTTCTTTCGTTTCTTCTTCTCTTTGGCTCAACTCTTTTAGGCTTGGTCGGTGAAGCGCAAAGGTAAAAGGGACATGACACGCAGCTGGGAGTGTTTGAAATGAAATGAATCAAGATAATGGCTACTACTGAAAAATTCTCGATACTTACCGGCTCTTGAGGATGTGCTTGTGCTTTGGTCTCCGATTGCTTCTGTTTTGCTGCCTCCTTAGCCTGCTGAAATTAAAAATGTGTTGTTCTTGATGCGGTGACTTTTTCACGATTTTGCTAGTGATTCTCGATATCAATTTGTGTTGACTCATAGTAATGCGCTCAGTTGTATCATGCCCAGATCAATAGAAAAATTTCATATGAGCTTGACGCCCTGTTTTGGAAGATTCGGTCACTTAGTTCCCCAATTGAAGCGCCCAACTGTTTCCCGATTGTGCAATAGTTTCATTCGTCAATATGCTCATATTAGAACTGTAAGACCAGGTTCCTCTGCTTGCATGTCTGCATAGAAAAGTTTTGTGATCATTGGTCTTACTCAGTCAAATGCTCTCACTTTCTGACTTGTCCCGCCTCCTCCAGCCTTGCCTGTTGGTTTGGGGGGTGCCTGAAAAAGAAATTTCAACGTGTTCTATCCTGCGGAAAGATGAAGAAAAGCTGCAAACCTTCACTTCGCTTCTTTCAGTAGTAGTGGGTTTTGAAGCCTGCTTGGGACGATTCATCGTCTCTCCTGTATATGATAACTGTGGCTGCAAAAGAGAACGTTCGGTGCCAACTCTGGGTTATATGTGCAACATAGTGATGAATGAAATATTATAGCGCTCTGTATAACTCACATCTTTCAGCATTAGCACCGCTACATCACGTTCGAATTCATTTACATCTGGATCAAAGTGTAGTTGATCGGCTCCAAGCTGAAGAACCGATCCGGTTATCTGAAACACTCTGTATAACTGTACCTGCACATGCAGAACGCCTCTTCAGTGCACCTCATCGTAAACGCTCAATGTGTTGCGCGCTCCTGTTTCATTGTTACTACTGTCTTTGTTACTGTTATTGTCACTGTGTTACTGCTACTGTTATTGTTACTATTGTTACTTTCGACTCCAACTGCGTAGAAAGAAAGCCAATAAATCGAGACACTCTAATTTCATTGCCGTCGATGAAACTATCACCATCATTGAATAATGTATTTTACAGGTAGTAGCCCATATAAACGCGGAAAGGAAACTAGAATGTCATGTTAATAATTAAAATGGTTCCACCTTAACTGGTAAATGCCGAATCCGGCCTATCGGTACAAGTCGTCATTACGGATGGGTTCTGAAAGTGACAGCCTTCTCGCTTAAGGTTGGTGCTAGGGGTAGTGCAAATGGAAATTTAGTTTCCAGGATTTGCCTCACGATCAGTTGCGTAGCGGATAACGTACGAGCCCGGACAGGCGTGAGACGCCGGTTCGCATCCCAACTAAGGTGCAATTTTTGCGATGAATCCCGCTTAAAACGTGATTACTGGGACACACTCTTTGTGTTCTTGTAAATAAATAAAATTGACAAGTATGCACAATCAGCAAACGTATTTAATTTACTGTTCTTTCTCATATGCCACCTTCAGTTTTCACAGCCTTTTTTACTGAAATTTGGACATACTGAAATCACACAAAGCCGTACTTCTATGGAGGAACTACAATGCGTCGAAGGACGACATCGTAACTTTGCTCTTGATAAGCTAATCGTCGCTAAAATTCTTGCGGCCGAAATAGAAACACCGACCGTACCCCTTTGCTCACTTAAGGCCCGGGTTTTACTTCTTCGCCCGCCGCCGCCCGTCGCCGCCCGTCGCCGTCACTCAGGTGCGCGGCGATGGTGAACGGCAGCGGCCGTTGACGGTGGGTGGCGGCGGGCGAAGAAGTAAAACCCGGCCCTAACAAGGTAATAGTATAGCATAGCACGTTGAGGCTCCGGCTTGTTTGGTATCATTCATCTCATAGCATTACAGTGAATAAAACGTATTTAACGTTACGGCTGACGTATTACGTCACCTCTCAACCACAAAACGCAAAACATCGATTGACAAAGATGTTGATCGGAGATGATGTATGATCTTACAAAAGCAGCTGTGTGGACAGTATTCCTGTATGCAGCTCCTTTGTCGAAGGAGCAGACGGTATAGCATTGGTGTAACGGCGTTCATGTAGAGACTTCTCAGACTTTGCCTACATCTAATCGGGCCTACTAATATTGCTCTCGCTTCTGGAAACATGGAGTGGAGGAACACTGTAGGGTGAGCTGTTCCAAAAAAGCAACGTTTGTATTTTGTCATTCGGTTTGATCAATTTTGAAGTGGAAACTTGTGCCGGCTGTTCAAGAAAAGTGACCGAGGCGACCCTTACTTTCGAAAACACTAGACATTATGTGAAAACAAAAGCTCAGAAAGAGTCGGACTCCTGGCTCTATTTACTCCTCTTAGGTTGAGATATTTACTCCCCATAGGTGAAGATAAAGTGGTCAGTGTTGGGCGAAGATCGGTCGCTCCAAAGTGCAGGTGTCAGTAGCGCCTCTTATCCAAGCACCAGTGCGCCAAAATACTTCCTATACTTTTGATGTCACCCGATGTGATGATCATTCCGCTCCCACAGAGCCTAAATAATTGAGAAGGATTCCTTTAGAAAATTGAAACTGATGATGGTCTCTACTTTTCTCTGATCGTCAGCTGTTTCAATAAGTGGAAGAAGGTATCGCTGACTAAACTAGCACCGAGCTGTGAGCAAAGCAAAGCCCAGTAAAACGTAGAAGTCGCATTTCTCACCGAGCTATATTCAAGTAATTTTGAAGCTGATTTCATATTATCGTCACAGAACTTTAAGCGATCAAGGATCTGAAAGCAACGATGTTCACCGGTTCTTCATCTAAAAGTATTTCAAACTTCAACTTAAATACGGCATTCGCTATTGAAACTCAGAGTGGCCTTGCTCACCCTTTTATTAGGTTGGAAACTAATTTCGTGGACTCTCACGCACCTTCAACAAAAGTGTTAGTTACTAAATAAAGAAAAATGTTACCCAAACGACATATGAACCACCGAAACGAAGAGATATTTCTCCACTCTCTGGTTACTGCCCCATTCCACTTCCTAAGAAATGCTGAGTTTTTTGAAAGGAATTGTTTTCGCAGGTGCATTTTGACCTACACCTCATTACTGGATCGTCTTTGTCCCAGAGAAGGCAGGAAAAACCAAAATAAATGTCATACATATAGTGCTCTATCTGCACTATAACCTGCATAAACAAGAGTCTCCCAGCTTACATCTTCGGATTTTTGGAGCGACCGAAACTCAGCGTGATGTTTGGCGGTGTCTTGATGAGTGGTGACACAACTTTCAGAGAACTGCTTAAACCGACTACCGCGTAGTTCAACCTGTAGACAGCCAGGCTAAAGAGAGTAGGGCTCTAGGTGAATACTGAGACTACCACCGATCAATTTTCGAAAGGTGGCACCTTCGTAGAACCTCCAGACTGAGATCATCAGCCTCTTGTGAGGAGGTGGATTTGAGGATCTGTAGCGGCCTTCATTTTGTTTTGGGTGGCCGGCTAGGAAGTCAGTGATTACTAAGAGATATCCTCTTTCCATCGCACGTTACCCCTTTCTGAACCGGTTATTCGCTTTTGGAGAAAGCTCAAAGTTCGTTTGCAGCATTCGCCCCACCCTTGTCCGCGACGTGTCAAATCGCAAGGCACCTGTTGGCCAGTTTTACAGAAAAACTAATATAGTGCAGAACCGTTTCAGTTCAGCTTTTTAAGCACTTGACTTCGAGCGTCTACATAGCCGTTGTTGATCTCTAGTTTCTTTCGAAAGAACTAGTTACGGCCTTCCGACCGAGCTCCGTAGGTCATCCGAAGTGCACTTTTGTTTTCGTTTGGAACTGCTTGCTCAAAATCTCTTGAAATCTTTGAGTGCCATCAATCGCTTCAAGACATCATCCTAAGATTCTGCACACACAAATTGTAACGTTTCAGTAACCTAGTGGCTAAACAGGTATTCATGAAGAAGACCTTGGCAAACACTGGTTTTGGATGTTTTCATTTCAAGAAGAAAAACATTCCCTGTAAACAAAAATAACAGGGTTTATGAATGGTTTTAGAAACTACTTGATATGCTCTATCAAACGGTTAAAAGAGCAGTGAAGTAGGTGAACTTTCAAGCAAGTTGTGTTTGCTAGAAATAATGACTGCAAAACAGTCCACGAAATTAGTTGCCAACCTAATATTTGCGAATTGTTTTATCGTGAACTCTGCATTGTCTATCGTTTCGTAACACCAACGAAAACTATTTCTGAGAACTAGAAAACAACTAAGGAATGCTCGAGCGAACCATTTGTGGCTTACGCTATTTCTTACTTTAACATTTCACATTTAACGCTTTCACCGAATGGGTTTCTCATCCAGCTGGAAAGTGAATCTACAGTGATGGTTACAATCGAATTTGTAACATTTGCAGCCACAGCTTCGCTTGAAAGTTGTGAGTTCAAGGCTTTCCTCCTTTAAGTATCTCAGCAGTGTTGAAAATAGAAAAAACGAGGATTTTCAGTGTTTTTACTATTTACTACTATTTATTTATTTTCGCTGGGCTGAACATTGAAATCCATTGGGTTATAGCCGATTGGGATATAATGTTAGTAACAGAAATTTGCTAATATGTGTTGCCATTAAAGAGTTAAAAATAGTGTAGCGATCAAACCTTTGCTACTGTGCAGTAAATCGCCCAGGCTATGCAATGGGCTATGACCGAGAATAATAACCCAACAGTGAATATGACAATTTCTAGTAAGCTCATCTGAAAAATGTTATTCAACGGACTAATAGTAGTTGAAGCGCCTAGTGAGATACGAATTTTTCTTTGAATTGTTGTCTGCTCATTCCTATCTACAATTTAAGTAGGAGAAAAACTTTCTCGCCGTTCACTTGTCTACTTTATCTAGTTTCCATACATTATACTGTGGATAATAAGTTTCTTTACACATATGCATTCGATTAAATTGAAAGTGAAAATTTCGAGCGGGTTTGAGATCTCCAATTTCATTGAGAGCTCTTGGGAACCTTTCATGCTTTTATTGGTATAGTTTGGGGAAGCACAAGCTACCTGATACAGTAGTTCGCGAAATGATATGTCACCTTGCATTTTTAGGTACAAATCGGTGAAACCGAAAGGAATTTTATTCCAGTTGACAGTTTTAATAACTCTTATTGAATATACACTAATATGTGCCCTTTTTGGAAATTCTAGATTTTTTTTTTGAAAAATTTTAAACTCATTTTCATATGCATTTTCAAACGAATATATCTAAGGAAACACTAAGCTTCTGCTTGTCTTGTAGTGATAATCTGATAGAGCGTGATCGGCTTGTTCTTATAGGCTATGAATTTTGGTTTCAAGACATTAATAAACCATAGAGTTTTTTGTGTGAATTTTTTCATGGTCAAAAAATGGTGAAATCATGGGACCATCTTTCATATAAAATTTCATATATCAGTAACCAGCAGATGAAATACCATCAAATTGAGATATGTGATAGCATATGATTTTCTCTTTCCCATGCATATCTAACTTTGGAGAATAGCCGTGTGATTACTGAGAAAATAGCTAATGAAATTGCATTTACACAAGCGGCCGTTTTACGAATACCCGGAGGGCATTCGACTCCAGATTTCTCTAGCGCATAGTAAACTTATTGCTTGTTAGGTACTTAACAGCTGGCAAAATAAAACCTGCTATTCTTCAGAAAATCATCTGTTGTTGTATGCATCACTATCCCGCCACCGTACGCTGCGCGGGTTTGTGCCCCATTTTCTCTCGGTCCAACTAGAAGACGATTTTCTGAATAATAGCGGGAATTATTTTGTGACCTGTTGAGTACCTAACAAGCAATAAGTTTACTATGCACTGTAGGAATCTGGAGTCGAATGCCTTCCGGGTATTCGTAAAACGGCCGCTTGTGTAAATGCAACTTCATTGGCTATTTTCTCAGTAATCACACGGCTATTCTCCAAAGTTAGATATGCATGGGAAAGAGAAAATCATATGCTACCATACATCTTTATTTGATGGTATTTCATTTGCTGGTTACTGATATATGAAATTTTATATGAAAGATGGTCCCATGATTTCACCATTTTTTGACCATGAAAAAATTCACACAAAAAATTCTATGGTTTATTAATGTCTTGAAACCAAAATTCATAGCCTATAAGAACAAGCCGATCACGCTCTATCAGACTATCACTACAGGACAAGCAGAAGCTTAGTGTTTCCTAAGATATATTCGTTTGAAAATGCATATGAAAATGAGTTTAAAATTTTTCAAAAAAATCTAGAATTTCCAAAAAGGGCACATATTAGTGTATATTCAATAAGAGTTATTAAAACTGTCAACTGGAATAAAATTCCTTTCGGTTTCACCGATCTGTACCTAAAAATGTAAGGTGACATATCATTTCGCGAACTACTGTAGTTATATCGCTTGCTAGAATCTGCACATTTTCGGCACGGTGACGTCAACCGAGCTACCGTTACCACCAACATCAGTCCCATTCGATAATGAGGGATCGTTTGCACTGTTTTTTCTTTTTTTTGCAATGGAATAGATGGAACATGGTCCGCAACAGTGCGTGGACTCTAACGTGTTACCATTGACCTATCTAACATTATTTACGATCAGCTTCATCGTTTTTAAGTTAACATGTTTGACAACTCTTCACACCGCAGCAAATAATGATATGGATTTCTAACCACGACATTTCGGTCGATGAGCCGAACTCGAATTAAACATACAGAAAGAATTAATCCCACTGATTTGATTGTTCAACTTTTGCTATCAAACGTTACTTAGTAGCTAGCGGTTAGTGAGTTCAATGGACGTGTGGACAATCTTTGGCATGCAGTCTGTATAGTGTACATCTAGATTTTCGGGGGTAGATTTTGTGCACTACGGTTACTGTTTATGGCGCTATCTGGCATGTGGGGTGCAGTGTGATCGTCCGCAATATTACACCGACTCTAACGTGTTATCATTGTCACATCTTCCACTGTTTACGATGATTTCGGTCAGATTTGACACGTTTGAATTGGAGACCCTGCGCAGTTGTTCACACCAACACAATGAAATAATGATAGATATGGCAATGATAACATGTTAACCAGCATAGATTCGACGGAACACTGCAGACCAGCACCTACACCCATTAACCGACGTAGCACCGCTTCTTCAATTGTGCTCCACAAAGTTTTTTTCTACCATCTATTAGGGCAGTTTACTTTTTTCCCTCGAATACCTGCTACTGTAAGTGATCGGGGTTAGTCATTCTCGCCACGATAGAGTACAAGAGGCGGGTCGGCGTCGGTCGGTGATGCGAGGAGTCCCCTGGAGACAGCGATGCCAGTCGGCAGCAGGCCACGCCGTTCTGTCCGCGAGGCACCACCGCCAGCTCGACCGGGATGTAATCCATTACTGTCTGCCGTCAAATATTCGATAAGCGGTCTATCTAACCGTGTTGTGGTGACATAGTTTATTCACTGGTAGCAGCGAGAGGTTCAATTACCCAAATTTTAGTTCACCACTCATTCCAGTCAACCTGACTGCTATTCTCCTCCCAACATTCCGTGTCTGGGTACTCCGGGGTCGCCACCGCCTCCGGCTCATTCGAAGAGGGTCGTGAGTCGTCTTCGCACCCTCCCTCTTCCGATTCGCACGAAGCGCTTAGGTTCCAGTCGTCACATATTACAGATTTCTTCTTATACCTCGAGTGTTCCTTCGCGAGAGGACCAGGACATGACGTCTCACACTCCTTCAACTGGCCGATACGAAGTGTTCCGCCGTCACAGCGTTAATCACAACCACCACAGACGCTGCTGATCGACACGATGTGCCCGATGTCACGCTGTCAACCCCACGGACTTTCTAAGTGGCACGAGGTGCCCTACTTCACGACGGCAACAGGAAATGTTGCCGCGGCAGAGATCACACCGGCTGAGGAGCAGCGTCTCCTACAGACACCAGATACTGATGCCCCAAACGAAGCTCACGACAGTAAATGAGTATCCATGCTGGTCTCCGAGCCGTTGGTTGCTTCTTCAACTTCCAGCCGCAAGTCCCGCTCGGACCACGAGCAAGAAAACCTTCCGTCGACCTCTTCTGCACCGCATCAGTCAAAACTGAAGTTACGAGGATGCGAGCGATCCATGTCACTTTCTACTTTTGCAGTTTCTTCGGTCTTCGCAGCGATGCTGAGTCGGCTGCCCCAAGCTCGTCACATCTACATTAGAGATATACACCAGCTCGAGTCATTCGCTCGCTGCTCCACATCGACGTCGGCAGACCTTCTAGGAACAGAGAGCATGATCGATGTGCTGACGCGGTACCGGCGGCATCCTTGATCACTACTTTCAGGGCGCATCAGGGCTTCAACGATCTCCCAAATCAGGTGGTGCAGGAACGCTCAGGAGCGGATTGACAGCCGAGCCTCGACGACTTTTGCTGAATCGCTACCGTTCATCTTTATCGATGTGGACAGAGTTTCGCGCAGAAGTACCTCTAGCGCGGTTGAGACCGCGATGATAGGGTGGGTGCTGAGGGGGAACGTGTGCTCGGCGCGCGAGCTTCCTTCAGTGCTTCTCCGCAACATCCCTGTCGCCAAGCCGATCAGCTATTTGCTCCTTTAGTTGCCCTTTGCTCTTTATTCCAATTTACTAGTATGCTCCTGTTTACTCCTTTACTTTTACTCCTTTTACTCATACTTACTCCTATCGGTGTTATGGTTCATCGTGTAATCGTTAAGTTGGTGTATTTCATACCACAAAGTATCGCGGTTTAATTACCCTAATTATTAATTATTTTATTAATTATTAAGTTTGAGGTATATTTGTGCGGATAAAGTGATGCGATAACCGAGTACTCGTGTCGCTGAAATACAACCACGGAACTACGCGAATCATTACAACCACCATGTCTCACAACTAGGGCAGAGCGGAAGTGCGCATAACCATCGTTGAACGCCTTATACAGAGGGGCATAGAACCTGCGAGCATTGGATTGATCACCTTCTATCGTGACCAACACCGCCATCTGGCCTGTTTCACGCGTTCTGTTGGAGTCGTCCTTGCTACCGTGGACTCTATTCAAGGGAAAGAAAAAGACGTCTCATACTCCTGACCACCAGGACGCATTTCACACCGGAAACCGGCGAGTTCGTCGACGACGTTCCTAGGGTGAACATCGCCCTGACGCGTTGCCCACCGGGGCGGTTCGTCCTCGGACATCAGCTTTCGCCGACAGCCGTACCAGTGTGGGATGAAGTGTTGACCTGGGCGCACAATCACGGCGGTCTCGTGCAGGATGTCGATATGGAAGAGTATCTACCGGCGCGCTAAGGTAACGATTCTTTTATGTCCTATTTCTCATTGCTATTTCTGGGAAATTTCTGATTTTTTGCAGATTAAGGGAGGAGAGGTTGGAGACGTAGACGTAAAACGTAGGCTTTCTTCTTCTTTATTAAAAAGCGGGGAGGTGCACGTGGTTAGTCATTCTCGCCATGATTGATCCGAATAGGCTCTTTCAGACGACGCGTCGATAAAGTGACGCGTGACGCGTGTGTGATGAAGGATAGGTAGGTCAGCGTCATCGGTTGATCGGGTTATTACGCGTCATTACGAGTAACTCGTCCGATCGACGTCGCGTTGGCCATGGTGTACTTGCAGACCAGTTCGGCAGTTCGCGCTCGGCGAACCGAGCGGCGAAACCCCAGCGCACGACGCTTGACGGATGACGTCTGCCTTGAAAGAGCCTAATGATTACAGAGCACAAGAGGCGGGTCGGCAACCGAAAAGAAAAACCTGCGGGCAGAGCACTCAACAAACTATTTCACATTACTTTTGCGCTTCCCTCTCAAACCGCCTTCTGGGAACGATCCAGGTGCGCTTCGTTTTATTCAGTGAAACGTTTTTGCCACGGAGGAACGGATTCCCATTGCGCGTAAAAGACTGCGCGTTCTGTGTAACTTACACAGCGCTCTACGGATTTCACGCCCACGGCGCCGTATAGGGGTGGGATTGACATAAGAGATCCAAGAACAGATTTCATAATGGTCGGGATGGCCGAGTGGATATCGAAGGTGATTGTTGCCCACGGCTTGAAGGTTCGATTCCTTTCTGCGTCATAGTTTTGCAATGCTTAGTTCAAGGTTCAACTATTGCTCTGCTTTCGATTGTTATATTTTAGCCCTCCATGTGCTGGCTTCGCCACGCGGTTTCAATACAGTAGGCTTATGAATTATCGTCCTGTTGCGTTGAGGTGGTAAGATATTTCATGTTTGGTTGTGTTGGTAGTGCTACTTCCTCACGGTATAAAGCTTCACATATTTCATTCTTCCTTACCTTTTTTGTTCTGAGTTCTAGTTCTCTTACGCTTAAATTTTCTGGGAAATACGTTTGTAAACTCTGTTTGCAAGCTTTGAGAATAATGTATTGTCGTAAAATGCGGCACATCCCCACAAACATCGTGCAGCCACGCACAAGGCGCGTCTTTTGGCGCGCAATGGGAACCCGTTCCTCCGTGGCATTATCGCGCTAGTGTTTTATTCTTATGACCCATACAAGTCAACTGTGTCACACTCACCAGAGCAAACCTATTTTAACTAGCAAACTATGGAAAATGAACCCATCCATGGGTTGAGCCCTTCAAAACACGATTTCTGTTCGGTGAGATTTCATTGTCCACCTATTCTAGATAGGAGATCGGTCGTTCGATTGAAGACCGACTAGAGTGATTTCGAGTTGTGATGAATCATAACCGCCCGAAGCGTTTCAGTTCGCCTCAATTCATACACGAATTATTTCGGTGTTGCTAACGTAAGTTGGAAGATCTGTGTTGTTTACGAGGTCCGTGCGGAGTTTTATTATGTAAGTAAGCAGTGTTTGTTTTATGTACCGGCGACACTGATTGATGTCGATTATATAGTAAAGTTAATATCTCTATCAATTACGTTTTAGTTACGAAATTAGAATAAGGTATTCTTTTGTGGATCTCACACCTATGGCATTGAAGCAGCAAGAACTCCTTTATACTGTTCTCGTTGGTGTGCGGATGGCTGAGCAGGGAATTAGTTGGGAAGGAACATGGATTTCGTAGTATGTTATAGGCTGAAGGCAATCAACCAGGATTACCTGCCCAGGTCTAGTTGTGTTTGTCCTATCCGCGATTAGTTTTTCTCTCCTAGTGCCTTCTGATTCACTGCTGTGACATGAAATCACTCGTAAAGGAGTGATCTCTCAAATTCCTGGAGGCTGATTTGCCGAAACGTGAGCAGAAAGAAACTTGTTTCATACTGGCTAATTATCTCGGAACCTTTCTTTGGAATTCACATAAACTGTGCAAATATTTATTGGAGGCACCAGATTGATAACAAAAACAAATGCTGCACATATGGAATGTTGATGAAAAGTGGCAAAGATTTGAAAAGTCACAGAATGTGAGATACCTGTAAGTGATAAGTACCATATGAAACAAGTATAATAAAATTGCAGAGCTCTGAAGAATCTTGGAAACTAGAATAAATACAACAATGCATCAAAGTCAATTTCGTGGATCATTGGCAAAATAATATTACAACGACACAACCCTGAGATGATGGTGTCACCTGAATCTCGCTAGAACTTGAGCTCCACGTATGACATTTCGCCTCAACTGACCTCCTTGTTTGAAGCTATCCAAGGTGTCTCGGACAGTTCTGCCAGCTCTACCAAGAAGACCTTAACATATTTCTCATAAATGTTTTTCAATCGTTTATAGAAAATGTTGTGTAGCGGCCAACTGACCCCGTAATGTTAGTTTGAAGGCCTCTCGCGCTTTCTTCTTCAAACAGTTGTGTTTTCCTTCGTTGATCCTGGCTGTTGTGCTGATGATTGCTTGCTCAAGGTTCACGTCTATAGTCTCTTGTCGACAACTGAAAATTCCCATTTTGTAAGGGTTAGCATTGTTCTTACTACGGTCCGATGTAAAACGTTTCGTGTAATTTTCGTTCTGTTTTGCGATGTCCTCTCACACCCTTTACTTCATTCAGTTTCCATGGTAGCTATCGGGTGGTGCTCTAACAAATGTTACAAATATTACGCGAGTGGTACGTGGCGAGAGGCGCCTCTGACAGTCGAGTAATCGACCACCGCTCGAGCTAGCCAAACCTTCCATCCCTCAGGGGTCGGGTAAATCGGCACCTGGTATCTCTGGTAAGGAGAACATACCGACTTGGTAGAGGAGCGGCTGGCTCCCACAAGTCGTTGTATGGGGTATGTAAACATTCTCGACGCCTCTACGATTCTAGGCCCAGATTCATGAACGGACGAGTGGTCTCCGAACCTCGTTGGCGACACTGGGAATCTGTGGCCATTTATGACTCGTGAAGGTTGAGGTTTCGGAGACCGCAACGGCCCAGATTCATGAACGGACGAGTGGTCTCCGAACCTCGTTGGCGACACTGGGAATCTGTGGCCATTTATGACTCGTGAAGGTTGAGGTTTCGGAGACCGCAACGGCTTCTCGCAACCAAAATCAAAAATGTAAAGGAGCTCCACCTGTCAAAGTTAGGACAGCATTCTCGCAGTTTTGTGCACTTCTGCTGTATCAAATTTGCGTCGTTGTAACACTGTGATGAATGCTTGTAATCCTCGCTCAATAGACGCATGAACGCTGAGCTGTAGATCAGATGCTCCACAGATGAGTACGGTATGCACAAAGATGACGAGAACTGCAAAGCACATGATAGGGAAGGATTTCAATAATTGCCCCAAACATTTGGTTCTCGAGGTATCAGAACAATTATCCCCTATGCATCTCCCAAACAGCACTGATACTCATCAAACTGGTCAAGCGATTGTCGAAAAGACAAAATGTCATTGAAAACACTGATCTCTTGCATATTCCCTGTTAGTGACGACGCAACAAAGCCGCTCTATTGTGAACCCAAATATTGACCAAAACCAATTTTGAACTTCCTACATGGTTTCGTAGGGCAATTGAAGTTGTCTTCATTGTAACTCACAAATTTCTCGTTCTTTTCATCAAGACAGCTCCGAAGAAGACTATTGCGACGAATCATTTTCTCGTACAGGTCCTCATAGAGCGGCTGATCGTCTGGATCACACAGATCTTCCGCCTGAAATTGGGGAATTGATAACGGTTTACTAGTTATTGATGGAAGGGTTCAGCCTCGGATTCTATATACGAAGGGAACGGTGCAGCTGTAGCCGGAAAGTGTAATAGATGAGACGATTTCGGGTATCACCTGTTCAATTGTAAGAACTAAAATCGTGGAGTATAGTTACTGTTGCGCACCGAATAACAAGAAGTAACATTTTTTGTGGGGACTCGGGAAAAGATTAGAGCCCAGATTGATGAAAGGATAGCCGACATAAACCTTGATATGCAGCGCTAATGTGCCAAACCCTGATTTAGCAACGCGCGAGAGGGTCTTGTTGTCAAACAAATCAGATAGCATTGTACATATTTGTCTTTCATTCTGAGGTGGTTTGTTAGGTAGCAGGTTGGCGGAAAATGAACAATTGATATCACACCTTTGCTCCAACTTCAACTCACCTTGTATAGCAAGCTTTCAGCACTTTCTGCCAGGCTTGGTAGAATTTTAGCGTTTGCAAATCGCCAGGCACAGCTATCGACCGCAAGATGCATCTGGTTACGACATCTCATGTAAATATCGCATGAAGTTTCGTTTCTCTGAAAAATAAAACTTTAAACGTCCCAACCTTCTCACGAAGAACATGAAAAATTTGATACTGCTTTTCTATTACATATTTCGACATTTATCAACCAGCTAATCTTCAGTGACATGAAATGGTGGAGAGACTAATGCTAATGAGATCTGCCATAGATCATAAGCGAATTATTTAGTAAAGGGAAAACAGTTTCCTCTGCTAATCAAGGGGGCTCAATAAAAAAATAGTGGGTTCTTATGGAAGAGGATGGGGATTTCCACTTAATAAACGTATCAGTAGTTGTGTGGAACTGTTGTGTGGAACTCACTCCGTCGGTGGGAGAGTTAATACGGTGTTCCTTTCTGTATTTTTCCAACTCGCGTTTGTACTCTTCGTTTGTCCAGTTGTGAATGATCTCTTTGTCGCTGTCTCCTGCATCGCCGCTTCCACCTTTCCCGATACTTCTCACGTCATTGTCTATGCTCATCCCGACAACGTCGCCTCCTGCCAGAATCACTTTCTCGACTCCATCTGAAATTACCGCCCATCAAGGAATGAGCGGCGACGAAAAGTTCCCGAATCATCACCTTCAACAACAGTGCGCTCGCCATCTGTGTTGCTCGAGAATGTGACATTGCCCCGGTCGAACTTGTGTTTTGAAGGCCCACCTGAAAATTTGGAGGATTAATCCAGCAGAGAGCAACCATCAGCATGCTTTTACCTACCTTCGCACTACTAACAGTACTTCACTAATTCAAATATTCATATGTTATAGGTTAACTCAACATTCATTAAAGGTGCACGCGGTGTAGAAAGTGTATCCCACCGGCGGGACACATGGTCCACCGCGGACCAAAAGGTGGGAAAGTGGATCCCGCCGGCGGGACACACGGTCGTCAATGGGTTAATAGAGTGTTAAGAACTAAGAATAATCTGTCACCCGCACGGTCGAGCGACCGATCTCAGCCCGGGCTGAGCAAGCCTTCCATCTTTCCGGGTTTGGGTAAAGTGTACCAGATGTTGTCTGAGAAAGTAAAGACACTGACTTGGTGTAGCGGCTGGCCCCCACAAGTCATTGTATATGCATTCACTATGCGATTCCTACGTTTCAAGCGGGTTATTAGAGGGAAATGGTGTTTAGGCGGGTAGATTACCGATGTCTTTGAGTTTCCAGGCTCTGATGACAACACCGAAACGTTAGATGGATTACATAAGTTTGGCGATCAGGTGAAAGCCACCGATTGAGGTAAAACTTGGGGAAGGTAATTTGGGATGCCGATTACGAATCGTTATGTCTTCTTCTCCGATTTTGATTGATTTCGGCAGATTCAGGTGAGTACAACTTTGCACCGCCCCTTTCTTCGCCTCCACGCCTTCATTGCTTACCGGTATCTTCCTTTAAAGGCGGGTTTCGAAACACAAACATCAGGGTCGTGATCAACGTATAAAATATCCTACATAGACGAAGTTGGAGCGAAATTTCAAAGACCTAAACACCCTATTCGACGATATGGATGAACGTGAGATTTTGAGTCGACCGATAAAGCACTGAACTTCTGGCGAATGAAATGAGGCGGTGCTATCGAACAATGTGATATTTCAGATGATTTCTGCGATAATCATTGGTAAAACCACCACCAACCATTCTCTTTTGGAATTGACATTCATCTGGAATGGTAGCTCTTCGGTTCTTGTGTGCAGAAAAGATCTTTAAAAAAATTCACCACTAGCCGAGCACAATAAGTGTATTGTGTTTAAACAGCCGAAGCCGAACAGCATATCATTACCTGCCTCTTCACTGGTTGGCTGTCCAACCCGAAATTGGGTCTTGTCGAAAGAAAAACTAAAATTGAACGGGCTCTCAAAAAATTTGCTTTGTAAGGAGCTTTAGTGATAGAGCCGAGGAGCATTAAATAGCTTTCATCGACAGCCTACGGTCGTTTTTGGAATAAAAGTATCCGTAAATCAAACACCCAAACGTTCACGTGTGAGGAGAATTCCGAAGTCGACTCTAGGGAGACCGTAAGGAGAACGTGGAGCGACTGAATCAAATTCTACGTTCTACGCAAGTAATCCACAAGGCGATGGGAGTGGAATACTTGAAAATGGCGCTTTCTCTCAGCCCCACAAAGACAGAGATATGGAACGGGATGTTCGAGTAATCGGTTACCTTGACTGGTTTTTCGACACGAAACTTGACTACGCTCTGCGGACAAATAGCGGTCATTTTTGTGTGAGTCGTAGTTAAGTAGGTAACGTGAATGGCGAACTTACTCTGGTCAGGTTGTGGTTCCCGACCTAAATTTCCCTCCATGATATGATTTACAAGCAATGGGTCACACTGCGACTCGAAAACTTTTGCATCTTCTTCTGGATAATCGCCTTCATCGAAAGCTGAAAAGAGCTGTAATGAATTGTACTCTTTAGACATAGCTGTATCGTACACTAGCGATCAAATTCATATGTCACCTTACTTTTTTGAATACAAGTAGTCAGAATCAAGGGGAATCCTGGTACATTTGGTACTATTAGTAACTTTACTGAAAAATACAAAAGTCTACGCACTTTCAACGAATTCGGAATTTTCGAACAAAATTCTGAGCGCGTTTTTATAATATTTTCTCATGACTTTATCTCACGAGCCGTTGAACAAGAAGTCCATCCAAGCTTATCTTTCTATAGAACGTGACCGATTTGTTATAAAAAGCTACAAATCAGTAGTCCAGGTTGCCGGTAAATCATAGATTTTTCGTTCGAAAATCTTTGTGGCCAAAAATGGCAAAATTTGGAGACCTCACTTCCAATAAAAATCTCTATATCAGTAAAGGTCGAGAGAATCGCACCGAACCTGAGGCTCTTTTAGGAGAAGATTCTAGTCTTCTAGTCTTCTCTTTCTGTAAGTATATGTGATTTCTCGGTGTCTGTATGTCTTGGGTCGCCATTCTTCCGAATGATATTATATGTCTTTAGGGCGGAGCAGCTGACGAGCGCTGAGGTCGAGAGACGACCGGGAGCGACGACGAGGAGCGACGGACGTGGATGATGGACCGATGTGAGGCTCAGCCTCATCATTGTAAAGCTGATCCACCAAGATAAAACCCATTTGAACACCTTTATAGCTTTCACCGCACACATTTAAGTTTTATACGTCGCTCGCAAGTTATCAAGAAAATGGATTATAAAGTGGTACTTACATAAACTGTCATTTTCAAAAATTCTGTGGTGGTATCGACTTCTATTTTTTCCGCTGTGTGGAAGACTTTCTACCTTTAATCTGTGAGTTCAAAAAAAGCTGTGAAGTGAAAGAGAAAGGATACATTCATTGGTAGAGAGCCGTAGGTTGGAGGGTGGCATTTTAAACGTGTGCAAATCAAATGAAATTGTCTACAAAGGAGTTGGACTTTCTTAACAACTCACAGTTTAAAGGTAGAAGGTCTCCTATGTACGCGGTGGAGAAAGTAGAAGTCGATTCTCCCCTCAGACTCTTTGAATATGACAGTTTATGTCAGTGCCATTTTTACGAAAACTCGTAAGCGATGTGTAAATGTCAAATATGTACTAGAAAGGGAAAATTTAATTCAATAAAGCCTCAAGTTTGGTGTAATATTTGACCATCCAAAGACAAAGAAATTTTTATTTAAAGTGAGGTCTCAAAATTTTGCCATTTCTGACCGCAAAAATTTTTGATAAAAAATCTATAGTTTATTGGCAATCTGAACCACACATTTGTAGTCCATTTATGTATTATCGAAATATCACCTTGGATACATTTCATGTGCAGCGGATTATGAGATATAGTCGCGCGAAAATGCATATAAAAACACATTCATAATTTTAAAAAAAGAACCCCGATTCTCCAACAAAGGCATAGATCTAGGTATGTATTTTCGAGTAAAGTTATTAACACTGCTGATTGGACCAGGATTCCTCTTGGTTTCGACTATTTGCTTTCGAAAATGAAAGGTAATATATCATTTTGATCGGTACTGTATGTGCGACGTTAATCAGCCGAAGTGTTGCGGGTCGACCTTTTCCATTCGACGAAGAGGCGGTTTGATCTCATCGCCTAGGTATTTCTCGAAGGTCAAAAAACTTGTTAAGATTCTCCACCTCAGTCATTGAACTTAAGCCAGCTAGGAATTCATTCCAGATTACGATATAATAAACGTTCTACCGAACGCAACCCTACATATATTAGGTATACGCCGCTGCGTGAATATAATTGGTACTGATATAATTGGCGAGAAAATTTCTAGAAATAGGAAAAAACTCTCCCAAAGTTTCGAAGGATCCAAGCATGAAAACTCTGGAGCCTCTTTCGAAAGGGAAGGAACGAAAAATTGCTGCAATGTAGCTTTTTCATACGAGAACAACATAGTCGTTATTGATTTGATAAGGGTTAGCTATTTTCATCCGTTTTTCCTGAGCTTTGCTAAGTTCCTCTTACTTGATACCTTGGTTTAATCTTGTAGGTTCCTATGCTGCAGCGCCGAACGAGGTAAGTAGGCGGATCATTGATTATTTAGTGTGACGCTTCGTGCCTTTCATCGTCAGCCGCCCCGCTACCAACTTTGGTTAATGACATATTGCGTTGCACCGCTCTGGTGGATTCCTCTGACGTCGGAAGGGTTGAGACGTCTCGAGACGTCAGGGTGAAGGAACTTTGGTCCACTCACTAATTTCATACGAAACAGCAGCACAATTCTTGACCTCTATTTCACCATCGATTAAGGAACAAAAACAACCAACAATGAAATTAAAGTGAAAATCCTTGTCATCACCATCAATATGCGAGAAAGGAGATTGATATACACTCACTGGCATTGATTTGGGACTTGATAAGTTGAAGGTTGACGCGATCAAATTGTTGAATGAGATCCTCCAGTGCTCGAGAGATCTGCAGTAGAACTTTTGCCGTCATTGCAGATTTTAGACTTCACTAAGCGAATTAAGCCTTTCATCCATTTTTTGCACCCAAGCTGCCCTCGTGGTCCATTGGTGGTACAGATCGAAGTTCTTTTGATGGTAATACCGAGCTTATCCGTACATAACAATGCCATGCTGAGTGCTAATCAAATCGAGTCCAATCTTGGTTTTGGGAATTTTGGCAAGATTACAGCACAAGGCAGACAGAGAGATCGCCTTCAGGACACCTTTTGCTACCTGCAGAACATGTATTCCATCAAAACAAGTTTTTCCCAAAAGTATACCCATCATCGTATGAATGCTCCCACAATTTCCAGAAAGGGAAAGGCAAAGGTCTTCCACCCACCATAGAATTTTCAAATGATGTTTGAAAAAACAACGCAAGAACAAAAAACCTAAGTAGCGTAGTCTGCACGGACCTCGATTTTTGTGGTTTTTTCTTTCGCTGTAACCACCTTACGGCGGAATTGGTTGTGCCATTGGTCGATTAGCTCCTTGATCTGCAACATCAAAACATACATAGTGAGCAAATACAAATCCAGTGATGTTTGAGGGAGCCGTCGAATATCGCTCAAAACTTACAAAGTCATCCTTCGTGAGCGTATTCATGAATGATATACGCGCCGTAAACCCACGAATTGAGAAAACCATGGTTCTTCAACACAGCGTAGATTTTAACGGTTCAAATATATTCTAACACAATTCACTTGCGCGCGGTGATGATTTGAAGTGTTCGCAATAATAGCGACCTACAAACCTCGAACAAACCTCAAATAAACCTTAAATTAATTGCGCTGTGTAGTATTCTATCAACCAACCTCGTGCATATCATCAGAGTCGCTCTTCTCACCCAGCATAGTTAATATATGCTGAAGTTTTTCCGTCTGCGCCTTCATCGCTTGTTCCATACACGCACCGGACCGGTTCATTGCCTGAACAGCACTTTTGTACCAGTAAACTGTTGTGCTAGTAAACAATGTTAAACATAAATTGGAAAGCGACTGTAAAAACTAAAGGGTTTCGAAGACGCAAGAAGCTGGAAATGCCAAACTCACTCTGGCGCTGGCTTTTTTATCGACGAAGATCACCGGCGCTGTTGTAACGAATTCTCCATTTCTTGGATCGTCATCGTCGCCAATCATTTCCAACGAACGAACGGCACCTGACGCTTTGAGGCTTGGCTTTTCTGCAGCTTTGCTGGGTACGGGAGCAGATTTTGCGGAAACCTGAACAGATCTCCTATTGCAACTGGGAAGGTTCACGCCGTGCTTGTTTGTGAGCGACAATTTTTCTCTATTCTTCTTAATAGTAGAATATAGCTCACATCGGTGGATATAAATAACCAAGTACATATGTGTTGCTCCATAATTAGAGGAGTAATGTTCTGGGTGACTGCGTGTACAGAAAAACTACTCCAGAGTTCCGTGGATAACCCGGCGCCTCTCCACCGAAAAAAGCTGCAAGAACTGACAAACACAAACCTGCCCAGCTTTCAGCAAGCTTTCCAAACCCTCTCGAGCGGCTTCAGCGGAATTGATCTTACTGATTTTCTCCTTATACTCGTTCGTGTTCTTGAGCGCGTGTTGGAACGCTTTTTCGTGTGATTGTTTCGATATAACGTGATCAGGCTTGCGTCGTGCTGTGGAATTCTCTGGATGAATATTTACAACCACAACGCCTTCCTTGGTAGCGATCGCCTAAAAACCACTTCCGATCATTCTATCGTGTTCAGTTTCTAGTTCCAATCAAAAGCATCTGTCCTCCAAATGAAAAAGGTACAATAGGCTTGCTTTGAAGTTTCTACCGCACAGAAAGACAGTTCAACAGAAAAATATGTATTACCCTTACTGCTACTGTACTGCTACTTTGTGTGATACATAGATAGAACGTATGACCAAAAATGTAAACTAATGAAGGGGAGCAAACGAGGATATTTGCGGTTGGGCTGTTGAAAATACTACGAATTCCGACCGCGATTTCGCCATTTGTTAACTGCATTGTTTATTTCCAAAAGTTGCTTGTAAATATCAATTGTTTGCATTTTGGCTTTTCTTTGCAAGTGATGGGCTAGAAACTTGGCCTGTAGGGGAGCGTTGTTTATGACTTAAAAAAGGGTAGATGCGACGGAATCTCTTGAAAGATTGCAGTCGAAATTTTCTATTGTCAAGTCAATTTTTAAAGGGGTGTAAACGGTTGAGGACAAATTCGCGAAGGTCGCGACCACATAGAGGGACCGTCAGGAGATGGTTACGCAAAAAGATGCTGATTGAACAATAGCTCAATATGGATTTACAGCACATGCTCTTAAACGGCCCCTGAAACCCAACAGCTCGTGATCGGCAAAATGGACGGGCTCACTAGATAGGTGCCTCACCCGGCACTTGGAGTAAAACAAAACAAACCATGAAATGAAATTGGTGGAATTGAGTAGGCATATTCCACTACACGCTACCCAAGTACGCCACCTTGGAACTACCGTATTTTCCCCTCCAGTCAGCATAATCTGTTTGAGGAATATAAAAGAAATGTTGGAGAGCTCCAAATTTGACATTCCGACTTCTACAACTTCACGCGCGCCAGTTTTTGTTTCGAGGTTGTTCATTCCCTGTAGGCACAGCAGAGGAGGACCACTGGTAGTTGAGAAAATGTCATAGAGTAAGTCTTGCTCTTCCTTCAGCTGTGAACTGTCTCTGGTCAAAGCCTCAACCATACATAATTATCAAGCCTAATAGTTCCATTTTTTTATCGATCATCGCCTCTTTTCATGAATATTTATTCTTTTTGCCTTTAAATCCTTATACTGTTCTTTATCTATTCTCGCAATTCAGATGGAGTACTGCTATCAACCCAAGCTCTTTTTGGATCTGCCTCTGACGGAGCAGACCTCTGAATGTTTGGTCGTTCCCCCTTATCGGTCCACATTGCATTTGTGACCATGTTCAGTACAAGAGACATAAATATTTGAAGACACGGTTAACGACCAATTACCTAGTGCAACAGTTGAAGTGAGGGAAGGAATTGAGATCTGCGCGCACAGAAAGAACGTGTCATGTGAGTATTGTATGCAAGAAAAACTTAAGCTAGGATGTTTCACAAAGCGGTGAAATCAGAGCAAGTTCCAAAATGTACCATTTTGTCGTCCGGAAACGCTAGCCTTGGTTGTGTAGCCAAAGTGAGCGAACCATTGTCGTCGGTAAGTTCGGCTCTGTTCTGTTGGTTGCGCTGAGATTCTCGCGAGAAATGCACCTGGAAAGCAACGTCTGCTTTTCCTAGCACTTCCTACTTTAATATCCTTCTGAAAATCCATTTCGTACGAGAAAAATGTTCGCCCATAGGTAGACAAGGGCAAGGGTTCGCTGACGACTGAGGTGAGAAACTGAATACCCCATTCCGTTCGCGAAATTCTTAAGTGATGACCACTTTTGTGCAACTTTTGTTCTTCAAAGTTTGTCAATCTCATGAGGTAAGGTGAGAAATTTGAGCGTCTCGTTTCAAAAGAAGAAGTAAGAAGTCTACATCACATCTCATTTAGAGGATGTGTGTTTCTTTTTGCTATTTTAGCTTCCAGTTGCGGGAGGAAAGATAAAAGTGACGGTCTGAGGGAGAAGGAGAGAAGAGCCAAACGTAGCCGTGGGTGTTCGCGTACCTTCAAATACTTATCATCTTCTGGAATCGGCTTGCTAATTTCTCCTGCGGATCCACCGATATCATCACCGTAGCCGCTTTCTTCTGTCCTTATCCGGACATTCACGCTGCCACTTTCTCCTGAAAAAACTTCACACTCCCATTCTGTGGTCGTTTAAAAAGCGACAACAGAATTCCACAATAGTCGTTAGACTAATGTAAAGTTTGCGATTCATTCGGCCTCTCCTTTTCTGATATGCTTCCCTTCGTAACACAGCGGCGATAACAAAGACTTTCACGTTTTCCATGCAGGACAAGGAATTTTATACTATATGTATTTCGCTATGGCGCACGTGGTACAGTGGTCAGAGGCGCTACTGACCAAGCCTTCCATCCCTTCACAGTCAGATAAATTGGTACCCGACTTCTCTGGGAAGGTAAGACACTGACTTGGCATAGTGGCATGGCTTTCACCGTGCCTTAACGCCCTTGCTCATCAAATGGAACAGAAATGTGGCGGTGATCCCTACTAGTTAATGGGCTGGTCAACGTCTGCACCTTTACCTTCACCTTTAACTATTCCACTACCCTGCAAGCGATGAATGGGAGCAGACTTTTTGGCTTTTGGAATAGGTAAAATTGTCATTCAAGTGTAGTACCGTATTCTCCGGTCGACTTCTTGTCATCGCCGCTGCCTTGTGTGAATCGAACGTTGACGTTGCCTACGGGTGCTGCCGAATTGGACGAATCTTCCGCGTCATATCCTTGTGGTAGTGGTAGCTTTGCTACGGGAAGCCCCTTCTAAATAGCGAGATTACTAGGGAAATTCACCGAAGAACATTCGTTAAAAATTTCGAACCGCGCAGTCCTTCGCTCTTTCCCTCAACTTGATACGGAAGGCTTCTATCCGTTTTGCTTCCGATGAGCTTGACACCGAGGAACACCTGTAATGCTCCTTAAAATAATGATCACAGTAGCTTTCCTCTCGACCCTTGCCCCTACAATTGAACATGAGGGCAAATGAGCAAAACCGACTCATGATTCAGAGTCAGGCTGAAAGTGTTGGCTTACTGCGAAAAAAGACAAAAGCGAGCACTAGTTTAATGACTTAGATATTTGGAGATGCTAGGTTATTCGCAAAACACTGACATCGGACGGGAATTGAACTCGGGTCTTTCTGTTTCCGGCAGACTGCACTAACCACTGTGCTACCGATGTAGTGCATTGCAAATCTCGTAGCATCTTTCTTAAGCCCGTCAGGCTGTTGCTATCAGCAGTCATTCTACGAAATCAGTATCTTTATCTATCCAGGCTAGTCGGTACCAATTTATAATATTCGATTTAGAAATAAAGGAATGTTTGCTTAGTTCGACGAGGATGCGTGTAGCGTGCGCAATCGAATTACCAACAATACGCTCCGGACAGAAACTTAAGAATGTTGTGTTGGAGCAGTTAGCAGAGGAAAATTCATTCAATTTGAACAAACTTCTTTTGATCAAGAAATGGACTCGCTTGAGATGAACACATGGCCTTTTGGCTTTCCTTCGACTTTCTAACAATAAGACGGATCAGCCCTGACTTGCTTGCGTAATTGCACGGAAAATGTTGACAGCGAATGACTGCCAACGTCAGATTAGGATCGTGAAATCGCGTGACCCACTTTTGCTAGTAACTTTGCAGTAACGGCTTATGAGTAGTTGATGATGAGGCAACTATGTGCTTGGATCATTATAGGTTAAAATTTTCAGAGAGGTACCACTCGTCAAGGTCATTTCAAGGATTGAAGTGATGTGAGTGCAACAAGAGTGCTATCAAGACTGCTATTAACTCTTTTCGCCTCCTCGGCTAAATCATTCCTGTGGAGGTGGAGGAAAGAAGATCTTCTGAAGCGGAGTGACGGTAAGGGTGATGGACTCATTCGTCGTTTCAACAAAATATCAATATATCAATGTTATCCGTTGTGCGGGCCCGCGTTGTACAGTGGTAAGAGGCGCTGCTGTCACCCGCACGGTCGAGCGATCGATCCCGGCCCGGGCTAACCAAGCCTTCCATCCCTCCGGGGTCCGGTAAATTGGTACCAGACTTGTCTGGGAAGGTAAAGACACTGACCTGGTATAGTGGCTGGCCCCCGCAGGTCATTGTATAGGCCAAATACGCATTCACTATGCCTCTACGACTTGAATGGAACACGAATGCGGCGGCGCGTCCTCATTGGACTGATCAACGCCGGCACCTTTACCCTTACCCTTATCCGTTGTGCATTTCTGGGAATTTTTACCGAACGTAGTCGCCGCCATCCGCTTCCCGACAGAACCCAGGTGGACTTCTTGTCAGATCAATCTCATATTGCCCCGCCTGGTTGACGAAAGAACGCGGGAGAAATGGGAGCGCACTGTGATTGAAGAACTATCTCGAAAGGTGATAACATCGATGACGCATCAACTGATTCGATCGTAAAACGCTAAAGAACGGAGTCTTTAATGTGATTTATTGCTTGGCTAGAACACGGAATGATGTCGAGGCTATAATTGGACTAGGTCGATGATATGAAACCCGTCTCTCAACAAAATCTCGTGTTCGATGTAAAGAGATATTCTCCTGTTCTTCTTGAATAACGATACACCACTATCGATGTGTGTATTAAGTTTGTTCAGGTTCGACCATCAATCAACCTTAGCACAGTGATGCTATTGAATAGGCTCTTTGTCGAACCTTTGTGGGTCTCGACTCACGAGTGGGGCCACTAGGTTAATAAAAGCATATTTCTCCTGGTATCAAGACATTTGTCCTGGTATGACCACCCATGAGTGATTCACCACCTCCAGCTACTATCGCTGCCCGGAGGACAATTTAAGCTCTATCAAAAGATTATAACCTACTTGGGTTAGCGGTACCTGCTCTTGACTCTTTTTTCCTCAAATGTTCGCTTCATTGAGGTGAAATGGCGTTGGAGCAAGTAGACACCAATTTTATATTATTATTAATTCCCATTTATTACGCTCAGAAGAAGAGAAGTTACGTTAACCCAGTGATAGGTGGTATTCCAACGTCAGAGCTTAATAAACGTACATATATTCAACTATGTAATGAACGTTTGTCCGTGGTCATTATGTAATCTATCGAAAGCCTGACCTCGCTTTGCCACAACGTTGTACGGAAGATTTGAGAGAAATTGGGTGGCGCATTGGAACAGCAGTGCACTAAATCGGTCTGACAGATTGGCTCAAATGTTTTGTGAGTCACACTGGAAAATAGTTCGACTAGAGAAAGCAGGAGAATGCTTAGCTTCGCAGATTCGTCGACCAATAGGTCTTTCTCGGGCACATTCGTGGTCTTCAGCTCCGTCAGTTTTTCACGGTCATGGACTAGTCGCAGAATTCACAAACGGAATATTACTGATCAAGAAGAGCATGAAGAGGATAATGAACTGTGTATGCAGAGATTGATGTTCGAAAGAATTTGAAAATATTTTTTCTTTGGAATGCGTCTAAAAGCACAATTTAATGTCAAGCTTACTGATTAGTTGCGGGGCAGCAGTTGCGTACTGCTGCACATTCTCGGTTGATACGATTTTGACGACCAAGGAAACAGTGGGTGGGCACGTAGTTGATGGTACGACCGAAGGAGAACCGCGGCGAAGACCGCAGAACGGCAGAGTTACATCTCTCCTGGAATCATGCAGTTGCTCCTGTGATATGTTGCGTTAGAATTCGCATAGGTAACCGCCTTGAACAAAGTTACCATAGGATATCCTCCAGCAATAGTCGCGCCGTAGAGAGCTGATTAGTCAACTTCAATATATTTAGGTTTTTGAGTTGTACTTTAGCTTTCCGAATTGAACAGAAACCGAATTTACATCAAAATTTGATAAAAATAAGATCACAATCGAGCAAAAAGAGGAAAGGTCTAACCGAATGACGTGACGAACAACTACATTTCAAAGTTGGTAGGAGAGAACAATAAACATTTATCCAATAGATCGCGCAGCTCTCAGCATTGCCTAATTTGTTGCTCTAGGGAAACAGCTCAAAGGAATGAAATACTTAACTAATTTCACCCATATTAACGCCCATGCTCTTTTGTTCATTAGCGCATATACATAGATCCACTATTTATGTCTACGAGAACATAATGGTTTTTACTGCCCCACAAACCATTTACAAATTGCTAGGAACGTTGCGGAAAATATGCAACTAAATAGGTAGAAAAGAGATGAATACATAATTAAATAAATAGATAAATAATCAGAATGAAAACAAAAACCAACTTCAACAGCCGATGTCGCCACTGTGAATTGAAGCAGGCACGATGACAGCTTTTTATCTAAGTCTTCTTCCATTTTTTCCAACTGAAAACAACGAATTCTCAAAAACGTACATCTATTTCTTGGAATGATCGGTGATTCTTACCATTTTGTAATCATTCTTCAATGTTTCATGACAGTTGTACTTGTCCTTCGCCTGTGGTAACCAGTAAGGGCGTAGGAGAGAATTACCTAGAATAATTTACACTAAGAATTTCGATAGATTCTGAATGGAAGTGCATTCTTCCGGCAATAGCAGCAAGTAATTGAAAAATGGAATTTCTCGCACCATCCGCGAAATAGGGGTTGAGTGCACAAGTGGTTTCAATCTCTTTAAACGCTTGAGACTATTATAAGGCACATACTGTTCAACTGTCGCTTGACTCAAGTGCATCTTTACGTATGCGTTCACAGTAAAATTGATGTTAAAATGAGTTGCATTGTATTGAAGGAATCAAAGCCTACCCAGACACAGACGTTCTTCAAGCGTTGCTACAGCTGCACACTCGACGTACCTCTCACAAAACTGCTGTGGATTCACCTGAATATGAATTATGTGATACTCAAATTGAAAAAGTAAATCAGTGGAAAGGCTTTTCTATTAAGTTTTTTCGCCTTCATATATACATGTTTGGGGAGCTTTAGGATCGCTCAAAGCGAAGATGTTCACATCCATTAGCGGAACCAATATCTAACCTAAGACAGGTCACCAACACCTGTTGGTCCCTTTACTCAATGGAATAAGTCAGGGCAAACTTACGGGGAGTTAAATACCTCCTCAAGCTGTTACTTTGTACATATGCCAATCACGATTATGACCCCTATTTTTTAAACTTCAATCCGTGTCGTTAGCTATGAGGCAGGTTAAGAACCGTCGGTGTTAGGTCAGTCACTGCACGCCTCCTCCATCCACCCTTACGAGCGCAAAACTAACTTGTGATTCTACGGAGACGTAGACAGCGAACAGCACCCACAGTGTCCGCATCTCATCGAATCTCCGGCGAACGTTCCCTGAAACTTCGCTTACAGCCATTTTTAAGATTGTGCATCAGCTGTTTCTGAGTACCGACGTCTTTGCAAAAAGTACTTGATCACGTTAGCCACGATTCTGTTATCCGTGAATTAGATCTGATGGCGTGTCTAGCTCATCAGCTACATCTCTAAGTAGATTACTCGTGGCGCACCTCCGCCTATGTTCAAAGCTGCTGACGACAACAGTGAATTACAACAAAGTATCCAGTTATAACTTAGCAGGCCCTGTCTGACCTAACGTCAAGGAAATTTAAGGATTAGTGGACGATTGCAAATACTGGGTCTTGAATCAGTAGATGTAAGTTTTCGGAAATTTGAATGTTGGGCCCGTTCGTGTTGAAGCATGAAGTCGAAACCGTAACCAGTCACTTTTCGGTGATCGGATCGATTAAACAGAGAGATTTCGCACAAATCTGTCCTGTTCTGCACAGCTTGCGCCAGGTCCGAATACCCTGTTGGAGAAACACCTACAGGGATTCTACCTTATTCTGAGGTACGAGTCGCATTCAGGAGTATGAGGAGCGGCACGGCTCTAGGGTCAGACAAGACATCTAGCGATGTTCATCGTGTAGGAAACCGTGCTCTGCACTCCTTTATTTGCGGCCCACATGACATTCCACATTCGGAAGGATCGAATCCAGTATAAGAGGTGGCGCACAGTCGTTCTGCACAAGAAAGTTGACAGAGATGATTTTCGCAGCTACCGCCCGATAAGCTTCATGAGCATAGTCTACAAGCTTTTCACAAAGATCATCCTGGCGATATCGCGTGCATTGGATAAACCGCAGGGAGCTAAGTTCCGTCAAGGATTCAGCTGCGTCGACCACACCTAAAGTCATCGAGGTCTGTCGGGAGTACCATATGCCTCTCGTCATAACTTTCGTCGACTACGAAAAAGCCTTCGACAGTGTCGAACCGAAAGTCATTCTGCCTACAACAGTCCGTCAAAGAGTGCACTCGTTCCTCGTATGAACACTGTCCGACTTCTACAACCACTGCTTTACGACTACAGTTCCTAATGATTGTAGGAGCTTAGCAAAAATATCACTCACACATTGTAAAGAGTGCTGTGCTTAAGTATCGGAATACTTTGTAGTATTCATATCTGTGTTAAATAGATTCGAATTCTCATTCCTCTTGCATAGAGACTCTTTTGTGGTTGTAAAAAATTGAATTAAACTCAGATAAAACTCGGAACAGTCTTCTCGAATTCCGCACAAAATCGGTTCGATTTGACTTCCTTTATTCATTTTCCTATCGTGGTTCATCCTTTTTCTTTTTCTGTTTTCTATATTATTCCATACAACACTCTAACAAAGCAGATCGTGAACTGTTTATCACTACTAGCTCCCCGAAAGGGTCACACGAATAGCAGATTAGGCCTTCATCAGGTCTTCCATCGCTTATTGCACCAGCGTCGAATTCACCAGAAAGGCTGAGACCGTTATTCGCGGTCACCCGATGGCGTCACTACCGGGAAAGATATGCTCCTCCCTCCTCGTGCGCTAAGTTAAAGTACTCTAATGGATGTTCGCTAATGTAGAGCGGGTGAGGACGACCGAGTTGGCGCTGCGTTCGAAATCAGTACTAGATTACGCGAGGGACACATGTCATGTTCCACTCCAACAAAATGCCTGCCGTCAAGGTTGAGAATGTCACTCATGAGAATGACAAATAAATAACATTAGAAACGCGCATTTTTCTTTGGAAACACATGATTTTGGAATACCTTTCTGCGAAACTAATACTTTCCGGAGAGATTATTGGTCATAAGTGAACAGAACGAGGCTTTTGCAGTGAGGATCTTCTCTTGCAGCTGATATGGCCTTGCATGAAAACAATCAACAGCTGCAGAATCTCGATGTACAGGTTCATAAATGTGGAGCGAGTCATGAGCAGGTTTTTAGATCAAGTCACACATAAAGAGGGATGGAAAACGTACAGTCAATCCGATGGGGTTATGTTGGATGTAAGATAAGAAATAGAGAAGTTTTGGAGAAAATGTAAAAAATACTTCGAAGGTTAAATGAGAAAAAAATGCTCCTGATTAGTGAGGAAATCTCAGAGTAGCTGGAGGTGCTCTGTCGATAACGGTTAATAGTTGGTGGATCGTAGGCGTGCCATAGTTCTGAAGTGCGAATAGCCAAAAACACAAGTCATAAAATCAAAAAGACAGAAAAAATACGAGTTACGGTATCGGGAATTGACTTATGGCAGCGTTCTATTGAGATGTCTTTAAGGCTCAGTCACAGGGGTCAAGGTTTACAAGGAGTTGTTTTTCAACTGGAAAGTGAAACATTGCAAGAAGGATTATTTACAGTGAAATACCCAAATACTAAAGGAATGTCAAACTGAAACAAGTTCGTGCACATTGGCCCACTACTGACTTGAACTGAATGTTAACTGCGATCTTCGAGAGCGGTGTTATGAACAGGCGGGGATACACCCATCAACACAAAATCGCCAAAGCAACGATTAAACACCATTATCTCCACGATGGTCCTCAGTAAGTGCTCCGCTGCCGCCTCTCCTCCCACTTTCGAACGTCTCAGGAACAGAAGGCGAAACTGGGTCACAAAATCGGTTTATCAGCGTGGTTGCAGTGGATCGATGAAATTTGGCATACGGCTAACTAGGCCAAATTTCGCCTTCGTGTGGTAACGAATACCACCATCTATGTCTCGTGCCGATTTCACCGTTGGTTCATGAAGCTGGAAACTAAGAAACCCTTATGGTCAGAAGAGCGGCTGCTTCAAACAAATCCAGCTCTTTATTTAAGCTTTTGAAAATCAGAGTAGAAAAAGAATTTCAAAAATTTACTTTTTAAATTGAAAATAAAGAGAAGAACAATAAAATTCAAAACCTAAAGTGTCCAAGTTTCTCCATATACCTGTATCGAACTATCCCTTAATGAAAGCTGTTAGGCATTGTCACTATGTTCACACTCCTACGCTTCCTTAAATAGGCTCGGCTTACGAGGGCCGTTCACTGTTCATGTGTTACCAGACAACATCTAGTACCGCTTTACCCAAGCGGAAAGAGGGGGCGAATGGCTTGAGCGAAGATGGATCTCTGGACATTCTCGTAGAACTAGCGCCTCTTGTTACTGCACAAGTAAGACAGGGTATAGCAAACTTGTGGAGCAGAGTAAGCAGGATAGAATGCATTATCTATTCCTGCATCAAATACTTCGCCAAGAGGGCATAGAATTTCAAAAGTATGAAGAACCATTTTTGCAATAAATTGCCGATAAGGAGCAAATCGCTTTTTTGACGTACATACATACATACAGAACCCAAGGTTACCCTTTGGTTTCTTGAAGATCAAATTACTTCATACAGCGGTGATTATCACATCATTCCAAGGTTTCGAATTTAGAAAACGTAGAAAATTCAAATAGGAATACGATGAATCATCTTCCAGATATTGTTAGATTATATTGGATAGTCTCTCGAACTTCGACACATAAGGCTCCGGCGTTATCGAAGTTTCAAATTTGTCAAGAGGAACCTAAGATGTCGCCCACAGCAAATCGCGTCCGATCTTTCATAAATCAGTGTCATAAACCGGTCAAAAACTAATAATAAAATCATGCGTTCATCAATGTCACTAACGATCTCACAAAAGATTACCGAAGGCGGCGAACTCCACTCTGAAGACATTTGACAGGTGACCCATTTGTATGAACAGTCATTCTTGAAAAAGGATTGGGTGATCCGACTACTTGTGTTGCGCCTGGTCTCTCCTTCGGAGAGATTTTTTGCAACCACTTCTGATTGTGAGGCGGACATGGCGACATTATCGAAAAAAAAACTCTAAAAAGGCGCTTTCCAAGTGTTAAGTGTATCAAACCTTTAATTGCGGCACAGTTTTCTTTTTAGTTTGAACAACAATCCATCCACCATCCTTCATAGCCACGGAGAAATTTATGGACTAGCGAAAATGTGGAGACTATTAGGATTGAGTCCTAACTAATGAGCGTTCTTATGAAATTCACATTTTCAGTTCTATCACGAGGTTCCCCATCATAGAACCTCGTGTTAGAACTGAAAATGTGAATATCATAAGGATGCTCACTAGTTTTTATTCACTCTCTGTAGGGTTTTTAGCGATTTTTCTAAAAGATGAACATTTGTAAGCATTTGTATGTAGGGTCTCCGTTACCTCGTGACTCCCATTTTCTATTCTTGTCTATTTCTTGTTATTTTTATCTTTAGTTCCTGCTTCCCAAGTTTTAATTCGTTTTCACTCCCATTTCCTCCTCAATTTTCAAATACTTCCTGGCTATTTGACTGCATCGAAATGAACAAAGGGAACATTTAGTCATTCATTTGTTCGGATAATACCGTAACAGGTTATGAATATTACGACGGTTAGAGTAAACTAACAGAGCTTAATTTTACAAATGAAACGGCGACAGGAATTCTGAAAATATCACACGGTTAGTGAAACAGCTCAAAAATCGCAGTTTCAAATCCTTTCAGTGCCCTGGAAGACCGCTAGCAGATGCTCTTTCGGAATTCATGACATCAGTTCCATTTATATGCCCGAAAAATGAGGTTAGCACTCCTCAGATTAATCTTCTAAGGGAGACTTCGGAAAGTATAATATTTCACTTTGGCGGGAAACGTAAAGATGTGTATAATCTTTCGCTTTCAACTCACCGGGCAAAGCGTTCTGTGTAGCTTGGAAAAGGAAAGCGCCAGATTCGTTGTATTTAAGCGATCTACATTGAGGGTTGGTCACGAATGGAGGTGAAAAATGACGTGAAGGGCAAATAAAATGTAAACATGCGTTTTCGAACTCGACGGGTGCCTCCCGTCGTAGATTTGGAGAGAAAGTTGTTCGAAGGCGAGAGTTTCTATCATTGGCCCTGCTTTCTCTGCAGAAATATCTACAGAGATCTTCGGCCATCGAGAGTCAAACTAAAGTAACAGTGAATAAGGGAACGACGTTATCGCTATAAATGCAAAAGAAGGTACTAGCAGTAAGATCAACCGGAAAGAAGAGTGTATAGCGGTCACCCAAGAGTTGGCCCCATTCGCCGACTTACGCGGGTTTGACCTAGCTGATCGCGCCCTATGAGGCCACCATGGTGAGTGGTCCCCATGGGTTAGGCTCATTCGCCCGCTATCTTCTGCATCTAAGGGTGACCGGTGGTCTGCCTCGGCAACCACCATCAAGGTACGCTTCTGTTTGCTTCTTTGTTCCTTCGTTTCCCGTTCTATTGCACCTTAGAATGATCTTTTGTAGTAAGAACTGGTGTTTGGGCGAGTAGTTTCTCAAATACATATTCGACCTTTAAGGCTCCGACGAAGGCTACATCGCCGAAACGCGAGCCGAATAGAGTCTCTTAACAATCTCCGTCCTCAGCTCAACATTAAACGAGATAACGGATTTATTATGCCGAGATTTATTGAAAGTCGCACATGGAATTCTACTAAAAGTAGTTCCCAGTGAAGTTGTTCCTCCAGGAAAAGGGAAGAAAAAGAAAAAAGAAAATAATTAGCGGTATAGCATAGTCAGTGACACTAATTAGGTGAGCGATGATGGTGTGCGCCTGTCCTCTTCGCCAACCACTCCTTTCGGCGTTAAATCTGGGTGAAGGACAGACAGCTGTGACTGGTAAAACGTCCATTTGCATGTCAATTTCGATCGTAGGCGGCCATCAGTTCGGGCAGACTCTTGGTTCGACGTAATGAGCTATTTGTCCTTTTAGTCGGTTCTGTCCCGCTGTGCTCTTCTTCCTCGAAACGAGAGGTCATTCCCAAAACCAACGCCAATCGTTCGTGAATTGCTTGAGAAACTGTTTCTTCGTAGAGTATCCTCCTCGTACGACTTGCCACTTTTGAGGATTCATGAGATCGAAGATGAGGTTTAATGCGAAACTGACACAAGATTAGGTCCACCGTAGTCCTTGTAACATAACGAACATCTTGCAACCGCGTATTGAAGCCCAAGCTGAACAGGGGATTTACATGGTTTCCTTTTCTGCGGGAAAAATTTTCCACTAATATATTACTATCAAATCTAGGGAAAAACTCGAAGCCCGTCGCGTTCGAAATTTCTCCCTTCATACAGCGGATGCGGATGAGTACTTGTGGTGCCATGGGGAACACATCGGATTTGATGGATCTACAGAAGTCAAATTTCATGAATCTACCGGAGACCTTACATGAATATGGAACAGTATACAACGACATGATGGAAGAAATCAGCAGAAGAAGAAGAGCCTAGGCGTCTCTCAAGGAAGCACCGACAAACTTCAGGATGCTGACCTCCTCGATCATTTATTCTCGATCGTTCTTCCTACTCTACGCTATGCAGCGGAGACGTAGCCCGATACGTCAGCTACGACAAATTCCTTGCAAGTCATACACAGAGCGTTGCAGAAGTGTCTTATGGCATTCACCCGGCTTCGTCAACAGCGAGCTGGACTTCGAAGTTCTGATCTGACACTGAGGCAGACATTCCTTCTGCGAGACCCTGCGGGATGAGCTCATATCGAAAGCTAAGCATCAATGTGCTGGACATATATTATAAGTGGTAATATAAGAAGAAAAGCAGGCGACTTCTGAATACAAAGTTTGACGGAATGGTATCTGAGGGAGTGTGGACGTCCAACTGCTGATTTGCGTCTTCGTCAATGCAGCCGATCTCAGCAAACGGGTGCATTACGATCAATTGAGGCAGATTACTAAACATTGACTTTTAAACACTGCTTTTTTCCAATGATTTGTAGGTATTTAGTGATGGTAATACTAGTTAGTAATACTTCTATATGATAAATGGTTACTCATATTGCTACTGCTTTCACCCTAAAAAGCTCTTTTCCAAACATGTCTATACCACATAGTTCCCTGGCACGCGAACTGCAAGGATCAGAGATCAGGATAGTCTGGTGGCCAAATGTGGGTAGCGATGTCACGACCACACAATGCTCTTGTGCAACCCACTTCTGATGTGAGATCTGATGTTTGTCAGTGCTTGAAGATGAACGATTCGCCACGAAGTGAAACTCACGGGAAAAGTGCTCTCTGAGTGCATTTCCTAAGTAGACTGCTGGGTCAATCCCACCCATAAATCACAAAAAACCGGCGCTCTTCCGCCTTGTTTTTTGTTTTTTTTAGTGTGAACTCCATAACCTAGGTCAGATCAAAGTACGTTGTACCTCAGTCACGGCCACAGGTGGGATCCGACAGACGATCTTTAAAAAGGCTCCGAAACGTCCCACTGATCACGTTCAAAAAATTTGCGGCGTCCTTGATGACTGAACTGTCCTATGTCGCTAAATAATTGTAGCTTTCAGTTGCATCGAGTAATCCTTTCTGACAGTGCAAGGACTATGGTCTCTCACTAGAAAAAGAATTACTCGACACTTACTCCCAACAAGTTTAGAATTGATGATCTCACTGAAACAGCTGTAATGGGGTATTATCCGTCGTTCCAATAAACAATTGTCAAGTAGAGCAACACTTTACTTTTCACTACCGGCGGCGCAAGATACATATTTTGTGGATACGGGGCTGAATTCGACCCGCAAAACTATAATACATGGAGAAGGCACTCATGAATCACTACGACACACTGACATCCGCTTAGGAGTGCAAACGAGGAAAAGAAAATTCGAGCCCAGACGACTTGGTCGACATCGCTAACAGCAGAGTTGGCGCTCTCCCGATCTCGGCCCTCTGGATTTCCCCATCAGAGATATCTCCACATAAGCGGAAGAACTAGCTGTACCCGACGTGGCAGAATGGTATTGATCTAAGTGGCAGTTCTCAATTCCTGGGAGAAAATTGGCAGGTTGTTGTGTTTCCGGGAAACTTGAAAAATTAGTCATCAAGTGACCAATCTCGCTTTGGCTAAACAGTCACTCCTTCCTTTCAATAATTCTTCTTGAGAACGAGTGCGCCTTCAAACCCCATTTGCACCTCATTCCGTACGAAAATTTTGAGTGATGAAACTGCAGAATGTAGTGTGACATGAGCAATACGCTACACTTTCAGAGGAACTGGATCGATATACATAGAAACTATAGTAGGTGGAATATACTGCACAACAAATGGAAGCGATTCTGTGCGCTGAGTTAGGAACGAATAGTAGATCAAAACAGTGCAGAGGTGGAGGACAGGCAGTTACGATCAGTCAATTTTAGGATAGCGAGCGTTAACGCGATTTACAACTGTTCTAAAGAAGTTGAAAGGTCCGAAAAAATTCCACCTTTGTGTGAGTTTGTCAACTGGCAGCTAAGAGCTACTGCTGCAAGAAGAGCGTCTAACTCGAAAGTTCATTTCTATAGTAAGAATCTCAAAAGTTATCGCCTCAGTTCCGATTTTGAAGCTAACATCTCAATTCTGATTTTTTTCGTTTTAAACGTATTGATCTGTCAGCACTCTGATGATTCTAGTGATTTCTCATAATCGCTTATATTCATACACAGCGTCCCATAAGAGATGGGAAGGATTGACAAGAAGCAGAGTATTCGGATGATGAAGTGTTCAACACAGCACCCTCCTTTTGCTTTCGATGGCCCACTACGCCGACCATTGAACAAACAAACTTTAGGTGAATTCGTGACAATAAACATTGTACGAGAGGTCTTCAAAACAGAGCGGAAATACTTATTGGGAACAAAATGGAAACAAAACTTGGCGAAAAGGGAAGATCAACAGAAAGGACAAGCAAAATTCTGCGCACTTTTGTTTCCACCGTAATGCTCATGCGCTCTTATACCATTTGTCTGAGAATTAAGGCAATAAGGCTCTTTGAGAACATGAACCAGCATTTATTGTATAAAAGTCAACTATTCGGCAGTTACATCAACATTTTTGAAAAATAACTGATTCATGGATAAAGTGAAAGGAATACACATAAACTTTTCAAAAATAAGGAGAGAAAGGAGAAAGAATAGATGTGTATTGGAAACACACGTCATATGAACATGTTATTTCTTCAAACCCGCCGAATCTCTGTGTTCGTTGGAAGGTGCAGCATCCACGACGACCTCAGCGTTAGCTCCATCTGAAAAGGACTCTCAACGTTGAAAAAATTATCTGTCCAAGCCCCGTGTGTGAAAATCATGACAATTTTATAGATATTTATTAAGTTGTAGACTGGAGCAAGGCTGACTTTTTGGCGCTTTTCACATTTTCAGAGCCTGGAGAGTTAAAACAACATTTTAGTGAGCCACCCGTTTCTGTGGGATATCTTCTCACAAAACTGTGCATAAAAAACGGATCGAGAAGGGAGCTGGACGTCAATAAAGCAGTTTTCTCCGTATTTTCTAATAAAATTAGCGCGGAAGTATTGGTCAACAGCCTAACAATTGGCTATTCAGAAACATCGTCACTCAAACAAAATTACGTAAATGTAGGCCATCGTGTCGAAATTTGCGTTGCATGAAAAGAGATGATTCATTTCCGTCAAGACTTTTAGACCGTGGATTGTCAACAACTTCACAGTGAACGTCCTCACTGACGGTTTGATTGATCGATTTCTGTTGGAAGGATTGGTCAAGTGGACCTACTGCGATCTGGGCCGATCTTTTGCCGATTCATTTCTGTAGAATTGTACGATGTTCACAAAGAACAATAGAATAAAGCAAAAAAAAGTGTGCAACAATAATCGTACCGTAACCGGCCCTAGCGACATCCAACTGTCCGGCTACTTCAATTTTGGCAAAGCATGGAGGACCTAACGACAGCTGCTCAATGGGTAGGCCTTTCTGAAAGATAAACATGTATGAAGTGGGAAAGTTGGTTGGGCCAACAGTTCTATGCTGCACCACAAATCAGCACCGCCACTGTAGTGTAATGAATAACTTCAAATTCAGAGCTCACCTCGCAATCTCTAGATCTCTTTTTAATGTTGATCTTAGCTTCCTTGATTTGCACAGCCAACGGAGAATTTTCAAGCACATATGCGCATCTAAAATTTCAAATATTAACTTTGGCGCTCGGATAACTCAAACCAAAGTCAGACCAATGCATGCGATGACGAAATGCTTTGCTAAGCAATATGGTAACCGATAGTGTCCATGTTTTACTCGAAAAAACAGATCCCATCTGAGAAAATGTTGTCAAACTAGCTATTGAAATAATTCTCCACCATCATCGTAAAAGGCATACAGCAGCAGCAAAAAGAAAAAGTAGAGCACGAAGGAACTGAAGTAAAGGAACGAGGTCGAATTGGTTCAGTGTGCTTCACTGACTTCCTAATTTCTACACTCTATGTTCAGGCAAAGCCGATTTTAGGCCGAAGAGTTTCAAAACTGGTAATCCAAAAAATATATTTTATATTTACAAAAAAATATATATATATATACCAAAAGTCGTTTTCAAAACAATTTTCTCGTGATAGTTTTCCTCCGACTGGATCTGTACAATATTGATGTTTACTGTATCATCTTGACGCCATGGTATCACTCCATCGGAAGTATTACAAACAGTCCTGGGTGAGCTTCCTTTTAAGCTTCTCTAAGATTTGGAAATTTCTTGAAAAATTCTGCGATTTGGGTCCCGACACTCCATTACTGGAAACAAAACTTAAAGACGATTGTTGAACGATATAGATATGTGAAGTCGAAGATTTTGCTCTAAATGCTACGAATTAGACGGCTAATGAATGCTCCGCTGTATAGAATCAACTCAACTTTAGAGCCTTATGGCTCACCGCTTCTTAGGAAACAGTGTGTGATGTTACTCGCGCCTATCCATACAAACGGTAGTCCCGTTGACGCGCTCCATTGCAAACCGCGCGCGATTGCCGTGTACGCCGCATACGGTGGAGTATTTACATGAGAGGGCCAAGAACAGCCATCAAAGTACCGAGATGGCCGAGTGGATGTGCGTAGCGAAGATGCTTGTCGAGTATGGGTTGCAGGTTCGAGTCCTTCCTGCTGGGTGCTTTCTGTAGTGCTTAGTTTAAGCTTAAGCTGTCGCTCTGCTTTCGGTAGTGGTCCTTTAGACCCTCCATTTGCGAGGAAATAGTGGTTCACCCACCCCGGAGTTCCTTCCTTAGCTTGCGCTTAGGTAGACCACGCTTAGGTTAGTACTTAGGCTAAGACTTAATCGAAGGGTGAAGTGGCTTGATTGTTAGATGTCCGGGTCAGGGTGTTCAGCCAGATTTGAGATTTTGACCCCAAGAACTGTGCGAAAGTCCGTCTCCTGCTCTGGATAAGTCGACATTGACGCTGTTTTCGTAAATCCTTCCACACTACTGCGAACGATCGCAGTTATAAACCAGGCTACCTAGCCGCTGAGCTCTCGACCACGATCAGGGCGGCGCGAGCGTGACGCGACGCGGCCGATGAAACTCGTCGCTACCGTTTGTATGGATAGGCGCGAGTTGTGATGTTGCGAAACAAAAAAGCGACAAGACCTCCGGTACACCCTAATAGATGCCTTCAGGATTGCGTAAAAGAGAATTTCACTTACTCATTCACCGAAGAACAACAGTTCCTCACTTGGCCACATTCGCGCTCTACTCGAGCTCTGAGGCCTTGGAAACAATTCGTGGGAGCATGGCGGACGCAGCGCCCGTAGGTGAATTTCGCTGCCGACTTTAACGCCGGCGCTCCACATTTTCTTTGCTGGATAGTACGAGATTATCAGTGACACATGATTGTAACGAAGGTGATTATTTTTGACTTGATTAGTTGTGCACATACCTCACAATCATCGAGAGGTCGAGCTTTCTCTTTAAGACAGGTAGCAAGCTGATAGTCCAGCTCTTCCTCCATTCTTTCTATCTGAAAAATCCCTATCTTGGTGGTCTCGAAGGGCCTGCGAAAAAATTATCGGTTAGGAGCTCCTTCAAGACCTTGAGGGACAGTCACAAATTCTGACTACTTGAGTGTAATAGGGCCCGCGTGGTCCATTGATAAGAGGCGCTACTGACACTCGCACAGTCGAGCGATCGATCCCGACCCCGGTTAACCAAGCCTTCTATCCCTGCGGGGTAAGGTAAGTTGGAACAATGCTCGTCTGATTAGGTACAAACACTTACGTGGTGAGTGGCTAGCCGAAAGTCATTGTATAGGTCAAATACTCATTCACCATGCATCAGCGATTCTGAATGGAACACCAATGCGGTGGGGCGTCCTGAGGGAAATGATAATTTCCGATTCCTCCTCCTTTACCTTTTACTTGAGGTCATTACATGTTCCGTAAGATCATGAATTCGCACTTATGTACTCCTGATGTGCTCATTTTGTCGTTTCCCGGCGCATTTCATGAATCACGCATTGGCCTCGTTCGAGCTTTTCAAGACGACTACATGAGATGTATTGCAAGCAAAAAACATACTATAATGTAGTCGTTTCGCAGCTTGAAGTGACAGTCGTGATCGTCTTTCAATGGGGGAAACCAGAACGGACTCCATATCGCATTTCCTGAAACCTACACATGTACAGTGGCGGCGACATATTTACAGACGCCTGCCCTCTGCGCGGTTTTTTGGCCATAACTTTGGAACCAGAGGAGTATGAGAAGTACTAAGCACGTATTTAGAATTCTCGAAAAATTCTCTACAAAACGCATTAAATTCCATTCAACGTCTATTTGAAATCATAGAAAAAAATCGAGTGGAAATAAATTGGTCATGAGATAGTAAATGATAAACACATTCTCAAAATCACAATAAACTACAATGCATCATCAAAACATGTTTATAATAAAAGAACAAGTCAATATTTAGTAGGATAGCCCTTGCTCTCGATCACAGCCAAATGGTTCCGCATTGAGTCGACCAACTTCATACATCGCTCCACAGGAATAGCACTCCACTTTTCCCTGATGATCGCTTCCAACTCGTCAAGATTTCATGGCTTCAAGCGCTTCAAAACTCTATCCACCTTATTCAGTATTCAGGAGATGTTCGATAGGATTCAGAATGAAAGCGCTTGAAGCCACAGAATCTTCACGAGTTGGAAGCAATCATCAAGGAAACGTGGAGTGATATTCCTGTGGAGCGATGTATGAAGTTCGTCGACTCAATGTGAAACCGAACCGTTTCGCTGTGATCAAGAGCAAGGGCTATCTTACTGAATATTGACTTGTTCGTTTATTATAAATGTAATTTGGTGCGTTTTGTAGAGAATTTTGCGTGGATTCTAAATACGTGCTCATTATTTCTCATACTCCTCTGGTTCCAAAGTTATGGCCAAAAAACCACGCAGAGGGCAGGCGTCTGTAAATATATTGCCGCCACTGTATTTATCGACAAGCAGTCGATAAACACACATTAGTGATTTTAACTGATTTTAACTCAAAATACCAAAAGACTCGTACAGCTCTATATTTGTTGCTTTTAGATTAGATCACAACAATTACCTAGACAAATCCTTTCCTCTAGTGTAGCCACTGCTACGCATTGAACGTACGCATCACAAAATCGTAGATGGTCCACCTGAACAAGAATTTTAACCAGCCGAAAACCATTCACAATCGCGAACATTAAATTTTAAATTTTCCTCAGTTTTGAAACGTGTGCAGAATTTTGCGGAGATAACAAGGTGTTCACGAAGTAATGCGACTTTTACACAGACACGAATCACATCAATTATGTCATATCAACTTCACTAATTGAAATAGATTCAGGAGTGTTCCCCATCGCGCCAGAAAACTATGCGACAGAATTTTTTGTTTCCTGAATACATTACATGTTGCTGAAATTGAAATTGAATTTGAAATGATTCATTCTAGCCAGTTTTAGTTAACTACTACTCTCTATGGAAGGCAACAGGTACTAGACACCGGGCGCATCCATCCTCGAAAGTTACAACTATACTATTGTAGTTGAATGTCAAATAAAAGTGCGATTGTGACACTTTGGGCATCTCGATGGCTGCGGTCGAATTTCTGGTCTTTTCTCACTTTCAAAATCCATTAAATGAGGGGCACTACGAGCAATTTCCTACATTATCAAAACTTTTTGTACTAACGTAGCACAGTGTCGAACCGAAGTCTTAGAATATCTTCCAGCAACGGCAGATCTGTTAACTGGCATTATTAAGCCTTCATCAAACAACAGCTGACTGTAAACAAATTACGGTTCTACGCTACACACTCGTATTATTTATTTATTCATTTACTTTTTCATTACCACCATGAACAGTAGAAGTACATGCTGCTCCGATGGATTCAGGTCTATCTCGTTAATTGCGACTGCTTTCACGAACCTATACAGCGCACTACCCCGCTAGACGTCTCCACGCCCGTTCTGACATCTTAGCCGATCATTAACGCACTACTATCACCTATCTCCACCGTTTTGGTCAAATTCCTTTGTTTTCGAGAAGGCGCATAAATGCGATTTCATATTTGGCTGTTTTTTCTATTTTTGTTCGCATTTGGTTTTGATTTTGTTCTTGAAATGGCTTCAATTCAGCGCGATATATGTACGTACCAGCTGTTCGTCGTCCTGTTGGTCACCAACCGTCAGCTCGCCAGCCTTATTAAGTAAATTAATTAACGAATAAATACATAAATCTGTACTGCTTGTCAAGTTACGCCACACTTCGATCAATTGAAATTCCGACAGTGTTCCACTTAACGCAATTCAGAGGTGGCAGAATTTTTTCTTTTCAATTTGTCTCAAACATTGAGGATTCACTGGCATGCTGATCACGTGCCTTGCATCCGTTTTCCAAACTTCGACCATAGACCTCCATTCATAGCGAACGGCGAGGTCAATCTAGGGTCACCGATTTTGTTTTGTCAAAACTTCATGTAGCAGTAAGGTGGTTCTTTTGCATGCCGATCGCGATTCTTCCTTCTTTGTAACGAATTTCGGTGAGTTGTCAAAATCAAAGATTTTCTAAGACTTCGCTGAAGTAGGTTATTTTGAATGCTGATTACGAATCTGAGGTCCAGATGCAATCATCCCTCTCCCCTCAACCATTCAATGCTCTTTGCTCAAACATTTGCGCTATCAGAATGTGATATTGAAAATGATTTCAGTGATAAGCAGTGATAAAACCACCACCATCACCTATCATTTGAAAAATGAATTGGCGTCCATCCAAACATCCACCCATCCATCCAAATAAACAACTGGGTTTTGCTTGTTATATAGTAGGGATCATGATCGTATGGATATTTTTCTTGGTATCAAAAACTCACCACAGCAGTAGATGAAGCTGTCGTTATTGCTGCGAACACTAACCAGAGGAGATGCATCGCGTCGTGCTCTGAGTCGAATGTGGTACACCGCGAAGGTTGAAAATTGATTGGAAACTCAAGCAAGTTGGTAAGTCATGGAAGTTATTCAAAGAGAAAAGGGCAGCGATATCGAACAATGCATAACGATATCTCCCTGTGGAACGGCCGAAAACGAAAACAAAACAGGGCGGAGGCAACAAAAGGAGAAACTTGAACTTAGTGAAACTATGTTCTTATCATTCAGAGCAACGGACCCGTTTGGCTAAGGGGAAAAGTGGGTCTGCTGACACATATCGCACGCTTTCATTTACCTGACACTTCTTTTTGCGGGACTTAAGAAGACTGGAATTTGTTGACAAAATGCTGTGTGACTTGTTCGTTACCATTTTCAGACCGGTTGCGAAGAGATGGTAAGATAGTGAGGGCACAATTATTAATAATCTATGTTGTCACTCCTTCCTTCTTGAATGTTCTTGGATAATTTCGAATCAAATAAATTACAGAAACAATGATCGGTGTCCGGTTGAAAAAGTGTATGAGAAATTGCAGTGCACCTTAGTTTTAAACAAAACCATTGTTCATTTTCGTCTAACTGTCAAATTCACTCTTATCTTATCGTTAAAGCACTAATATTTTCAAAAAACCGAAGGTTCTCCTGCTACAATTCTCAAACTAAATGTTTGGTTAGGACAACATCCTGATACCGTTATGAATGTATGGTGTGGTAAGAAAGTCTTGAGACACCTTGCCTGAAAGTTCCAGAGCTTTCGATTCTGAGTGGTATCCATGACCTATTATCCATGGTTCCCATGATTCATGGTATCCATGGTATCCATAGTGTCCATGGCCCCTGTGGGAATTCTTAGACATTCCCGGAGCATCGCTACAATGAATATAAATAGCCAAACCGTCATCGTTAACTTTATGTACGATGCCAATTCTATGACTATAATGTACGAAACCTCCAGTTACCAGTCCGCTCCAAGCCCTTGCTCGAGAGAAGCGCTGAGCGGACGGAGCAACGACATCCTAACGGACAGCAAGTAGTTCTCCTTGCCTTTAGTTCCTTTGAAAGAAGGTTTCGTCAGTTGGTGTGAGATTGCAACCCCCCTCTGCCACGCGAATCACACGCTGTTTTCCGGTTCCACTTGGCAGATGCGCTTTTACGGAAGCGAAGTCGACGTTCGCAAGAAGAAAGTGCTCCAGTGCTGATTCCAGCGGACGATAGGGATGCTGTACCACAAGCTGCTCTCAAAATAACAAATGGTCTCTGCTGTCGTTGGAGCCTTTCTGCTCTAAACACTCGCGAAAGCAGTTCGAGAAAAACGGCCAGGAAGACATTCGGTACACACTCAGTGTGCTGTCGCATACCATATATAAATAAAGTGATCAGTAAAAAGGTAACGAAACGCGGCAAGCACCTGATTTCACAATCATCTTATTACACTTATATTGCCTCTTTCAACTATATTAGGTTGGAAAGTTATTCCGTGGACTGTTTTGCAGTCATTATTTCTAACGAACACAACATGCTTGAACGTTTACCCATTTCATTGCTTTTTAACCGTGTGATAGCGCATATCAAGCAGTTTTCAAATCCGTTCATTGGATTCCTCCTAGTTCTCTTTACTGGGAGAGTTTTCTGTCTGAAATGAAAACATTCAAAACCAGTGCTCGCCTAGGCCTTCTTCAAGAGTACCTGCTTAGCCACTAGGTCACTGAAGCGTTACAATTTGTGAATGCAGAATCTGGAGATAATGTCCTGAAACGACTGATCGTACTCAAGAATACATAGGGTTTTCGAGCAAGGAGTTAAAAAGGAAAGGAAAAGTGCACTTCTGATGACCTACAAAGCTCGGTCGGAAGGCCGTTATCAGTTCTTTGGAAGGAATCAGAGCTCAGCAACTCCTATGTTGACACTCGAAGTCAAATGCTCAGATAGCTTAACCGAAAAGGTTCTGCACTATTTTAGTTTTTCTGTAAAACTGGACAATAGGTGCCTTGCGATTTGAGCCATCGCGGATATGGGTGGGACAGGGACAGCACTTGAACGTTTCGATCGCTCCACAATTCTGAACATGGAAGCTGGGAGATTTTTGTTAATGTAGGTTATAGTGCGGACATAGCACTTTGTTACTAGCACCCACTATTTCGGTTTTTCTTGCATTCTCTGGCGCGAAGACCGTCCAGTTATGAGGTGTATGTCAAAATGCACCTACGAAAACAATTCCTTTCAAAAACTCAGCGTTTTGTAGGAACTAGAATTGGGTAGCTACCTGAGGATAGGGAATTACCTGTTCGATTTAATGGTGCATATGTCATTTGGGTAATGCTTCCCTTTATTTGGTAATCAACACTTTTTCTGAAGGTGCGCGAGAGTCCACGAAATTAGTTTCCAACCTAATGTTTCCCTCCCCTCTACTTCATAGTTGAGAAAAGGATCACAAAATTCAAAGATGCCACAGTGGCTGCTATCGACTTTCTTGGCTTTAAACGTGCTCTGTTCTGCAAGCAAAGAATGACTGATGGTCCGGGCTTTCTCGCCACGCTGTGTATAATCAACGCTTCGAAGTTAGTGAGAACGATAAAACACTTTTTGTGAAGGCAAGGACAGATTTTAGAGACAGCAAACTGGGAGTGTGACATGAAAAAGTTGTGTTGTTTTCATGGAGGTAACGTTTTTTGGAGGAATAGCAACCATCGCTGGCATAAGGACGTCGAAACAACACCTTTTTTTGTTGACGCCGTCATAAAGATGTATTGTTGATCAGTGGCGTGTCATCGGTTAAAAGTTGCCAATGTGACATCCGACAGCATTCCGTGCCTCAACTGTTGAACTTTAAATTAACTAGGAAGATGAACTTCTCACAACAACAAAAAAGATACAAAAAAACTATCTTCAAATTTTGAATTTTCTAAATCAACAAAAGAAGCTCCAGTGGTTCTGCTACTTCTCGGATTCCACGGTTCTTCTTGTAATGTATTACGTGATTGATACTTGTCCCGATACACTGCGTACTGGGCACAGGAATGATATCTTCTGGAGTTCAATCGGCAATTCCAAACCCGAGGCGGACCCCGGAGTTCTAAGGCATTGAGCAGTCATCAACGCATCGGCCATACATATAATGACAGAAAGTCGACCTTTGTTCAGGAAGAACGATCAGTAGCTGAGGCAGGATTGCTAACTTCTTGGAACCTGCAATTAGTCAGATGGGCTGGTCGTTGGTGCAAAGAAAATGTCTCTTTCCGAAATGACAGACTCCCTCCTTCGTCATGAATGAGAGACCGTATTGGAGCCCTTTAAGTGAGGAAAGGTCCTCCAAATATCTTATCAAGAAATTACTGAGGATGTAACAACAAATAGAGTCAACATTCAACCAAGAGAACATGCATGACGCGCAGAGTCTTCTTCTTCTTCTTTAGCGTCTTTCCCGCTTCGAAGCAGGGTCCGCTCTGCCAATTTTCTGACGCCATAAAGATCTATCATACGCATGGTCTGGATGAACTCCCACAGCCTTCAGATCGGCATGTATCGTATCCAGCCAGCGCTGCTTCGGACGTCCCCTCGGTCTTGTTCCTGGTACGTCGAGAGCGAGTCCTATCTTACACACGGTGTCGTCGCTTGCCCGAAGCACGTGCCCGTACCATCTCAGACGGGCTTCACGAAGCTTTTCAGCGATTGGGACCACTCCAAATCGCTCCCTTATGTCAGCGTTCGTTACGTGATCTAGCCGTGTAACGCCAGCCATCCATCTCAACATTTTCATCTCCATGACGCTAAGGCGACGCTCAACTTCTTTCGTGGCAGGCCAGCACTCAGCTCCATACAGAGCAACCGGTCTTACTACCGTACGGTAGATCTTCGATTTCAGTCGCTCCGGAATTTTCCGATCGCAGAGTACACCTGTTGCCGCGCGCCACTTCAGCCAAGCGCTGCTGACTCGGTTGTTCACTTCACAGCAGAGACTACTATCACAAGCAATCGTCGAGCCTAAATACTTGAAGGCATTTGTCCTTGACAGCTCGGTTCCATCAACTTTAACTGTTCCTGGATTATTCACCTGAGTGGTGAGGTACTCAGTCTTACTGACGCTGAGACGAAGTCCAAACTGCGCCAGTCGATCACACCAGGACTGCACGAGGAGCTCAAGCTTTCCCCTGTCTTCAGACGCCAACATTACATCATCCGCGTACAGCAGACTCCATGGGACTGGACTCTGAAGATCACGCGTGACGGCGTCCATCACAGCAATGAAAAGAAGAGGAGAGAGCGGCGAACCTTGGTGGACCCCAACCGAAATTGGGAATTCCGAAGATGTTCCAGCAGCCGCCTGTACTCTGCTTCTTGGGTCCGTATACAGAATTCGGACCCAACTTATGAGCTCTTCAGGAACCATCTGTTTTCGCAGTGCGTACCAGATCACCTCATGCGGTACGCGGTCGAACGCCTTTTCGAGGTCGAGGAAAGCAATGTGTAGTGGCCGTTGTTTTTCTCGATGCTTCTCTACCAGAAGCCGAGCAGCATGGATCGCATCTGTAGTGCTGCAGTTCGCGACAAAACCACACTGGTTAGTGGGTAGTTCAACGATGTCGCGAATTCGTCTTTCGATAACACGCTCGAACACCTTCATTGTGTGAGAAAGTAGACGAATCGGTCTGTAAGTAGAACAGTCAGCTGGACTACCCTTGTTCTTCCAAATCGGTATTGTCGTGCTTTGCTGCCAATCGGAGGGCATCTTCTTCTCCGCGATGATCTGGTTGAAAAACGACGTGAGCCAGACAGCGGAATTCCAGTAGCGTGACTTCCACAGCTCAGCAGCAAGGTCATCCGGACCAGTTGCTTTGCCGGGCTTCATTTTCCTCAATGCCGCCTTCACTTCTTCGACCGAGACAAGCTGGATGGGACCAGCAACAGGCTCAGCGAAGGGTATCGGTGGACGAGGGAACTCTTCTGTGGAAATTTTCTCAAAGTAGTCACGCCACCTCCTCATAACCTTTCTGCGATCCATAAGGAGTTGGCCATTTTCATCGTTAACGCCATAAAACTTCTCAACATCTTCAGACTGGCGTTGTCGGGATCTCGCAAGTCGATAAATGTGTCGTTCACCTTCGCGCGTTTCAAGCAGTCTGTTAACTTCCTCATAGTGAGCCGCCTTTGCGTTAGCCACGGCCTTCTTGGCTGCTCTCTTTGCTTCGCGATACGCGCTCCAGTTGTCGGCTGTTTTGCTATGTAAGAAGGTGTGGTAAAGGCTCTTCTTCGTTCGTACCTTCTCTTTGACCTCATCTGTCCAAAGCCACGTCTGCTTATCAATTCTTCGGCGACCTGGCTTGGTCACCCCAAGCTGAGATCGTGCCGCTTCGCAGGCCGCCGTTTTCATCGACTGCCACGTTTCTTCGACACTCCCGATCGGAGGCATTCGTATTCCTGCTATCATCTTGGCTTCGTTCCCTTTTATTCGCCACCACTTGATGCGTGTATGTCCGCACCGCTCGACCCACTCTCGTTTTGGCGGTGTGATTTTCATTGTGCAGATCAGCGGCCGATGTTGAGTGGCCACCGTCTCATAAGGCACTATCTTTGCGTCGCTGACGAGCTTAGCGTCACTACGTCTTACGAGCACATAATCGATCTGCGACCTCGTATTTCCGCTGTAGAACGAGATCAAATGTGATGGCCGCTTTCGAAACATCGTGTTTGTGATAGCCAGATTATGCGAACACGCATACTCGAGAATACGCTCACCGTCCTCGTTTCGTATTCCGTAGCCGAAACCTCCATGGCATTTGAATCCATCTTTCGATATGCCGACATGACCATTGAGATCGCCTGCGACAACAACCATTTCTTCTGACGGAATCCCGGCTGTCTTTTCGTGGAGCAGAGCCCAGAACTCATCTTTGACGTCTTCGGAACAGCCGGTCTGCGGGGCGTACGCAGTGAAGAAATGAAGTCGCCTCTCTTCCGTGACTACTATGATCTTCATTAAGCGATCACTAAAGCGCTTCACCTCCGCAATTGAATCACGGAATCGCTCGGATACAGCCACTCCGACGCCGTTCGTGGTCTTAGGGCTACCAAAGTACAGAACTTTGAAGCCACGGCCAATATCTCTCGACTTACTGCCAGACCACCTCGTTTCTTGCAACGCACACAGGTCAATTCTACGATGCTCCAGAGCGGCGGCTAACTCGCTCGAGCGACCTGTCAACGTACCGACATTCAGCGTTGCAATACGTGTCTTCATACTGCTCTGACACTTTAGGGCTTGCTTGCTAGACCCTCGATGTTGCCCTTCTCGCTTCGACACAACATCGCTCTGACACTTGCGGACTAGCTCAGTTACCCCTCGATGCCGTCCTTGTTGCATCGAGGACCCTCGCATACTTTCACCACTCACCGGGCTCTGTGAGTGGGCGTCGGTTACCGCGGACGCCGTAGCTTTCACAATTACTCTTTGCAACATTTAACCATATGACGTGACGGTTTTCTCCATCGGCCGGCCTGTCACCAGGGCCTGTCGCCGGAACTCGATAGACCGCGATCAGCTCACCTCAAACTAGTTGAGGAGTTCCCAGTGGCACCAACGTGGAGGAGCGGACCTCACCACCATGACGCGCAGAGTCGGCTAGTATTAATACAGCCGCGAGCAAAGAAGAATGAAAGAGCTCTTGCAAAAAGAGTTCAAGACATGAAGGTTGAAGGAAAATTGCACATGAGAGAAGATGGAAGGTGTGTCTTCAGGTAGGAGCTCAGCTAAGTGGATGCAGTGCTGCAAGACGGCCGAACGTTCGGTATAGCGGTGACGGACGATATAGGGAAGAAGACGAAAGTGTATGTGAAACCGCTCCTGATTCTACACTTCGGAGTGACCCATGGGAACCTAGGGTCTTCGTAATAATCACAACAGTGCCACCGTCGCCTATAACAGCGCTTCCCACATCAGTCTCAGTACTCGTTTCTCTTCATGGTCTGTTACGGATAGACAGACGCCATCGCCTCCCATACGAGCTGATTTGAGAGGAAGTGGATAGATAGTGCTCGTCGTTATTCAAAATAGTTGCTGACGAAACTAATCACAGATAACACGCGCTTTAATATCAGTCAAATACTATACAGTCAGGCTCCAAAAGCTCACTAATTCATTTTAAAGCTTACTTCACAGTCACATAACTCCAGAACTGGCTTTTGTATAGTGTGCGGAACGAATTCGCAAAGCTTGCCTCTATATATCAGGTTAGTAAGAAAGCTTCCGCCGTTTTTTTTTCAAACGACTGCTGTAAGTTGAGTTCAAAAGCTTTTGCATAGTGTGACACAGCGTTCGAAAGAAAATTATTTGCTGTTTCAAGCGGTGTATTGGAATATTGTGATAACTTTAATTGTCATTGTTTTTTCGGCTGGTAAAGTAGAAAGCGAAAAAGTGAAAAAAATAACCTCGTCGACAGCGATTTTTTTCTGCTTAGCTTAGAGACTCAGATAAATAAAATATAAGATGGTGTATTACTCTTCCCTATTTGTCGTGGAAATTGCGAAGTTTCAAACCCCCAAAGTTTGTCGTTCGAAAGGCAAGAATATTTTGTCGATGCTGCTCCTGGTCTTCTTCTGGAAGTACGATTTGATTTATTTACAGTTTTGTTAACAGAATATTTCTCTATCAGAAGACATGTTTGCTTTCAAATCGCACTCCGTTTCGAAGCTTTTTCGCGAAAAAAAGCGTCTCAAAGTTTCTCAGCCGAGCAAACCTCCAGATTCAATCTTTTCACCAAATCTCATACAATATTCGAAGGAGGACGATGCGCCCTACGAGATGGCATACAAAGCATTTTGAATTGTCTTGGTTATGAATGTCTTTTAGGTCGTCAAATGGACGTAAAACTCCCGGGAGGTTCAAAGCCGCGGCGCGCAAGCCCTATGCGCCGCGCTTGCGATTTAGGTCCACTTTGACAACCTAAAAAACCTTGATAACCAAGACGATCGAAAATGCTTTGTGTACCATCTTGTAGATAGTATCGTCTTCCTTCGAATTTTGTATGAGACTTGGTGAAAAGTTTGAAACTGGAGGTTTTCTCGGTTGAGAAATTCTTAGACGCTTTTTTTCGCGAAAAAGCTTTGAAACGGAGTGCGGTTCAAAAGCAAACATATCTCCTGATAACACCAGAAATTCTGCTCAGAAAACTGTACGGAAATCAAATCGGACTTTCAGAAAAAAAACGAGGAGCAGCATCGAAAAATTATTCTCGTCTTTCGAGCGACAAACTTTGGGGGTTCGAAACTTCGCAATTTCCATGACACGTAGGGAAGAGTAATATACCATCCAATAGAGAAAATAATCGTTTTTCAAAAGGTATGTAACATTTTACGTAAGCTACTGAAGCTCATCAGAAAAAAATCGCTTTCGATAAGGCTATTTTTTAACTTTTTCGATTTCTACTTTACCAGCCGAAGAAAACAATGACAATCAAAGTTATCACAAATTTCCAATACACTGGTTGAAATAGCAAATAATTCTCTTTCGAAAGCTATGTCACACTATGCAAAAGCTTTTGAACTCAACTTGCAGCAGTCGTTTGAAAAAAAAACGGCGGAAGCTTTCTTACTAACCTGATATACAGAGGCAAGCTTTGCGAATTCGTTTCGCACACTATACAAAAGCCAGTTCTGGAGTTATGTGACTGTGAAGTAAACTTTAAAATGAATTAGTAAGCTTTTAGAGCCTGACTGTATAGTATTTGACTGATATTAGAGCGCGTGTTATCTGTGATTAGTTTCGTCAGCAATCATTTTGAATAACGACGACCACTATCTATCCACTTCCTCTCAAACCAGCTCGTATGGGAGGCGATGGAGACTATCTTCTACCGAAGATTCTTGAAAAAAAGTGGTAACAACATTGTTATTGCCCTTCATTTTGAGAAGCTTGATTATATAGGGTGGTAAGAAAGTCTTGAGCCGTTTGACGCCTACTATTTCTTGGTTTCCTTATTCAGTTCACAGTGCATTTTACTCCACGATTATATCACCATTGTTATTGAGAACCATTATGTCCCTGATGGCCAGGTCAGCCATCTTCAACTTGCAGAATTGAGCAGGCTGGAAGCCAAAGAAGTCGCTGACTGCCCGCATGTCATCACCGACTCTGGTCACCCTTTTCTCAGCTAAAAAGCAACATGGAAGGATGATAATTGGTGGCTATAGGGGACAGTATAAAAGTATCACGATTATTGCAAAATCCGGGTGCCAACCTTATTTCTTTGATATTTTACTAGTCTCTTTATCGACATAGGGTCCTGCTGCATCATTGCGAGTGTGCACCGAATGCACTCTTGGCCGTTTTTCTCGAACTGCTTCCGCAGGTTTCCAGAGGGGAATTGTTATAACGACAGCAAAGACCATGTCCTCTTTCGATATCATCTTCTTGTACATCATTCCTGCCCTGTGCCAGAAGCAGCATTGGAGAACCTTCTTAACTTATACTTCCGGTTTTGCCTCCGTAAAAGCGCTTCTGCTAGGGGCAGCAGGACAACACTGCATGATTTGAAGGAACAAGGTTCTCGCCTCTCATATTGCCTGCATATAGTTTTTCAAACTTGTTTTCAAGGGAGTGGAGAAGGGGTGATTGACCAGTGAATGCCCGGGTAAACCACGTGCTGTCGGTCTGGACGCCCGAGCTCAGTCCACTCAGGGTTTCTCTGTAACGAGGGAATGGAGCCAACTGGTAACTGTAGTATGAGTGTGTTATAGTCTCCTTGCAAGACACGAGTGCTTTTTTTCTGGATTCGCTGCGACAGTTTCGAAAAAGGCAGAATTTTCTGCCATAGGAGCCTGTCCCAATCAAGGCTTGCCTTCGAAGCGGGAGTCTCGAGCTATAAAACGAGAGCTCCGCGATGCAGGAGGTTGTGATGTCTTCCTCAAATACAGCGCTGATGTTGCGAGTAGTTTCCATCGTTCCAGTGCTGTGCCACCGTCCGTTATAGATGAAGGCTCAAATATGCTCTTGTGGAAATGACATCGTATCTGAAGTTAAAGAAAACGATTGGTTAATTATACCCATCGTAACGCTGCTTCGTGAATGACTAACAACTACCACATGTTAGGTTATGGATTCAATTCAGAAGTCGGAAGTTCTGAATCTTTCAAGCAAAGTGGCTCAAGACTTTCTTACCACCCTATATTAAGCTGTCGCAAAATTAATTTCGGAAGTGGACCGCTCAGTTCAAACTGCAATAACTCAGCTCAAACGCAACTTTATGAATTATAGTGAATACCGTCAGCATCTACACACCTCTGACAATGAAGCAGTAATAAAACCGAACATTTAGAGAAGAAACCAGGATCACGGTAATCAACGAAACAAGGAAGTCATTTTCAGCATCGATGTGAACAGCGACTTTTTTCTGACGCAAATAACAATCAGGTGCTTGAAAAAAGGGGTAGTCTGTTGGCGAAAGGTCAGGAGAATAAGATGGATGAGAAAGAACTCCAATGCCTAACTGGGTCAATTTTTGCCGGGTTATCTTCGCGATGGGTGCACTTCGGTGTCCTGCAATAGGATCGCACCACTTCTGTTCGCTAGTGTCGGCTACAATTTTTGCAATTTCGGGGACATTTCGTCTAAATCACAACAATATGACTCTGCTGTTACTGATCCACCAGGTGGCATGAAGCTGAGATGGATGACTCCTTTACTACATCGCCACACAGTAATCATAACGTTTTTAGGATGAAGTTTCGGTTGAGGAAGATGTTTTCGTGGAGAACTCGTGTCAGCTCAAGCAAATCTCCGTTTACTATTATCACAAAGAATCCATTTTTCATCTACAGCTATAATGCGGTAGACAAACGGTTTATTTTTATAACGAATTGTGGGATTCAAACAGATGTCAAAAAGGGTGAGACGCTGGTGATCGTCCATTTCATAAGGTATCCATTTTGATATGTTGTTCACTTTGCCGATTTGTTCCAAATGTATTGCAACTGTGGAGTATGTACACCCAGGTCATCTGCTAGCTTACAAGTATTGTTCTCTGGATTTGCTTGAACGGCTGTCCTCAAATCCTCTTCATAAAGGGACCACTTGCGACCACGACCAGCTTTTCCTTCGAGATCAAATGAGCAATTCTTTAAAAGCAGAGCTGCACTGTCCGTTCGCGAATGCAAACCGTCCCAAAATCTCTGCTAGGGTTACGTGCTACGTCTGCCGAGGGATGTCTCAATTTACATTCATAAAGCATGAGCACTCGAAAGTCGCGCCGGTTCATGTTCAAATGAAGCCCTGGAAAAAATCGAGTGCACTAACCAGAGAGACGGTAATGTACGCAGACGGGATAATGCGGCGTAAAAAAATTTATTTGAACACACTCAGCGAACGAAATTAATTTTGCGAGAACCCAATATTTGGTTTGTGGGTTCTTCATAACAGTTTGCTTAATGGCTTCCATTCTAGGATAAGGTGTATAAGGAGGCGACAAGCGGTTTAGAATATGTAACTGCGCTTGTAATCATCCACAATACAGAAGACGCAAAAGAGGAAATCCAAAGAGAGAAGGATGCATGAGGTACTGATACACACGCTAATTAGCCGCCGAGAACCATTGTCAATTTAACGTTCTCTTAGGTTACTCGATCCCATTTAAAGTTCTCTTAGGTTACTCGATCCCATTAATCTTTCCTTTTTCGTGCCCTTTTTTGTGTCGAGTTCGTTGCACTATTTTTTCCATCCGTCGATAGTAGCCGTTTTCTACAAAATAGCGCAGCGGAGCGCTCCACCGTGCAGAACGACCGCATTGTCACTGCTTTCTTCTTCGAAATCTGTTTCGCGTTGTGAGTGAACATCGAGAATTGAGCTCTGAAATTCCTCGCAGCATGAGAGGTTGTTCAATTTTCGCTTAGCGGTGCAAAAAGGAGAAAAAAAAGTATATCATCCGTATCCTTCGTTTCTCCGGTGGGGAAGCAACATCTCCCTTGTTATGATAGGCGTTTTTTTTTACTTGAAGAAGGAAAAACAAACGCAACAGTGCAAGCATATGAAAGAAATTTCACCTCCATTCGAGCTTTCAGCATGCCAAACGCTTGAGAATCCTCGGAGGCCTCCGCACAAGTAGAAGATGGGAATGGTGCGAAGATAACAGAGCGGGCAGTATCAGCTATGGAAGAAGGTCAAACGAGTGTGACAATCTCCAATAGGAGTTCGTTACAGCTAACAAACCTTCATTTCACTGGGATTTCAACTGCTACTGAGCCTTTTTCGTTTCCTGCAAAGCTTAGTGCCTCTTATAAAGGCTGTAGGTAGAGTAAATCTCGTCACTGCCGATTTTTAGAGATCACTGAATCTAGATTACACTACAACAATCGATTCGAGGAAAAAAGCATGCACTAAAAGGTCATCTTAAGTGTGTAGATAGTAACCACGAAAACTTTCGGTCACAGTTGATGGTTCTGTTTAAGCTAGTAAATAAGCAACCGCACGTCCCATAGCGCTGGGTGCTCCAAGAAGTCGTTGATCAGTTTCTACTTGCGATCATCTTTCCAATGGTAAGGTGCTGATGTAGGAGCCCTAACTCTGTCGGGTCGCATGACCCCTGGTTGACCAGCGGCCAGAAGAGTCACAACACGCAGAATAAGTTCACAAAGTGACCAAAATTCAAATCACTTCGATTGCGCTACATTAATTTCATAGAACAATAAATTATTAATTATATACAACAACAAGTTAGTTGATTTGTCAATCTCTGGTCGCTGATCCGGTGGTCGCGACGAGAGTCCTGCTACGCTGAGACGACATCTCCGCCGCTTACCTCGCGGGTGGAGTCGTTCAAGTCCACCGTTGTGTCGCTATTCCGTCATCGAATTATTGGCTCCCACCCTTCAACGGTACTTGATTTTCTCGCCCATTTGTCCTCGTGTCCATTCGGAGTGAGGAGAGGCCTCGGCTGTTCTTGGAGCCCAATACTATGTCTAGTGGTCTGTTTCGTATCGAGGCCGCGGCTGGTTCGGTCACACCTGTGGCCGCAGAATCCGTCTCCATGGCTGACTACCCGACGCTGGCTAACTTCGTCGTTCCGATGTCGTCTGTGACCATTTTCTATAATCTAGCGTTCACCAACGTCAGCGAGCAGCTGTCCGGACTTCAGCTCAGCGAGCTCTGGCCGGTCGCAGGACCGATTTCTCTCCGCATTGGGTCCTCCTGTGCGTTCCACCTTCGCGGATAGCGTTCAGCGGTTCCACCACCGCATTTCTTGGGTTACAGCTAATCTGGACTTTTTTCCTCGATCAGTGGATCCGGGTCTACTGTATTTACGTCTCATTTTCCATCCTTCGTTCTACCATAGGCGCTATATCACTTTTATCTTCCTCTGCCTGAGGACTCTCGTTGCTCGTCAGTCAACCCCGGTTCCGCGGGCTGAGACATCTCAACGGAGACATCGCGATCGTCCTCGCTTTTCTCCCCGGCAATTCATTTGAATCGGCTCGAGCTACATGCCCATCCTTCATGGCCGCCACACGCCGTTGCTAGTCCCATTGTCACTAATGTTCCTGCTTTTCGTTCAATGTTATTTGTCAAATACCCATTACGGTAGGTGAAATGCGATTATTGGCGTTGACTGACACTGGAGCAACCATCACTAAGCATCTCCAGTGCCAGCTTGGCTCCGCTTATGGGATGTCTTTCCTCTCGTCACTACCGTACTCCGTACGCGGTCGGCATCTCGGTAGAGCCCATCCCGCTTTTGCGAGTCGCGAGGCTGAGTTCCGAATCGGGGCGTGTTCACTTCAGCATCCTATCCATTTTATTCAAACGCCGATCATCTTCACGTCGGCTCGTTTGTATAACATCATTATAGGCAACGACCTCCTTTGGCGCTTACCACAATGATTATAAGTTCAGTATGCTTCACGTCGGCGATGTTTCAATTCCGTTCGCCGTTAAGACCGTCTCGTTGGGAGAACCCATCGTCCCACTCAAGTCCGAGCACGGCGCACTACGGCCCGTAGGGTCAGGAAGCTTGGGTTCGTTGTACGCTAGACTCTCCGTGTCTCGGGTTCCCGCGTCCGTCTTGACTCGATTCTCGAATCATTCATTTCGGCTTCTGCGTCCTCGTTTCACTGTATAACTTTCACTCTTTCCTGAGCGCGGTTCCAAATTCTTTTGTTTCAACACGAAACTATTCTGCTACTTGCCGCTTTTTGTTAAGCGGTTAATAGACGAGAACTAGTTGAGTGAGTTCTATATTTGGAGATGCTAGGTTACTCGCAAAACACTGACATCGGATGGAAATTGAACCCGCGTCTTTCTGTTTCCGGCAGACTGCACTAACCACTGTGCTACCGATGTACGTTGGGAATCCCCTAGCATCTTTCTTAAACTCGGTCGGGCTGTAGCTATCAGCACTCACCCGTAATCACGGAAACGAGCCGGTAAGCCGTTATCGGCAGTTACCAGTTGAGCTGATAGCATTTTTGATATAACACGAAACTATTCTGCTACTTGCCGCTTTTTGTTTAGCGCTTAGTGCAGTCTGCTGGAAACAGAAAGACGCGGGATCAAATCGTGTCCAATGTCAGTGTTTTGCGAATAACATAGCATCTCCAAATATAGAACTCGAGAGACACCATCGGACGGTTGGCTCCCATATCTTAACACGCAGGTGAAGGTATCCAACGGCATAGTAAGCGTAAAGTGGTATCGAAAAGGAAGCTCCAAAAATATCCTGATCAACGCGAAATCAGCTCATCCCACTGCTGTTAAACGGGCAGTAGTACGCAATATGTTTAAAACAGCTACAGCAGTATGCACGGGTGACGACGAACGACGCGAGTCGGTGATATTAGCTTCCAAGATAGCCTCTCAAAACGGCTATCTGAGAACATCATACCACAGAAGAACAACTACAGTCGAGCGCGTACAACCCTTCCAAGACCGCGTACCCTTATGTCTTCCTTTTATCTCTGATGCATTCTCCTCTACAGTACAGCGATGCCTTGTTCGTGCTCAGCTTCAAAACGATGTCGTTCTTGTTAACATCCCGAACGACAACATCAAACGTCAGCTAGTGCGAAATAGGCTCTACGATACTGAGTGTGTGTCGGAGAATTGCGTTGTTTGTCCTTACGGAAAGAATGGAGATTGTGAGAAATCGGGAGTGGTGTATGAGATTTCCTGCAGGACTTGCAACGGCACGTACATTGGGGAGACCGGTCGTGTTTTGCTGACACGAATAAATGAACACCTGGCCAGTAAGAGAAGGGGTAGCATAACATCACCGCTCGGAAGGCACAGGAATGAAGTTCATGACGGGAATGATTTCGACATTGTGTGCAGAATCCTATCTTACGAGGCTGAGATATCGTCCAGAAAGGCATTGGAGGCATTCTGGATTTCCGCAAGGAATCCAGTTATGAACAACCGAAATGAGTGTCTTTCGATAAGCAATGACTTCTTGTCCTTCACACCGTTCTGTGGGTTTCGGAATGAACGATGCGACTCAGTTGCATCGACTGATATTGAGAGCAGGTTGCCACGTCGGCAACGCTCTGACGGTGGATCACGGGGTAAGTCATTAAATTTCTCTTGACTTCTCAATTTCGTGGGGGGATTCTTCAACTTTGTCAGAAATGCTAGGGAGGATGCGGCGCTTGGCCGTGTAGTTCAAGGATCATGGAATTTCGAGCTGCTTTTCAGGCCTCTGACGACGACGAAAGGGTCGAAACGTTAGGCCAAATAAAGATTGATCCACCTTACTAACCTCGTCCGGCACAGAAGCATTTGCGAAGTTTAACATCATGCCGAGGTTTCAAGAAGAGAGAACTTGGAAAATAGAAGTCTTTTGTTTTACTTCTTTTTTTTGCATAAAGTTTGCGTTCATATTTGACTGTCTTTTTCTTTTACGTCGTCGAGGACTAGCGGGCGTGGAGACCTATCTTTCGCCCTTCCGTACGTCCTCGTACAAGATTCTCTTTCCGTGTCAGGAACTGACAACTCCGATATCCTCGAATCTAAACACAGGTATACATATCGCATCTGCCGCGACGACAATAATGTCTTCTCATAATATCATCCTTTAGTGGATTCTTCCTGCCGTGAGACGGCAACTCAGGTTTCATCCTCCTTTGTCCTACTCCTTAGTTCCTAAAAGTGGCAGCTCATGCTCTTCCCAGAAGATTTTTGGCTCGACTTTACTTCACGTTGGCTAGTTCACTCCTCTATATCTTACAGAACCTCTCACGTGTCACGAATCAGCAGAAGCGAAATTCTCAACACACACGTGCATGTAATCGAACCTCCCATCACTGCGCCCCTCAGTGCTTTTCTGCGGCTTATTCTGATCCTTCGGTCCGAATCCTTATTGATCTTGACAACCTGTCGCCCTGTGTTATTGTTTAACGAAAAAACTACGGGGAACTGTATTGTAAAAGTAGAGTTCTTCGTTGAAAGTAGACAGCAAACCTCAAGGAGGAATTTCGTGCTCAATTGATATGCTGAAGGGGTCTGCGACAGCACCATTTTCGCCTAATATTTCACTCTCACGGAAGTTTCTACAATTTGGAAATTTCTGAAGGTGTATATTTTCATATCAGAGCGATCAATGTTGTAAACTGCTTGTTTCATCCAAAATGGTCATTTGGAAGGATGGAGTCGTGAATACGTTCATTGACTTGAATAGATATTCAAGCAGACAAAATTGTTCAGCTGGACCGGATTCTCTTCTAGTACACTTCCACCGGCTCCTCACCAGATCCCTCTGGAACTTCTTCAGCAGCGCCTTCGCTCGGTCCACCTGAAAAGTCATAGTTGAATTTTCTTATAGAATGCATGAAAAGTATAATTTAATCTTTATTATACCACGACCATAACTTCTAACAGGTACGCCAGCAGATCATCACGTAAGCAACTAATGCTCGCATCAGAATTATGAGGGTACGTAAACTCTTTGAAGTTGAGAGTGTTCAGAGAATGGTCCGCTAAGGAGAATGTAAAAATTCCAGTATTAGTGAGTGTATTGCAGGTCGTCCATCATTACAAATCGACTTCATCATTAAAGAACACACGTGAATTCTCACCGAATCCCGAGGACGTATCTTCCATTCCACTGCTCTCAGTGACCACCGGAAAGTTGTAGCAAGACGGTAGTGGCAACTGTTCAACCGGCAATCCATCCTGTAAGAGCTCTATCGTTTCTAAATCTCGTTCCATGGTTATGCTTAACCCTCAGGGGGGTAACGCTCATAAATATGAGACTCCATAAACAACGCTTTTTTGACAATTTTAGTTACCCTTCACACGAGGCGTACTCGATTACAAAAAGGGCTGGGACCGCAGCAAGTATTCTACTTTAGTGGTAATCCTGCTAGGTCAGATATTCGACTAACGGTGTAATTTCAAAAGACTAACATGCAGACTAATTGTAGAATGTGTCAAAATTCAGCTCAGAAACTATATAAGAAGTAAATGATTTATGGTTCCCTCAAGAAGGACAATCACTCAATGAATATTATCGGGTCTGGAGTTTTGTCGATCAAATACGACAGCTTCTAAAATTCTGAAGAAGTGTTACTTTAGCATATCTTTCAAAGTAAGGTTTTCTACATCATCTGCATCGATGAGGTAATAGCCCAATACCTCATTCTGCATGAGTAAATGGTAAGCGCAATGGATGAGCTGTTGGCTGATTGTCTGATCGACTTTCGTTCAAAAAATGAAAGAGGCACAGCGTCGAACAGTTAGTCGAAGGTCTGCCTCATTACGATAAGGAGGGTAGCGGACTGATCAACATTGCTGAACTGCGTTATCTACTTATCACCTTGAGTGAACGTCTTTCGGATGAGGAAGTCGACCATCTCCTAGCTTTTCACAATAATTCTCATGGAAACGTCAACATTGTGGATTTTGTTCGCAATGTTATGAATTCTTCTATGCTTTCTTTTTGTAAACGAATCCTACAGTTCGTTCCCCTTGCTTTTAATGGCATTGTGCTAGTGCGGAACAGTTGCGCTTTCCATGCAAACTGTTACATGTTTTTTCACTAATAACCGCACTTCGTGTATACTATAACCTCTTATGAATGCAATACCATTCTCCAGATATTACTGGCTAGCCAGATTTCGATAGGTTATTCTTCCGAAGATTTCGCTCTACTGACTTTCCTGAAAGGCGCGATGGCAATATCTATGGAGATCAGATCTTTTAGGTTCTCATCTGATTGCTGCTTACCACTCTAAGGAATTGATTGGAGGAGTAGAATAATTAGCATACCCCAAAGTTCCACGATAGCCAAATAGATCTCACAATCCACTTCGCATCAAGAAAACAACCGTAGTGTGGTCAGACCCAGTCTTCACCTGATAGGAATTTTGAAGCGATCGACAGATTCAAAACAATTCATAATTCGGTTTCTATTTCGGCGATGTCGCCTGCGCCAGAGCCTGGTAGATCCTCGAGAAACTACTCGCCCAAACACTGTCTCATCGTACGGCTGGCAATTCTAAAGCCTAGAAGAACGGAAAGACAATGTGCAGAGAAGACACTAAAGACGTGTCTTAGTGACTGGTTGCCGAAACACCAGTGACCCTATGCTGTGGAAGAAGGTGGGTGAATGAACCGAACCCTAGACCATCTCTTGGGTGCCCGCTACGCATTCCTTCTCGTGATTGATCTTAGGAGATCTGGCTGCAATCTGGGACGCCTCCAACGTTCGGCGCTCCGCATCATCGGATTCGCTGGCCGAAATTGACACCGCCACCGGGAATGCCTTCACGTCGACGCGCTTTGTGCTACAACGGTGTAGATAGCGTGCCCCTCCCGTCCAAATGCTCCTTCACATCAAGTCCATCACATCACAGTGGTCTTCCCGTCTTCCCAACGTATTCCTCCTCGTACGATTGGCATGTTATGATGTATACAACGTCAGAAGTCATGCAATCACTTACTTTACCGCGTGCACACACCACACATGAAGGTGTGGGGCATGAGCGATTGTACAAGTAATTGCGAACTACTTGTTTCCTCAGGGTAGCAGCTGGTAATTCATCAATTCTCACCGGATGATGGAGATTCGCTTTGAGTACACACTCTCGTATGTTCACCCTGGTCTCGTCGGATATGAAAAAAATGCTGAAAATTTTAGATCCGTCCTCCTCACTTCTGTTCAATAAGCAGCAAATGATTATGAAAAAAGGAATCGGGCGCAGCGGATGTTCAATTTATCACAACTAAACGCCGTTTGAACAACCTGCAAGAACCGTTCAAGGGGGATGAAGTTTTTAAATAGAGCAAGTCACCAATCAAGACCAAGGAAATGGGGAAAGGATTGAACTGATCGTAAGATGAGATATCAAGGCGCCTAATAAGGCCAGAAGCCTCTATAACTCTTTTCCAAGGGGGGCGCTTCGACTTTCACTTTAGGTGTTGTGAGAGAACTAGCTACCGGATAATACAATCACGAAAAACTCCGAACTCGCCTTGCAGTCCTTTCCCCTTTGAATCGTTTTTTCACGCATTTCCCTCAGATGCGCCGCCATTGGGGACTCTTTAAGCATCCACCAACACCTGAAAAACATTTCTCACTGTGGAATCTCATGGAATTCAATCTCGTTTGAAATTGAATTCTCATTTTATCACATGGATTTACACCTCTTCAGTTAACTCCGCGCCTTCGTTGAGCTGTTCTGTGTGATAACTACTGCGTTTCATTGTGGTAAAATGATAACGAGGAAGGAGGGAACGCACGCTATGGCAGTTCACGTTACTCACTCAGGTACAGCAGCGCAGCATCTTTTCGCCGGTGCGCATTCCCTATTTATCCTGTTCAATGTGCCCGCAAAGCAGTCCGAAGCGAGACCATGCAAGCAACGTCCGTACGTGAATCCCGACGTCGATTTCAGTGCTCGCGAGTCGCACGACGCTTTCTGAATTATTTTCTCAGACTTCAGTTGCTCAGGAACTACGTCGTGGGGGAACTGCACCTCACTTTCCGAAAAAGGCCGTGTGTTTTGCTTGAGACAGCTCAGAAACAGATTTAAGAGCTCTTCTTCCATTCTATCCAGCTGAAAACCGGAGCACTTTATAAACGCCAATACTGCAAAGTGAGCAGTTCACCATCAAATTTGTGCTTGGAATTCAAAATGGAAAAGCAACGTAAGAGTAATCAACGAAACTATAATGTAGTCATTGCGCAGTTTGTGGTGGCAGTCGTGCTCATCTCTGCGCACAGGGAACCAGAACGGACGCCACTTGGAGCTTCCTAAATAGATATCAATAGAGTAGATATTCCACTATTCACCATTCTCCATTTTTTATGAGCAAAGCTCTACCTGAAAGTGGTTAAATTTGCAACATGGTAACTTCTCGCTAGTAAATGCGAAGGTCGTCACTAACTTACGCAGTGATTCAAAGGTTAACTAAATTCAAAAAGCATAGTTTGAGAAGAAATGTTGATGGTGTGAAGAAAAACTGTTGTTTCCACTTGACACCTTACTTGAATGGCTGAAAAATTACCAACATTGATCACACAACAACCACTCGAATCTCGCTACGACCCACGAAACTGAACATAGTGAATCCATCATTTTTGATTATTAACATACACTGATAAAAAAATCTGAAGTGGCTCACCTAGACAGGAACGTTCCTCCAACGTCGCCACGGCCAGACATTCAGCGTACGCTTCACAGAAACGGTGCGAGTCCACCTAAACGTTCCTTGTCTGAGTACAAGCATATGTGAAAATGGATTTTTTGGAGGATTTGAAGTGACTGAGATATTCAAGCAAAAGAACTTGCTGCAGTAAGCACAAGTGGGATGGTTGGAGAGGAAGAGTCATGTAATCGTTCTTTTTTCCAACAGGTGAGGTTTGAGAAGAAATGTTGAGATAACTTCGTGACCCAAATGCACTCCAAGGGTGCTTCACTTACTTTTCATCGGCTCACAGGAATTAGGATCAAATTCGGAGGAGAAATGCAGTTTTGAAGAGAAACACCTTGGTTCTCGTCTGCAGAATGTTCAACTGGAGGTGGCAATATTCCTCTGGACTATGCCTGATTTTGGTACGCCTATGGGCGCATTAAAAAATGAGTAAATAAAAAGCTATATAAATAAGATGCCCCTGCCATATTTTTTCAAAAAAAGTGAGCTTACCTCATCGGCTGATGAAGTTGCTATGCCAATGGCAAGAACAAGCCATACGATAGCCATTTGAGGAGCTCGGTTTTAGTCTGAAAATGCAACAAATTAAAAGGTCATCAAGAATGGACAGAAAACCAGTGTAGAGCAGCATTCTATGTAGTGCAAAATATCAAAATGCCGAGTTGGGAGAGCAGAGAGCAAGTGCTGAGAGTGTGCTCTCATGCTCTCATATTCAGAAAAACGGTGTTGCCCACAGGGAACACAATATATCATCTCTGCTGTAAAGCGAAATCGTACTGAGCTTTGAGGTTACTGGCGTTCGAAAACAAAACAAAACGTATCAAAAGTTGTTTTGGGCCGTTTAAGAGATTATGATGAGTTTCTGGAAATGGTAAGTACAACATGAAGCGGTGGCGGACTGAAGGCCACACTATTTCCTTGCCGGTTGTATCAGCGGAATTTGTATTTATATCGCAGAAGAATAAACAGTTTATGGATTCTTTTTTATGAGGCGCAAGTTGCGAAAGCAGAGCAGCATGCGGCTGGTTTGTACTAGCGCTGATTCATTACTTTACTATAATAGTCAACGTGATATCATTTCAAAGTAATTAAACAGCGAGCAACAAACCCTTTCATAAGGAGCTTGACCGCCGAAGAGGAGCAGGTTGGTAAACCAGAAATTAAAAGCGACAACTATGTGACGAGTTTTTCGAAGATTTACACTGATGAAAGGCAGACGCACTTTTCACTCTTCTTCATGGTTATTGACTTCTTATTTTTTGTGAGTGTCGCAAGGTTTGGAAGTCATAAGACTTCAAAGTACATAGCTGAGCACGATGTTCGCATCTAAAATATTTCAGAAGAATGGAAAGCTAGATCACTTGTCTGGTACTATAGTCATGATTCTATTGTTCTTTATACATAGAAGTCGTTCCGGTACTCTGGCTATGTAACACTGGCTAACTCTGAAGCATCGTGCGGTGGTGCTCGTCACTCTCGCAAAGGTCTTCATGGCGTCTAAAGTGAAAATAGAAATATGAAGTAATACAAATTTGTGAGACGCGCGGAAAAAGATTTGTCGTTCTGTACGTACTTGTGCCGGCTACAATAAAGTTTATAAAGATGAATGAAATTGATAGGTTTTTGTGATGAATTTCCACCGTTTACATTGAAACTGTCACCAAACGTTGAACGCTTTCACCAAAATAATAGACCCGTTCTATCGGAAACAAAACGAGCATTCTATGGGTATAAAACAGAAATGAAAACGTTTTGTGGTCCAGTTTTACCTAAATTCCAATATTTCGTTGATTTTTGCACTATTTCCGTTTCCGTGTTCCGCATTCCGGTTTCCGGTTTGGTCATTTCCGTTCAGTCTTCCGCTTTCTCAAAAAGAAAAATCGTACACACCTGCTAACCAAGGTCTAACAACTGGCGATCAGGACATGGACGAAGATCACCAGCACTACTCGTCGTCAATTCGCTGCAGACGAGAATATCTCAGTGCTCTTTCGAGCTAGATAATTGTTGTACGTTCGACGTGTGCTGCAACGGTACGGGGACATAACACGGAGGACGGTTCCTCGTTCGATGTCGCTGCGAGAGCCAGATTCATCGTCTTCGAGTTCGACGACTCAATGTATGCCCGATTCACGAACCACATGCTACGAAAGCGTATGATGTGTCCTTACACGATGGAATGCTTGTTCTAAAACAGCGAAGCTATGCTGCTTTCCTCGAGCCTTCGTAATTGGAGATAGACTAGAGCTTCTGTCGAGGTTCGATAATTTACGCATTTTACAGCCTCGACATCAGGGGCCGTATGCTCGTCTCACCCGAGATAGCTGGGGATGGGGAGGGGCTCCCCGCGCGCTGCCTCCTCCTCCTACGTTTGCGTACTATCTCGGGTGGAGGGCACCGGCGGGGACTCCCCCACTTGTTGCGGGGAGAGACGAGCATACGGCCCCAGAAACCGCTTCTGCAGATTTCATTTGGTGCATACAAAACTCACAGGAGACCACTATCTTGAAAGAAAGCAAAAGCCAAAGCAACACTACATAGCTCTATAATCAGACTTTGCCGCGCTCACAAATGTAAGCTTTTCCTTCGTTCTTTTACCGCGACTACAGAAATAAACCGACCCGCGTGACGGACGCGTTATGGTTGTTTGAACAAGTGATGGTGTAGTGGCCAATCTTCAATATAATACATTTCACGCAGTCTTTTCGAGTTCTTTTGACCGAAATTGTCTACAGATAGTTCAGCTTGTGCACCAACGATAACACCAGAACAAACAGTTATTGAAAATAACAATATCTGACGTTTATCGAGTGAGAGACATACTTCACATTTAGTTTTCGGGGCAACCCAACCTGCGAACGTGTTGCGGAGCTCAAGGTAATCCCTTCGACACCACACTTAGAAAAGCAATTTTTTCCGAATTAAAGCGATATCTCTTGTAGTAGACGTTCAACAACTGCCCTGTCGGTGACACTCTTTCTATTGCTGCTAATACTATGTTCGTTTCTATTGATACTATTTTATCAAAAATTACATACAACTGCTGCAATACTCGGTAAAAGAGGCAGCCGCAAGACCAACCACTGCAACGCTCTGTCGACCTGCGTCAGCAAGATGTTCCTTCCCCTGAACCTGTTTTGTGTTTAAGTTGCCGTTTAAGTACACATAACAACAGACATCGATCAGTCTTCAAATGTTTTCCAAAGGTATTTTGTGTATGTAATGAAATTTCTACCATCGAAACAAAACTTAAGACCACTACATTCTAAAAGTTTTTCCTTGTCCCACCTCGAACGATTTGAGAAGGAATCTAATCATTGTTTTTAACGTGTCAGTACTGCAGTACCGCTACGTGACTGTCAAGATGAGATGATAACAAAAATATGAATAAATCGAGAAATTTTAACCAGTCGGTTCCAGTTAAAAGGCGTATAGGTATTGAAGGACCGGGTTGTTTAAAATAGACTCCATGACTCCTGGAAGGACGGTAGCAAAAGAAGTAGGAAACACAAAATGGGAAGTAGGCGAGTTCTGGACGTAGTTAACCGCTCTTGTTCACCGGAAGAGTGTTGAAATTAAAATATGTTCTCACTGAATAACTATATGTATTATGCACTCGACGAAACATGGTGATGTCGAACAACAACTGCCTGAGTGAAGTAAAATGGTTGAAAGTAAGGTGGATAGCGCCAATCTGTCCCTTAAAGATGTGCCATGCAGTAGTTTTCCATAGAGAATTGTAGAATAATGGGAATGCGTATTTTGCCTACACATACTCTCCCCTATTTCCTAGACCCATTTTGAACCAATGACCCGGGGTCTGAGTGATGAAGGGCTTGGTTAGCTCACGCGAGGATAGAGCGATCCACAAGGCGAGCGGAAATGTGTAGCTTTTTCCTTTTTTCCAATTCGTTTCTGCCGTAACTGTGGTTGGCTCAGCTGGCCTGCAGTCGAGGAAAATGAGTGACCGATAGTGCGGACCAAGCCCACAGTAAAGTTAGAAAGAAAACGAGTTACAGATAACTCATGTCCTCTACAGACAGATACAGAAGTCCTCTCATCTTTAAACCTCGGCATGGATCTGTAAACAGTCTGTTCTTATTATGCCTTACGAGATTGGTACGTGGAAAATTTGAACCAGCACATGTACAAACAACCAGTCACCGTTTCATTAGAAAATGTTCTCCTTTGGCATCCTTGCAGGCCTTCAAACCTTTCGCTATGGTGTTCACGCCAATTTCTTCCCAGGCCTTGAGCAGGCTTTGTTTTAGATTCTCTATAGACGTGTGTCGGGTGCGGCAAGCTTTGCTCTTCAAAATAGACCATACCGCAAAATCCATAGAGTTGTAATCAGGTGACTTCGAGGGTCAAACATCTTTGGCCTACTATCCCGGAATGAGCTCATTGCACAGCGCCATGGTAGCTTTTACTGCGCAGGTGCCCAGCCTTACTGTAAGTGCCACACGTTGTCACCGAAGTGTTCTTGAGCCCATGGTAAGAGAAGTTACGAAAAACCTGTCCTTGATAGAATTGTGCATCGATCTTTGCCGCTTTCTCCACAAAAACGATGGGGGTCTTTCCAATTGCACAAATAGCTGCCCAAACCATGATGGAGGCTGGATGATGGGTTCGTTAGACCGCCTTTGATATCTCTGATTCTGGTTTAAGCAGGACTCTATCGTTATTTTGGTTGGGCGTCTTTCCACGGTGAAAACCTTTTCATCCGTGAACAGGACTCATTTGTGACGACCGTTGGCGACCAATCGAAGCAACCTTAATGCCTTTTCCATTCTACTTTTCTTAATCTCATTCGTTGACAGATAGCGTTCTTCCATTCAATAAGGACAAAGGTGTAGCTTATTTTTAACAATGTTCTGAACAATGTTCGTGTGCGAGATTCCCAGGCTCTTACCCATTTCTCTCAAGGACTGTCGCGGAGTCCACCGAATTCTGTTCCTTATAATTTCTCGAGCCCATGTAATTGCCCGAGAAGTTGATCTTCCACCTCTTGAACGGTCCTCGCTTGCACCCAACTCCTTGTATGTCTGGTCGGCTGCTCAATCTGTTCTTTCACGTATTTGAAGCTGCTGAGATATTACCTCATTTGATACATTGCACCCATGTAATTCGAGTACAGCGATCCTTTTGCTTCTGACCTGCATAGCTTCGGAAATAGTGGACCCGTCGTTAAGAAAGTTAGCGTGTAAATAGACATTGATTGATGACACAAGCCTGCGTCATAACTAGGTCAGAAATTTACCTACCCTGAACATGACGTTACACGAAAATTGCGGCAAGAACTTATTTGCCACCTTGTGGTTCTGGGTAAGTGGCCCGATAGATTACCCCGCCAAAATCCACGTTCAGTCCAAGATTTGTGCGGTGTAGTTAGCTGGATAGTAATGAATGATCGGATACACAGCCATTCTATTTACCTACACTGATGCCAGCTCGCAAAGTTAAGCGCAAGACGACCATTTTTGATGGAAAACCATTCATTCCAGTTGTTTATCAGTGGATTCGCCGACTCAGTCTCGTACGGTAGCATCCCACATGGAGCGACAAAATCGTCACTATTACGCTTTGCAGTGTTGTGCCTAACGAGTGGAGTTTGTGAGCTATAGCGTCTTCTGTGTGTTTTATATGCACTCTTTAATAGTCAGTAAATCTGCTCGATCTAACTTTGTGAAACTTGGTGCGAACTTTCGAAGAAATCAGTGACACTCAGGACTTGAACTATTTTTACGTACCTGCTGACTTATTCCTAAACCGAATTGACTCATAAAGGTTGGGTACTTTTGGTTCGAAGTGGTACTCTTCGAGATGAAATCGAGGTGTTTTTACACTTCAGAAGGCTGTGTGGGCGGTTTTGCTATGTTCTGGTTTGAGACGGATAGAAACGCAAATGCGACCACTCGAACAAGTACTAAGAGGATACCGAGACCAGTTAAGTTCGAAAAAAATGGAAAAAATAATAGAGAGCGTTCTCTTTGAGGGCAAGACCGTAGCACAGTTATCAAAGGGGAACGAGCAGCTCACTGAAATGCTAGCCGAAAACCCTTTTCCTTATTCAAAGAAGCACTCCTCCTTTCGATTGACTTTCGTGTCACTTGTTTACGGGAAAAGTAGTGAATTATATCACGATGTTTCCTGGCATCCGGCACCTGCAACCTATGTGAACTTATTCTGCAAGGGTTGCCGAATCTTAAAATCTTGGACAATATCATTCTTGTTCGGAAGAATGCCACGGAATTAGGAGTTTTTATCCAGATTTTTAGAGTACAGACAGTTTCCGAACTCCTCCCTTCAAAAAGTGGTTGTACTACTCAACTGCATGGAAGAGTATTAGTTATACCTAGAACATACATATTTACATACCTCATAATATCTTCACTGTTAATTTCCAAGTCCCAGCAAAGCTCCTCTTTGAAGTTTCTCCAAAGCTGGAACAGGGTAAAAGACGAAAAGTTGGAGAATACGCTGGGGAACCCGACGGCCGATTCTATAAATAAAACTTCATTGTGCGGATCGCATTGGACAGTCGGCGGCTTTGTCACGATCTGAGGTAAAGCGCGGCGAAACATTTTGGATCCGCCGAATCCATTCCCATTCACCTCCAGCAGTTTTACAATAGCTGGAAATAATTCTTGTTCTTTGCGTTAATTGCTGTCAACGTCTTCAGCATTCACGTTCCTCCCCGTACGAACAGCGTAATTAACATAAACTTTTAAGATGAAACAGTAGTGTAGCTTTTTAATTCAGAAAAATATGGTATAAATAACTCTCCATTAATATGCAAGCGGTCGAGCCATAAAGTCAAGTCCGCGTGACTCAACAGCTCATTTGCACTCCTCACCAGGTTCCGTGCTCACAATCATCCAATGTGCTGGGATTAAGTATACCGCGCAAAAACTCGATAACCGGATACCGAAAAATGCAAAAAAAATCCATCTGGAAGATGACGTTTTCCCTGATTCGTCTAGCGAAGTACATGCTCAAAGTGCAAAGCCTGCGAAGCCACATCAGTATTGTAATTATAAAAGGCAAAATGGTCCATTGGTTTAGAGGTTCACTGTATGCTTAAGTGGATTTTAAAACCACTCAAAGTAGTCACCTTATGGACAAGTCAGTATCGGCGGATTCGAAGGTAGATCAGATACCAGTATAGGCTAGAGGGACTGTTGGGTTATAGATGGATTCGGCCTGTACGGGTATCTTGAGCTAATTAAGACAACAAACTTCTTATCGCACCCAAAATTGAAAACAGTGGAAAACACAAAAAACCAAAAAGCTTCACTACTGAAACGTACAGGTCCGCCATCGGATGCTTGCTGCCGATTTTGCTTCTTCCCTGGGTGAGCAAAATTCATAATCTTAGCCACTGATGCTCAAGAGATTTCGACATTGTAGTTGGTCCATTGCTTACTACCTTCTAAGACTGCAGATCAGCTATGATCAGATTTTGAGTTGAATTTTGAATGCCTTGCATTACTGATGCTCCTAAATAACCTTTAATCGGTTCACAGCAACGCAACAGAAACGACTCAAGAGAAATTTATGTAGCTTCGATGCAGTGACAGGGAACTTCAAGGGCAACCGTGTGGAGCTACATATTTGCTATTGTCGCCCACGCGTAGAATGAAATTGAGTTCGTCTACTAATTCTTTGTTGCGGAACTTCTGCGTTCTCTTTCATGTCCTCGAAAACACTTTGGGTTTGGTAAACTAGAGAAGCCAAAATAATGCCAAAGTAATAGTGTTTACTACATCCGGCCTACGTGGATCTGTTAAACGTTTTTCTGTTGCAGTTGTTATACTATTTTGCCACCATTTTTGGTCTTTCTGTCACTGCTTTGCGGTGTTTTTGAAGCGGAAGTTTATTTCTAGCTGACTTCGGCACTATTTCGCCGCTTCATGCGCTTGCTCGAAACTCTTCTAACACAAAATTTTGTAGCTTACAGCTGCAAGCTTCTTCACCTTAAGGAACGGTAAGTTGTGGCTCTCTGCTGCTTGCGTTCTTGAATTATTGATACTCTTTCTTCTTTCTGCTTTGATCTTCCTTGCAATTTTGTCATTGCAGCCTTTGTTCAGTTTTCCTTGATTTTAGGACTATACCACAAGACTGCCGTTTTTTCCACTACTTTCCACCACTTCCTTCTAGTATGACCGATGTTTAAACAAATATACAAAACAAAACGTCATGGTGAAGTTGCCAAATTCTCAGTCCACTGCTAGGAATGCCACAGCATGTATACTATATGTTAATGCTCCTAAATAACATATAGTATACATGATGTGGCATTCCTAGCAGTGGACTGAGAATTTGGCGACTGCAACGGAGCCGTTTATTACCGACGAACAGGATTACCGCTTGTCCATTCCGACTAATGGGCGATCGAGGTCATCACTCTGAGTAAGTGCATCGGTCGAGGCGAATCGCTCGCTTCCTGCAGGTCATCTCGCCCATTCCAAAGCCCGCTGTGCCTTCCAATTCACTGTCTATCCTCTTCACTAACAAATACTTTTACCAATTCTATCGAACACGAGGTATGAATGTCAACAAATTCATGGCTTATTTCCAGTCATACTTAGCCACTGATGAAGAAACTCTTAGAAATTGTATTTGCGACAAGAACTGGTGTGGTGTAGTGATAAGAAGTGCTGGTGACACCAGCACGGTCGAGCGACTGATTCTTGCCTAGACATGACAAGCCTTCCATGACTCCTGGGTCGGCTTATTGGTATAAGGCTTGTTTGGAGAGGTAAACGTAGTGACATAGTATAGCGGCTGACTACCGCAAGTCATTGTATAGTCCAAAAATGTCATGCCTCTCGATCTAAAATGAAGCACGAATGTTGATGCATATTTCGGCCATCAGTGCCGATAACTTTACCTTTAGTGGACAGCAAAAGGTGCCTCAAGTACTCCCCAAAATGATCCAACATGAAACAAAGAACAGTTTAGTTCGCAGAAAGCTACTGCGCGCATGAAAATGTAAGTGACTCTTCAAACTTCTCAGAAGAATCTGGAGAAGTCAAAACTTCTGGAATGCCTTCCGCTGACACTCCAGAAGCACCAGTCTTCGTCAGCGAACTCATTGCGCAGCCCGCATGACAAGTCAACATCGTTTGAAAAATTTTTAGCGGCCATTTTTGGAACTAGGTGTTTTTCTGCGCATTTGAATCTTTTCTCTTCAAATTCGAAGTTCAGTTCCATTTTAATGCAGAATCAGTAACTATTATTTGTAATTTAATTTAGCGTAGATTTTTTCATTAAACATATAAATACCCTTTATAAAAAACAAAAGCTTCTAGATCACTATTACAACATTTTTTACAAAGCTATAGCCTCTTGTCTCCTTAATAATAAGATCATTACCTATAAATGCTAGATTTTCGATTTTACGCAGTCGTCATCCTGAAAAGGCCGAAGAACACTCGAATGAAAATCACAAATATCGCAATTTCATTACATTTTCATTTCTATTGGATAGTTCACGCCCTTTCAAATCCAACCATGGGTTTTTTAGTCTATAGAATTAATGTTCGAGTTCCGGCTGGGAGACCGCATAAGCGCTTTCTTCAGTTTATATCGCGTTTTGACAAACCTATACCCACCGTACAGTATAAAACATTGAAATCCGATAGCTTACCAATGGTTCCACCATTTAATGTTGAATATTATTTTTGAGGGCCTGCGTGGTACAGTGGTAAGAGGCGCTGCTGACACCCGCACGGTCGAGCGATCGATCCCGGCCCAGGCTAACCAAGCCTCACATCCCTCCGGGGTCGGGTAAATTGGTACCAGACTTGTCTGGAAAGGTAAAGATACTGACCTGGTATAGCGGCTGGCCCCCGCAGGTCATTGTATAGGCCAAATACGCATTCACTATGCGTCTACGATTTGAATGGAACACGAATGCGGCGACTGATCAACAGCGGCACCTTCATCTTTACCTTTACCTTTATTATTTTTGAATTTCATATTGATATTGAAAATGCTTTATGAATTTTGATACAAGCTTGAGGCAACTCGAGTTTGAAAAGCAAAGGGAGAACCGAGAGGTGGATACCATGGGCTGACTAATAACAGAAGTGGTCAGTGTGGTTTAAGACCATAGGTTGCCATACAAGGTGCTTAGCACACGGTATAATGGAGTTTAGTAGAAAGTAGTTCCAAGATTGCGCAGCGCTTATTTTCATAGTGGAGCCATTCTATCAGTATTATATGTATCAGCTATTAACCATAGGAGTTATGTTGTTATCGGAAACGGATAATTATTTTCCATAGGATTTTCGAACATTGTTCATTGGGACTGGTTTTTCCCATCGGTGTGCTGAATAATCCTAACAAAGCGCCATTAATGTCGGCTGCGAACCAGCAAAAGCTGAAGAGGCCGTAAAAGTCGTTTGCTTCATTGAAAATGCACCGAAGCCCAAAAGCGGCTGGCTGTGGCTGTCCGGTCGTTGTTTACTGGAACCGCGCCCGTGTGTCTCGTTGCCCTTCATTCACTTCTGGATGGTCCTTGCAACAAAGGAAATGAACACGACCCTTCAGATTTGTTCCGTGTCCCATCAAGTGTTGATTCGGTGACTTTTTCTCAACAGTAGCAGAATTCCCTCAGTTCTGTCTCGCTTTCAATACCTCGCTTACATCGTTTGCTTGATCATCTTGCTTCCGTCTCCGACAGCAGTAATGCGCTCCTAAATAGTTTAGAGGTGAGCGCTTTTGGGAAAGATTTTGTATTCAACAGTCGCGGATTTTGTAGAATCCTTTCGACTTTGTTGTTCTCTTACCTTTCTCCACTTGTGTACATCCAATGTAATAGACCTACCACTCATTCTTCGTTTTTTCTTCAGTGGTGGCGTCGCAGTTCTGTCTACAATATTTTGAGAACGCTTGCAATCTCGAGTCCGAAATTCTAGAAGTTAACGTTTTGAAAAAAAATTAATTCGGTAAGAAACATAGATAGATACCCAATATGCCGAGATTCATGGACTGTTGGTGAGACGTTTGATAAGACTCACTACTGCTACTAAACTACGTATGTATTGCATTCCTATGTAGGTGAGCTGATGATGATGATGGTTTCTGAAAACGGGTGTGCAGAACTTCTTTCTTCGTGTTCCGTTCTTTTTCCGCACGGAACACGGAAGCGGAAGAAGAGATCGAAGAGCTCCACTGTGCAGGCTAGCACAAGAGAGACTGAAGTTCTGTGCTGACCTCGATATTATCCATTCGAGATCTGGACGAATGAAACCAATGCACACCCTCATAAGAAAACTTGCAATGACGTATTTGTCAGCACCTGCCACATCGTCAGAGTGCGAGAAATTGTTTTCTTCTGCTGGTTTCATTGTAAGCGATAGGAGGAAAGGCCTCTCTTCCCAAAATTGTGAAAAATCTGCTGTTTCTCTCTCGTAACATACTCGTTTTGAACTTCTAGTTCTATTTTGGAAGCACTCTTGTCTTTATTCAGTAAAGTCTGTCTTTCTATACGTACTTGTGGCCGCTTTGGTTTATATGTAGCGAAGTTTATGAAAATGAATGAAATTGATATGGTTTTCGTGAAGAATTTCCAACGTTTTCTTCGAGGCTATCACCAAGCGTTGGACGCTTTCACCAAAATAGTAGGCACATTCTAGTGGGAACAAAACGAAAACTGTACGGGTACCTTTACAGACAGAAATGGATGCGTTTTGTGCTCCAATTTCGGCTAAATTCCAATAATTTAGTGATTTTTGCACTATTTTTGTTTCCGTGTTCCGTATTCCGGTTTCTGGCCATTTTTGGCCATTTCCGTTCCGTCCTCCGCTTTCTAGGAATAAATTCCGCACACCCCTGTTTCTGACTCTACGCTGGCGGTTTGACGCCGTTGTATAACAATTGCTAAGAGACGACAATTCTTTGTTTTTTCTCTTTTTTTCAAGGTTTATATACATGGAAGCTGTGAATAGTTTCTAGAAGGAGCCGGCCCGGATATTCTCAACTGACGCCTTTCAAACCTACTAATTTCTGTGTTCTCCAAAATCCATTCTCATAAAAGTGCAGAAGCACAAGTAAGTTTTAAAGAAGTCATGGGAAAGCTTATCTCAAAAGTTTTCAATCTATGCAATACACGCCGGTGCAAAATTATACGTTCACCCCGCGATTTCTCCTTAAGTCGTGGGCGTAGAAGAGCATCTCTAGTTTTTAGATGATATTTTCCGATGAGAAAAAGTGGAACCTCGGCGGGTCCGACGGCTACAAGCACTACCGGAGAGATCTAGCAAAGGAGAGACGAGTATTCTCTAGAAGCAACATTGGCGGTGGAAGTGTTATTGTCTGGGCTGCATTTTCTGGATTTAGACTTGTTGCTTTGGGGATTGTTTCGTGTAATATGAACAGCAAAGACTCTCAGGATGTGCTAAAAGAACACTTAACTCCCCTATTTGAGAAGATTTCGTAGGCACAATCTTATCTTCAAGCCAAACAATGCTCCCATACATTTGTCGAGGTCAACTATGAATTGGTTCAATTCCAACAGAATCCAACTTTTAGCGTGACCCAGTTGTTCTCCAGATCTGAACTCGATGGAAAACTTGTGAGGCATTCTTGTTCACGATGTTTACAAGAACGGCACCACTTACACCTTGGCTTCTGATCTGAAGAACGCTCTACTTGATGCTTGTTCTCATGTAGAGCAAACTGTTCTTGATAATCTTGTTCAAATTGTGCCACATAGAATGTTTGATGTTGTTTATAACAAAGGTAATTTAACAAAGTGCTAAACTTAATGTTCATATTTTCAAAAACAGACAGTTTTTCAATGAAGTGAACATACAGTGCGTTTCATAATTATACGCCACCCCCCTATGTTGGTAGTTCCCACTTTGCTGGGTGAGATGCAGCTTTTCCTCACATCTCATTTTAAGAAGCATGGAAAATAACCACGCTATACACTTTTTCGAGTTAAATGAATATATTTAGCATTTTTTATAAAAATTTTTTCGTTTTTTAGTCATGTCACGCTGAGTGGAACCTTACACTGAAAAAGTCTTCCTGTTTTTGATTTCCCGTAAAACGAGCTATTATTGTGAGTAGATGTTCTGCACATATACCTCTAGCTCCACATCTTACTTCTGAAGAGCTAGCCGCAGTTTCTCCTCTTAGCAGCGTCGATCTATTCATCAGCTGGATCTCGGCAAAAGTTGGTCGTTCCAGGGCCGCTGCTCGAGGCTACTTGCGTGGCTCCGAAGGTTACGTCAAGAAAATGTCTAGTAGTCGTTCGCGACAGGTATCCAATGAGGGCGAAGGGAAAATCTACAGAATTACACCCAAGAGTACTGCAATTTTGTGTCAGATCCCCGCAGTTTTGAAGATTCCATCCCCTTGTTCGTTTACATGGAGAGTGCTCCACCAAAGAAACGAACATCTGTGACTTAGCAATGATGTAGACATCTTGCCTGACCAGGGCACATGAGCTGGTTCGACTTCATTTTTGAGAATAAAACTCATGTAGCGCCGGGCACAATGTGACATTTTATCGCGTTGCACAATTACGCCCAGAAAGATTTGGAAAGTGTGTCAGGCTCATTCCAGATAGTTTAGTTTCACAAAAGAAGGCTATTTCAAAAGCATTGGGCAGGAAGTAGAGTTACTTTCACGTCATCAGAGAAGAGCCGTATTTTTTTCAGAAGAAGGAAATTCGGTGGACCTTAACTTGGGTTTGGGGCGCCTTTTGTGCTATCATGATGATCGAGGTGATCTTCACTAACACATAGTTGGATGGAGAGAATTACCAGAAAGTGCTAGCAGATCAAAATATGCCTCCTCTGAGCCAGGACCGGACAGTAAAATTCTCGATTTAGTGGGAATACGCGAAAATCCATCTATGGCGCTCGACTTAATCATCCTCTTAAGTCCACAGTGCTGAGATCTTAGAGGAGGTTGCTTGTAGGCTGGATTGCAATACAGTGGAGAATCGTTAGAGCATACTAATTCGAGATGTGTATGTGAACAGACATCACTAAGCCACCATTACGGAGATCAGGTGCGAGTCACTGGCGCAGTGCGTGAAAATCGGCCTACAAATTCTTTGAAACTCGCGTTCGGGAATACGGAACCGCTTGATAGCAGCGGTGGGGAAACAGGGAAGATTAATCAACAAATTTAATAACCGGATTGTAATTACATCTTTAATAAATCTACAGGAAACCAAAGTGTCGCGCTGGGCGCAAAAACCTGCGGATATTAAAAAATCGATATAAAAAATACCACATCAGCTCATAAGTTCCGAGAAAGCGTTTTCCGTGATTATTTTCCATGCTGATGAAAATGGCATTAGGGAAAAAACTGCATCTCTTTCGTTAAAGTGGGAACCACCAAAATAGGGGGGTGGCGTATAATTATGAAACGCACTGTATAATTCTCTCCCGGTTATTATCTCTGATTTTCCTGTTAAAAAAATGTAGTATCTTACAATGACAGAACATCCCGCCCAGAACTTTTATATCTAGGTTTTCAATGGTGAGGAATATGACCGTAATGTTACTATATCCTCTCAATAGGTCCTTTGAACACTTATGGACAAATCGTGGGGTGAACCTATAATTTTGCACCTTGGTTTATATCGTTCCATCTCACCGACACAAAACAACCAGCCCACAAATCGAATCGGGTTATATGGGGAGGCGCTGTTCCCTCGATGGGCTTCAAGTCGAGTTGAGGGGACACGAATCCGCGTTCACCGCTCTACACACTCTCATTGCACGTGCGACGCATCCACGCCTCAACGTCTGTTCAGCTATCTCTTTCGACTGGTTCTTTATTCAATACTCAACGAGTCAGCTTTGTAGTGTTGAAGATTCTTGTTCCTCACTTTTTCAAGAACAATTCCCTTCATCGAATTATGTGACAGCGGCCGGTTCAGCTCCGTTTACTGCAATTTCTAATAAATAAATAAATAAATATGTAATGCTAGAGAGGGCATAAATATGAGCTGCATATTGCATTACGGTTTTTCAGAAGAAAGGTAAAGGACCGTCAGATAATGTACAGACAGAAGCTATCCATTCTCAACCACCTGCCGTTTTTCTTATGTAAAATACAAAAAAAGGTTTTTTAATTAGTTGCGCCAAACCGAAAAGGAACATTTGTTTGAGAAGGACGTCAGACTATTCATCTATAGTGCTTGCTCATTAATGCTTTTAACAGCAGCAGTGGACAAGCCGAAACATTGACGTCTCCAGCAACTTTTTATAAAAAGAGTGCATAAACTGTGCTTCCCATGCTCTTCCTTCTTCTTGCAAAGAAATTTTCCTTCGAACTCTCGGTTACTCGTAGGAAGCGTATGCTGAGCATCGGCTGAATAATATAATATTGCACGATCCTGTTGGCTCACTTCGTTGAAAAATTTCTTCTTCGACGCACAGTCTTGCTGTGAGAAAAGATTAGGTTTCTCTCTGTTGGTCTTGCACACTTCATTTTCCACGGTGCTAAGCTTTTTATTGCACTTGCCAGTAAATGTGAGTAATTGTATGCTTTGAGTTTATGTGATTACTTCAAATGACGATGGTAGCCCTTCCACTTTTGCCGTTGCAATTTGCTCGTGGGGCACCATTACATAAATGAGAGCACCTCTAATTATTAAATAGAATCTCTGTGTCAGAAACTGATTGAGAGAATCGCTGTCTCGACATTGCAGTGATTTGTGGCGGTTTATTTTGTACCCTCATCACTTTTAAATTTCCAACAATTGGAAAAATGCCAAATTTCCAATTACTGAATTTTTTTGCCATTATTATTTTCATCATTTTTATCATTTTCCAATTTATTTCAAGGTTTTCAGTTGGTTCAACGTTGCAGTGCCAACACATGAACAGGATATCGCTTATCACATCCTAAATGTTTTTTTCACGCAAAGACGAGGTCTGAGCCAAGCTTGACATTGCTATAGCAATGATCTTCTATTTGAATTCGGATTAAAAATAAAAATATCAACAGAAAATCAAAAAAATAATTAAATAAAGCTCCATTACGATTAAGACAAATTACCCCGAAGGAAGTAATAAACCTCAGTTCTTTCCCATCTATTTGACTAATTTGGCTTTTACTCAATTTGTTCACGTAGAAGTGCACAACAGAATTTATGAAAATCACCGATTGCACCTCAATAATTGGTCGTATTCAGGTAATGCGCGCTGCGTTCAGAGATAACATCATCCGACGTCGAGGTCAAAGGCGATCTGCCATTTTACAGCCCCGTAGAGCCCTCATGGAACAAGGCCCTCTGTTACACCTGTAGACTGATGTGTCTGGTGGTAATTTCTCACCTTTTGACCGTGCGACCTGCACACCTGACCTTTAACGTATAGTGCGTGTAGGTCGTAGCCTTTCGAATTCTTAAATGTGATGTGAAATTGAATGTCATCGACCAGACATCGAATTCATTATTTGCGCGAACCCCCGAACTCGCATTACCCGCGGAAACCGCAAACCCTGAATGGTACGCAAACCGCGATTCATTAAGGCACCGTGTCCAGCAGAGAATATTTTCGCAAGGTTTTACTTCAGTGGAAGGGGGAAGACATATTCCGGGTTGGCATACCTCACTGGTGCTGCAAGTGTTAGGAGACATCGTAGTACATACACAATTATGATTAACTCGGACAAACCCTGGATAAGCTCCGCTGTTTGCTGATTAATCAGTTTTTCTATTGGGGGTTCTCCGAGCGCTACTGAGGTCTGTTAGTCCTTTTATAAATCATGAGTAATCCCTAACTATATCCTGAACGCGCGCGGATGAACTACGGTTCGGGTATATTTCGGATCTTTGTCATTGGTGGGCCACTGTGCTGAGTGAGTGTTTGCTAGCGTTTTTAAAATCATGTCGAAGGTTTTTTCCTTGTTTTACGGTTTTCTCATTTTTTATTTATTTGAGTGAGTGAAGGGGGTTGCTGATGCAGTTTCTATTGTGGCTAAGTTCATGTTCCAAACACTGTTTTGCCAAAAACGTCTATGGACATATTTTCGACGGATCATCTTCACGCGCCACGAATTCATCAATATCTTCGAGAGAGTAGTTGTGCTGTAGATGTTTTGTTCTTCCTCTGGATGGGCCTTTAACCTTCACATGATATATGAACGGGCACTCACAGGGGCCAGATGAGAACTGCCGGCACTTGAATTCTGCAAAACAAGCTCATACCCTTAATCTGCCTGCTGAGCCCAGTGGCGATCAACAAGTTTGAGGTCCATCAGTGAGTGAGATGCGGCAGGGAACGTGCTGGACTGCTCATGACAGCTGAATGTGTAGCTTTTAGTTGTCGAAACGGATTTTCTCCCTCGTTTTTCACCATACCTATGTATGTATAACCTGAACGCGCGTCGACGAACTATTACCTGAACTAATACGGTTGAGGTAATTTCAGTGCTTTCGCGAATCACCAGTGTCAGATTGATCCTACGCTCAGCGATTTCTGAGATATTTTCGTTTGAAATAGCATATGAATATCATTATAAAATATTTTTAAAAGTACAGAATTCGTAACAACTGTATGTTTCAATATATTTTTTAAATAGAGTAGTCAGAATTATCGATTGGTATCAACATCTTTTCGTTTTAAACTATTTGTGCATGAAAATGAAAAGTGACATATCTTTTTGACCGCTGCTGTATATCGGTGACTGGAGATTTGAATAAGTAAAATAAAACAAAACATAATATTTGCAGATTCTGCCCCAATTCCCTAAAAGATTGGGAAGTGCTTGCTGGACGGCTATCCAATAGATCTATAAGGTATTCGCTTATCAGCCGGAAAACTACTGATTAGTAGTAGAGCAGATGACGATACATATCAGCTCAATGGATGTACTATATAGGAAGTGGTCGAAATATGCAGCACTCTTTTAAAGTGAAAAAAGTGATGTATAGGTCCGTGAGGACACTCCACAGCTTTTGCTTTCAACGACTACCTTATTCTCAACGCCAATAATCGTAGAGTGGGACATATTACAACACCCATCAATGTCTTACAGGGACAGAAAATGTGCTTACTCAGAGAATCAATCTTCCGCGACGTGTCCCATGCCTACATATCTTCCATCGAGAAGTCTACGGCACGCACAGTTTAATGAGTGGTATACCCTCCAATAACCTCGGAATGATCACTAGGGCCCAGATTCATCATTGGTAAACCTCCGATAGACCTCGAGATATGGCCCGAACGGCGCCCACCTTTGTCTACTTATCCTAAACTTTCTATGCTAAACGCAATCTCTCATCGAAACTGCCGTCTGGTTCTGGCTGCGCCGCGATTTCGGAGACCGCTCGTCCGTTCACGAATCTGGGCCTAGCACACAATCCGTTTTTTGAGTTTTCAATTTATTCGATTCAGTATTCAGTTCATTTAGCTCACGCAGCGGGATTCACTTAGGGTACATTCAGAGCACACGCGAATGGTAATATGGCGCAGTTACGGTTCGGATATCAAAATGGTAACAATAAATAAACACTGAAAAACCTCGTCGGAACCTTGACGTGCCATGGTGAATCAAGAGAAGACCATTGTGAGCCGGTTAATTCTCCAACGCTTGAGACACCTATACGATTTTCAGGCTTGCACTTCATTCTGGGGCTCTTAACCTCAGAGAGGATGTTATATGTCCCCTGTAGAAACCCCGCAACGCACTTTATATTCAGGTTCAGGATTTCACTACTAGTGGTATGTTACGGGGATCATGGTGAATATACCGTTTATAAACCCTGGCTCTCGTTATTGTTAGTCGTGGATTTTGGCGGAACCGTGCGGCTAAAGAGGACTTTCGTTGCACCTCTGTTGACCCGCCAAGAACACTGCGTTTTGAAAAACCTTTTTCTGTCTGCTGTGATGAACTTCTGATATGTTCACCTAAACCAAGATTGCTAAAATCACTTTGTATGGACTACGTTTCGGCATCACTCCCTTCTTCAGAACCAAGGCAAGTACAATATTTGAAACCATCCTCCCAACAAATTTGCTAATTTGTGTCTCTTCGCAACTCCTTTTGGGGTCGTTTTCGCAACAGCATGCGCGCCTCGCCACATAAGTTGCGATAATACTTGAATCAGATGTTTTCACCCCGCCGTTTACAAAATTTCGTTTACTTACCAGAAAACTTTTTATAAATATGGAGAATCTCGACTTTCATTTGCATTACTTTATAATTTCTTCTCGTTTCCCTTCCGTGAACTAGAACCATTCATCTGGTGAACGAATGCTTCGTTTCTGTTAAATTCATTGCGTATAGTACGGCTTGCTCATTAAACACAACTGTTCGTCGTCGCCGATCCCACGGGTTACGAAAATGTCTCCGAGCCGATTGATTAATTCATTTCCCAGTTTCACAGTGGGCCTAAAGCTGTGCAAATTTCGATTTTGCCTCCTTTGAACTTTGTAAAATATCAGCTCCGGTCGTGACTTCCTAGTCCTCGTGTGATTTTATTAAGTACCCTGACGAGCATTACCTCCCTGATCGCTGAGCGATCGATCTGTATACATACATAAGTATGTAAACGCGTTTAGGTGAGGGTCACCAATTTTTTTCTCTGTCTGATGTTGATCAAGTCACAAAGAGCCTTTAGATGGGGTGGTTGCATTTAAGTCTAAATCCTTTCAGACCCTGGAGGAGACGACCAAGCCGTAACGTTAGCGAACAAAATTTTTATTCGAATCTAGAGCGGTGTTTAAAGAGGCCAAGAACAGGAGAACTCCTCTTGAGAACTTTTCTTCTTCGGAGCAACCTTGAACTGCCGAGGGTGGGTGCATTGCAGACATTTAACCAGTTATATAGTAGTAAGAATGTGAAGAAGAACGACTGCCAGATGTCATCCATCACAGCTGTGAAACACCCTGCGCGCTGCCGCTAGCTGGCTGCCTGCTATCCGGGTAGTTGTTCCCATCGCCGTCCACATAGTTGATGGCGGCCCTTCGCCTCTCCAAGGACCACTACCTCACCCTCGTAGAACGCCGCCATCACCACCGCACTGTTATGACGTTCTTTCATGGGATACCCATGAGTTAAGATAACCGAGCTATTTCTACTGAAGCAAATGCTGAGCGACAGGCCAAGATCAGTGTAGCCTTTCTTTCGGTTCACTTATGCTAAGGTTGTCTTTCACTGTCCTTTTTGCATCCTGTATATGAAATGTCGCAACTCAGCTCAAAGCTAACCGTTTTTCATAATTCAAATAATATTTGAACAGTTTGCTTTCTCTCAGGGTGGCAGTGTTACGCTTGCTGCAAAAGCTGAAGATCTGGGTTAAATTGAATTTTTGAAGGCAGGTTCGACATCATGTTGGTTTTTGAATCCTCTTTTGCCTAAGAAGCAATATGGGTATTTGAAGAGTAGAAACCAGTTAACAAAATAATTCGACAACAGATCTCCGGTCCAATATCCGACGAAATTCACACCGTCTAAATGTAAGCATAGCAAGAGGCTGTATTCACCTCAGTCTACATAACTATTTACTGAAAGCGGTTTAATTGCATTAGTTTACTGCGGTTAAATTTACTGCGGTTAAATTGCATTAGTTTTCGACTACGACCGCTAAATATCAACATCAAAATTTCATGGTTCTAAAGCATTTCACAATCCATTTTCGCTACCGTTGATTCCAAAAATCGATAAGAACAATAGGTCAATGATAAATACCCTTTTCGTTACTATAACTTTTTTCCTCACAAATCTTGCTTTGACTCAGGTCAAGCGCTGCCGTGTTTCACCAAAATGACGAAGCGAGGAGAGACATATTATGGACATTATGCTCATTAAGGAGCTCCGTATAACCCGATGAATTGTACAAGTGCTGAATGTCGAAAAATTTAATATTAATCAAAGAAATTTATCAAGAAAAAAATTCCCAAATTTTCAATCTGGGATGTCTAAGGTGCCGAACATGTCATTTCTGTGCTGTTTTCTTCCGAAACTTCCATTTGCTGGCTGCCTTCAATGGTCAAGCAATATGGTTTGAACACGCGGGTACTATTTCATTTGCACCTCATGTTCGTTATGTTATTGACCATTCCGGCCGCACGAACAATCAACAAATCAACTTGTTTCATCGGTATTTAAAAATGAGGCCTGGTGGCGAATTGGCAGTTAGGCTTCAGTTTGCAATTTTTTACATTTTTCAATTCTAGGAATTTTGTTAATTTTGTAATAGGCCTTCCGGCTAAGTACTGTATAAGCCCCCATACGGAAAGCGTATCAGTCTTCAGCTCTCCAGAAGCTAGCGGCGAAGTCTTTGCAGCGAGAATCTCTTTCTTACCTCGGTTGGTTTATGTTCGCTACAAACAAGCCAATGGCCAGCGCCTTCAGATTTTTCTCCTCAATTTTCACATGTGGGAGTTCTTTTCTGCTCCACTAGGCTTTGATGTTGCTGAGCCTACGAAGCTTTCAGTGGTTGTCAAATGGGCGGCGAGAGCTAACTCATCAAAATAATCCTCGTACGCGCTTTTCGTTCTTCTAGAGTGAAAGAAAGTGAAGATGTGCTCACCACGCGTGTTTTAGTTGTTACAATGGCTCTGCATCGTGTCCCGTGTCGACTTTCTCCATCACATTTTCGGTGCTGACGCTTCTTCTTTGCGCGACATTCGTGGTGGCCGTTCACGGCTTCTGAAGTACACTTTTCCTGTATGTTTCAGTCTCAATTTTTTAATTTTTGGTTCCAAATATTATTCAAAGAATCTTGAGGCTGATAGACTTTTCCTTGATTTAATTTGTCTGGTTTGCCCCGTGGCTTTTCCTTTCCTCTACTGGAGGTCGACTGCATGCTGACTCTTTTGAAAAGTATTTCTACGGAACAGAGCAGCTGCAGCCGCACTCTCATCCCCTTATGTCGAGATTGTATTTCTTCTGCGTTCCCCTTCATCATTTTCCTGCAAGGGTTCTTCCCTTTCTTTGCTGCCGACTACAATACAGAGTTCTTCGCTCTGTCGGAGACGTGATATATTACCCATCAATGGTGCGAACGTCATGATGAACGCTAGCTGAAAAACGTGGCTTTTTTGCTAGTGGTTTTGTGTCCATTTGTTGCGATTCACCAAAGCTAATTTCTACACTTCATCGAATAGAGTTTTTTAGTTAATTGCCATGCTTCACTCCACCAAAAAAACGAGACCCTCCTGGAAAAGGTTCGCAAAGAACCATCACACAATAGGCTTCGCACATGAAGGAAAATTCCTATTCTATTGCCTAAATTTAAAAAGTTGCTTCAGCGTCACATGAGCCCATAGTATCTCTATGCGTTAATTACTTCCGCTTTGAAACATTTTTTGTTTCTTTTCTTTGCATGTTCTGCCTTTATATTTTCTTTGTTCAATTTCCCGTTCTGGTTACTAGAGGTTCTTGCTGTCATGTTGAATTTGTCTTCGGATTGTTGTTTTTTATTTGCACCACTATGCCCGTATGATAGATGAAATCAAATCAAATCAAATTGATAGAGGATGTGCGAAATTCGTCTAGTGTAAAGGTGTCTTGCAACAGTGGCACAGTGTCGCTGCACGATACTATAATATTATGGCTTGTTTTTCCTCGTCGCCGGTGATAAAGTGGTTCGGTGCACTCTGTCAAGTTTCTCACAACAGTCTTATAGAAAGGATGGAGTCTGGATTGTAAGGAAGGCTTTTATTGATGCCTATATGACTCTTGAAAAGTAGGACACCAATCATCGAATAAAAACACTCGACAAAGAAGAGAAACATGTGGGAATGTGGTGCTATGCATGTAGAATTGAAATGGAATAAACTCTACAGACTTTTTGAGAAGTTTCTCCAAGAGCGCCATCTATATGCCGCAGTCGCTTAAATAAAAATTTCATCCAAAATAGAGCTCCATCTATTATTTTCACTCAGTGTTTCAATTCGACACCTCAGCGAGCTTCTTGCTCTCCCATTCTCCCTTTCTTCGATATTAGTTAGCCCGTTCGTCTCTCAACTGGCTTCGCCAAATTGAGTTTAGAGACAAAGTGGTACATGACGAACTTAGCCGCTCTTCTCGTCTCTTCATTTCCTCAATTCTCGCCTCTCACAGCGCTCTTGACACATTTCGAGCCGATTAGGGCTTCAATCCTTTGTATCCGACTGAAAGGGATTGGAAAATTGAGACACAGCAAAAACAAACACACGTTGTTGTCTACCTTAATATTTGAGCAGATGCTTTATAATATATTCTGGGCCACAATACTCGAACATGCTTCTGTGGATAGCTTCCGAATCATCGTCCTTCTGAAAAGTCATGGAAGCAGATCGTTCCCACGTTCGCAGTACCCTTCATTTTTTGAAATCGACAAACTGAATTTCTGAATATCTCAATTCTCGACTCTTAAATGTGCGGGCGTTTAGACGAAAGACATTTGAAATAGTCGTATTAAGGTTTTGCCAGCTTTTTCTTCTCCAAGGTTTCCTAGGTTACACGCTGTCAGGTATGCCCTCGTTTGAACGTCAAACCTCAGAATAGCCTTTTCTCAAAACGCCATAGGATGTTGACACTTTGTATTGTGAACTAAAAGCTTCCAACGAGGGTAAGGTCGTTCGCGATGTCTCGTAAGGGGAAATCGTTGAGTACACAGTTTCCCCAATAAAGTGTCCCTAAATGAATCATCCTGCTGCAGTTGCCCCTACGGTTTTCTTTTTTCATTTGTGCCTGTGCTCTAGTCATCATTGTCCTCGCTCTACTCACAGTGGTAACACCTGACCTCATTTCTTGGGTACCATTCTTTCTCTACTACATGACAGTGTCATGTAAAATACAAACAGCTCGAAAAATAGAACACAAATATTCACGTAAATCAGACACTACTTAAGTTTCTCATGTAGTTGTTCGACCATGCAGAAAGTAAAACCGGAAATTAAATATGGGATTGCCCTCTTGATCCAAATTCCAGAAGCGTTCTAAACTTACTGACGAATTGAAGGAAACGCGTGGCTAATGGCATTGATCTATAGTAAATTGTGGAGCGAGAAATTATTATTCGACCTAGTATCTTAAAGATCAAGTCCGAAATGACTATTTGTGGGAAAACTGACCCTTCCATGCTGGTTTGAGGTCCGCCAGCAAACACAGGAGGAGAAAACCAGAATAATGAGGCGCTATGAACTCCTCCGACACAAACGAGCTGCTAGGGGTGTCTAACGTCCACTATCCGTCGATCTTTACTTAACTTTACTCTGGAATTCCCTCAATTTTTGCAGCTTTGCTGTGTCGTTTTGGTTTTAATTGTACCTTCCTGAAATAGACGATGCGCTGGAGCTCCTGGAGGAGAAAATGAAAAAAAAACACAAACCAGGTGCGGTACATTGACCACTTATTGCACCGCTCGTTTAATTTTTTTTTTCATACGAAGAATGTCGGTTGAAGAGGGAGTGCTTAGAATTTCGGTTTGATTGTTGAATGTCCATGAGCGGAGCGGCAAAAACGCCCATCAGGACGAAATGGCATTCAAGCAACTGCACCAACACTTGCTTGCAGTTCAATCTGTTTTTCGTTTCTAAGTATCATCATTGCTTGCATACCTGGAATCGATGCCGGAGTTTAAAGACAAGAAAACTTGCAGGCTGCTGAACGATCTGTTAAACTTCGCGCTCAGTTGATCACCTTTCCGAAATTTCCAGGTCTATCCTGCTCTTCTTTCTGATGTCATAAAAGACTCGCATAGCTCTGTTGGTAGACTATTTTCTTTTGAACTATTGTGAGTGTAAGATCGTTTTCAAATGTTCTTGGGACACTTCACTTAGTAAAAAAACATCCTCATTGCTTGCACACTAGGAATCCTATGAATTATCGAGGCGAGGAATGATTCGGGTGTACTGCTCTTCCTCTGTCCTACTATCCATACCTTGCACTGCTGACTATCGACAGATTCTATCTTCCAACAGCAGTGTCAACAGTTCTTTGTCGGTCGATTGTTTCTGTCCTGTTTCTGGTTTTTACCTAATTATTTGGATTAGAAGTCATAGGTAATATTTCAACCAATATTTATTTTATTTTTGTTAAAAATAAAATAAAAAAATAAAATATAAAATACAGTACCGGACGTGTCTTTGATCAAAAGGCGAAAAAGCCGGAAAAAACCCAACGACGAGCCCAACGGGAGGACCGCGTGGTAGCTTCTCCGAGCCACCCCGAAGAGACTCCCATTTCTGGCTTGGTGCAGCAAGCGCCGCATATTTATATGTGGCGGGGAGAGGGCGGAGCTTAGTCGTCACCGAGCGAGGGACCGAAGCGGCAACGCGATCCGAAAATCGAGGGATCAAAAAAATCGACTGAAAACAAGTCACACGGATTTGGGAAAGTGTAAATGGATGGATAGAGCTCGAGCTCTTGAGCTCAAACATATGTATATTTTCCCAAGTAATTGAGTTTCAACAACGTTATTCAAAAAGCCGCTTTGGAGCGGTTTTGCCGGCTTTTTCGGCTTTTGATCGAAATGCACGTCCGGTACTGCATTGGTATTTAATATTTCTACAAATGTATAAGTTAGATTTACAGGGCATCACTTAGATTCTTCTCGAGGCTATCTTACAAGGGAGGTCAGTGAACTTCCCCCGACGATTCTTAACAAGACCTATATGGTCTTATAGAGCTTGAAGCGTAGATCACAGATATGTAATTTATTTTTGCTGAATGGCAGTGGGTGGTCCGAAAATTGCAAAGAAAGCAAGCACTGCTCTGACAACACTGCTGAGGGGCGCTGAATAGCCCCTGAGTTGAGAGGTCCACCCAAGTGTGCATCGGTAGCGCAGCGGTACAGCAGTGGACTGATGTTCAGAAGGTCAGGGGTTTGGATCCTGTGGATGTGTTTTTGTTTTGCTTCAATCGCATTGATACCAAATGGTGCTCATTTTGCGATTTTGTCATGGGGATTGAAGAAAATCATGTTTGGAGCACTCTAAACCGCACAAATTTTAGTAAATGACAACATTAATATGGGTAGCCAATATCTACCGTAACTTACATTAAACAGACGCAAATTCAGAAACTAATGTTGGATTCGTGATCAGCGACCCAAATAGCCGCACATACGAAGTTTGGACAGAATCGGTTATTTTGACCTTGGCACCTCACTTACCCACCCTTACCATAGCAAGGGCTCACCAGCCCACACACAACGAAACCCGTCATTAGATACTCTCACTTGTTTCAAATCACAAAACTAGTGCTATATTCGTGACCAGCGTCTCAAATAGTCTCATTAGCAAAGTTTGGACGAAAGGGGTCATCATGATGTATCGAGCCTCATGTCAGGTGTCAGTAGAGTTGCCCAAGGTTGAGTCTCTGATGAATTACTGGTAATATTATGGCACCATTGTCTGGCTGTCAGAAAATCGTCAGCATCCACTACCTTCGTTCCAGAAATTGCCTAGGAGCCTCACCTAGATTGCTAATCACGAATTTTACTTTTGCTTCTGGATTTCTGACTGGTGAGCGCTTGCTATGGCAAGGGTGGGTAAGTGAGGTGCATGGGTCAAAACCGCCGATTTCGTTCAAACTTCGTGTGTAAGGGTTATTTGGGTCGCTGATCACGAATCCAACATTAGTTTCTGAATTTGCGTCTGTTTAATGTAAGTTACGGTAGATATTGGCTACCCATATTAATGTTGTCATTTACTAAAATGTGTTCGGTTTAGAGTGCTCCAAACATGATTTTCTTCAATCCCCATGACAAAATCGCAGAATGGGCACCATTTGGTATCAATGCGATTGAAGCAAAACGAAAACACAACCACAGGATCCAAACCCTTGACCTTCTGAACAACAGTCCACTGCGTTACCGCTGCGCTACCGAAGCACGTTTGCATGGGCCTCTCACCTCAGTGGCTATTCAGCGCCCCTCAGCAGTGTTGTCAGAGCAGTGCTCACTTTTTTTGCAATTTTCGGACCACCCACTGCCATTCAGCAAAAATAAATTACATATCTGTGATCTACGCTTCAAGATCTATAAGACCATATAGGTCTTGTTAAGAATCGTCGGGGGAAGTTCACTGACCTCCCTTGTTAGAGGGTGCGCTGGAGCTCTCCCTCTTCTCTCGTCTTCACGTCAATAAATACAGATCACACAAACACAGAATTACACAGCCCGCCTTTAAAATCGCGCTTCAGAACTCGTACGTAGAAGAGTTTCTCTTCAGTGTTGATATTTTGATGGTATTCTGCTTTAAGAGACTGGTACGGTGGAAAGTCTTCATTAGCGACCTAATAAAGACTTGAAACCTTCCAATCTAGTATGGTACATAGAATGACAGCCAAATGTCAACGTATCAGTGCCGAGATTAAAAGAAGAAAGGATATGGGGGTTGTTTCTCGCACGGAAAGTGGTCTATGTCACGTATCTTTCTTGTGGGGAGCTCATAAATTTTCGTCCTTCTGTACATGTAATGCTGTCTGTTCGCTCCTCTGGTACTGTATTACCCCGGTGCATTTCGAGAACTGCAAGTGGAAATGCACTGTAGCCGAACAAGTCGCCAGCCACGGTGCAACTCATCGAACATTCACTGAATATGCGTTTATCGTCAGGAGGGATTATCCGACAGCTGTCAACAGCACTAAATTCACTCTTTGCGGTACTCACCTGTTTGTCACCCTCGTACGGCATCACCTTGTGAGCGGAAATCCTTTATTGCAGTTTCTAATCGTCGAGGCATCGTATGTTTCATTTCGCATTCAAAACTGGCTATTTCAGTTGTACCGGAAATTGTCTCACTTCAATTGGTAACCTTTGTTCTTCTGTGCACTACTAGTTTAGATTTTTCTCAGCAATACACGATGGACTCTAATTGTGTGCCTTCGGGCGTTACTATTTTTTATTATCTCGATATCCTTGATCCTTTGCCACTTCTTTTGTTCTAGTTATATGAGTGTCTCTGCTGCTCTGAACATAGTATGCGCATGACAATTTACTCTTTTTCAACTCGATGCTGGGTAGCTCCGATTCTCACCGTAAATAATTTCCCTTTCAAATCCTATCTCCCATACCGGAGTGTATTGTGCTGTTGAGAAGGTGTTGGTCCACTTCCGTGTTCAGCTATGGATAGCTCAAGTGCCAATTTCGGCGTTTAAAATGCGGTGTCATCGAAGATCTGCGAAAGAAGTGTTTCGAGAATGCTTTACATCAACCCTAATTACGTCCTTACCACGCCTCTTTGTGCTGTTCTATTCTTGGGTAATTCCGTGCCGAGCTTTCCTTCGATAGACTAACTTCTAAGAAATTGTTGTATAGGCTAATCACACGACACGAAGATGTATCTGAGGCGAGCTGAGAGATTCGATCAATTTTGACCACTCTATCTTTCTCTCTTTTTACCTTTTACCAATCTTGCACTTAGGAGCAGTGTTTACTCATGTTGTGCGTTATAGTAACTGCTCTTCCCAGAAGTGTCCAGAAAAAACTCTCTTCGTAAAAAGCAGACAGAAAGGGAGGTCACTCGAAACTAGTCGTCATCGTACAGTTTCCGCTATGAGGCTTTAAGTATGCATTTGGTAAAAGATTCATCGAGTAAAATATTTCAAGTACGACTGTCACTCAATCTCGGCATGGCGTGGAATCCAGTGAAACTGAATCTTCTCCTAGGCCTAAGCCTAACCCTAAGCCTGAAAGAATCAAAGTGAAAGTTGAATTTTCAACACAGGGTTTCAAGGGTTGCAAAAATTCTTTTACTCTTCTGGGATCTTACGAGGCAACTGCGCCGAAACTCAAATCTGTATATATCAACCATTCTTTCCAGTTCAACTATCACTATTTCAATGTGTTGAAAGTTCAATCATATAATTTTCTAGCCTAAAATTCTAAGGCTCTTTGAAATAGAGCCGGCGCTCGGTTTTTTAGTGCTCAACATCGTCTCGAATCCGAGCCTTTTAAAACACCGTCCAACCGCACAGCTTTTGCCCATCTGTCAGCTAATAGGCCTGCAGCTGCAGCTCTGGATTGACAGGAAGCTGAAGCGCGCGATTTCTTTCTGTTGACTTTGCCCGACCGTCTCCACGAGCAAGTGCGATTTTTCAGGGCATTTCTTTGTAATCAGCCCGACTCACTCCCTTTTCAGATCTCTCGAATCCATCGAGCGAGCATGCACTGAGCCATTATTTCCTACATACCTATAATCCTTACTGGCAAAGACAAATATGTACTCCTCGGCGTTGCTCTTTTGGCAATGATTAATAGGAAGGACGCGAATATGTGCCTGGGAATGTATCGAATGCGTACATTCTTGTTTTTATTGCTTTTTTGGAAGAAGGGCATGTGTTTCTCGTTTGTCTAGTAGTTCATCCGTGGCGGCGGCCACCCACTCTTTCCGCGACACAAGGGGCCATGATGCTGCCGCTTCTATTGTAAAGCTGGCTATTTGTCGTGGCCAACATTCCCTGGACACCTGCCAGCAACCTTTCTGACCTAAAAACTAGACTACAAGCCAGTGGTGTTAACAGCGCACAATGACACATTCATGATTTTCTTCCAAAATTATTGGGATGCATGCCTCTACAATTCTGAACAGAACACGGATGCGGCGGCGCGTTCTATGAGAATTATCAACGCCGTCACTTTTACCTTTACCTTTCACCTTTATCTTTCAGATGCACCTACAAAAGTATTCAAATGATCCTGCGGAAGCACAATCTGGCTTCATTGGGATGTTTAACAGTATACCTCTCGCTGTCGTACACTTTTCTCGAGGTTTGAGCGCGTAGCGCGTTCCGGAGCCATTGGTCATCACTGACGACTCCACTTACTTTTCGCTTCTGCTCTGATGTTGTCCAGTTACTATTTTTCTTGGTGTTTAGCCCTGTGAAGAAGTTTAAAGAAATTTGTGATTACATGATTTCATTCGTAGGGCGCTCCATGGCCCGCATTTTTTGAACCTTACCCAACGTTTTCGATAGTTTCACTTTGTGGTTTTATTAAATCGAAGAGAACCGCCAAGGAGTGCAAGGAATTCGTTTCATGACCATTTGCGCTCCACCCTCAAACGATGTCGTGATGCCCTGCCTTCCGTAAATTAACATCTTTACATCTCATACCTCACTGTTCTCCTGTTTTAATGATTTGTTGTTATAAAACATTGGCTTCTTCTTAGCGTCATTTCTTCTTCAGTTTATGCCTGAACATTAGTCAGCGACCTTTTGAACTTTCTTCAGTCGTGTTGACACAATTTTTAGACAGTTGAAATTCGCGATCCCGGATAAAGTTTTCGAAAATCCTGGTAAAACGCAAGTTCCAAAGGCTTCACAGTTGACGAACTTTGGTTTGAATGCGAATGTCTGCAATTTTATAGCCTTCGTTTCCGTCTGGAATAGGAAGCAGAAGCTGTTGAGTAGCTCACCTAACGCTGCGTTTTAATCAGCTATACACTATGAGTTCGTTAGAGTCTCACGAATCAAATAATACATTAAAATTCACGAAAGCCCATTTGTATTAATTTCATGTGATACTGTTCTTCCTCTCACATCAACCTAAAAATACTCCGAACGGACTTTGGACGTTACCTTACTTTCTGGACATACGTTCTGAATAGCGCACATTTATTTCATAGACATACAATCTATTCGGGGCGTTCCCGTGATGCAAATTCTCTCCTGCATCGCACTAAAACCTGAATTCATGAAAGACGTGGCATGTTAACTGTGATTTCTCAGTGTGCATCGAAGATTATTCAGGGTTTAATGAGGGGTTTTACGAGGTCTATTCCACAACCTTGCGTTCACGTTTTCGTCTCAAAATAGAATTCTCGTAGCCGCCAAATCTTTGCTGCGCCTCAATAGACAGTAGTATGCTGACAAATAATGGTTTGCGCATCATTCACGGTGTTGATCAGAGGAAGACGGGGATCGGGGATCTGAGCCAAGCAGATAACAAGAGAAGAACAACGGATGAAACTTTTTCGGCTATGGTAAAGTCGTGCAGAGCAGGTATTGATGTATTGTTATCCCAATAACTTCAGTGGTCACGAGTGAGAGTTCTTTCCTCAATAACTTTTGAAGCATCCCGAAGTGCAAACAGTATTCGCTCTCTAGTGTGGCGAGAAGACTCGTGGTATGCATTGGTTTGTCCTTCCTTCAAGCTCTAACAAGAACCACATCCGTCTTCTCTACTCTTGATCGCTTCCAGCTGGCGAGAAAAGTTTGATGCCCTCGAGGTGATTGTCATGAAGAATCCCAGTCCGGAAATTCCGGTGCAGTTCGGGCAGGGTGAGTGTGCAGACAAACAAATTGAGCGCTCACGTGCTCGCCCTAAAACAAGCACTCGAAGCAGGCCGATTCGTCGCTCGCAACACCTCTAATCGTCTGCTGCAAATCATCTCCATCGCACTCTTCTCACCCGATAATCACTAGGAGGCGAACGCTGCGATTTTGTCGAAATGAGCAAGTGCGGGCGAGCAGCGCAAGCTAAAAAAGCTTGGATTGAGCAGAACTAAGCGCTGGATTCGACTAGAGGTCTCCAAAACTCTCTCTCTCTCTCAGCGTATTAGCGTTAGGTTCCCTGTACTAGTTTAAGCTTCTTAGTTGTTTCAGGTGCAATCCTCCTATTAATTGCTCTACATCTCGATAATCTCAATTCCGCAGTTCGTCGGAACTTGATCACAATCTATTCACATACCGTATCAATTTCTACTGTCTCAGAGGATTGTTATCAAGAAATTCATTATTCAGCGGTCTGACGCCTCAACCTTCCGCCTTCGTCTCCGGAGGCTTTGGAACAACCTCGTGAAGAATTTAATGTTACAAATTAAATACATCGATGCCGAAGCTAAAAGACGAGAGAACTCGCAGGCTGATGAACGATCTATTAAATTTTGTGCTTAGTTGATCACCTCTCCGAAATTTCAATGTTTATCCGTCTCATCTCCCTAATGCGATGTGAGGCTCGCAAACCTCTCTCGGTCGACTTCTTGCTTTTGAACTATTGGGTGTTGAACATCGTTTTCGAATGTTCTTAGGACACCTCACATAGCTTAAAACAAATTTTGGACATAAACCTACTTAGCTAATCTAAATGTGGCCCTAGATGTGTAATCTATTGCTTGATGAAGTAAGGTTCGTTCCGTGACGGTTATCCTCTCCTTGAGAACGAACATCCGTGAGGGCATAACCCTAAAAAAGTAAAAATGTACTGAAAAATTTTCCTTTTCTCGACGTTTGCTCATTAACTGAGATACGTTTTAATAATGCAGAATTTTCAGCTTATTGCCTTTTCATGTTTCGTTGTCGATGACAAGCTCTCCGCCATTCATTTGAAAGTTCCATTCAAAGAGTTTTAGCAGATGAGATGCGAGACCTCAACTTTAACGGATACGTCAGTGGGTAGGGTAGACGTTCAGAAATGCAACGACGCCCTTTTGCAAAAGCTCGCATAACGTATAGTATAGCTCGAAGGGCTTCGCCTGGGAAAGAAGTAACAGTGGGGAAATCTCCGATTACATGATCATTATGCCGCCTCAGAAGTCCGCAGTCTAGGCAATTGTTATACGAGACCTCAGCGATCCGACGTTTGGGTGCTTCCGTACATTTCCTATTTCCTTTCCTATCATAATTTCGAACCGGCATTCCGTCATTTCCGTTCTGCCCCTTGCAGAATGTAAATGAAAAGCTCATTCGAACTACATACAAGGTGCAGCAAAAGTCCTTCAACACAGATACTTGACCGTCTAAACGGCAGATCTCAGGCAGATGAGATGAAATTTATAGCATTTATTGCCTTGACCACACACATTTAAAAAAGCGTCTAAGTTTCGAAATGACCTCCTTTCACACGAATACAAGCCATAAGTCTCTTGAGGAACGCGTCTACGGCGGCACGCAGGTTCACCGACGCGTCCGGGAAAATCGACAGCCACAAGTCCTGGGAGACGTTTTAAAGAAAGAAATGCTTCCGTGGGCTTCTCAGCACTTCGAGAAACCACTCGGACCTATCAGTAGGACTTTGCACCAGCCCATAGTGCCGAAGTCCTATATAAGTGATATGCCGACAATTTTCCTGATTTCATCTCAGCAAAAACGTGGCCACCGAATAGCCCCGACCTTAATCCGATGGATCATTCAATCTAGTCCATATTGAAGAGCAAAGCCTACGCAATATCCAACGTGAGCACTGATTCTCTTAAAGAAGCCTTGAAGGGAGGAAATTGATGAAGATGTCCTGCGTGCCGCCGTAGACGCGTTCCCCAAGAGACTTAGGGTCTGTATTTGTGCGAAAGAAGGTCATTTTGAAACTTGGATGCTTTGTTGTGGGTGTGTGGACAAGGGCAATAGATGTTATAAATTTCCTCTCATTTGCCTTAGATCTGCCGTTTAGACGGTCAAGTATCTGTGTTGAAGGACTTTTGCTGCACCCTGTAATTTTGGCTCTTTTGACAGTGTCACAAAAAAGCTATACGAATTCTCTCAGATTGAATTTTATGTTGTATTATTGTTCTTTAACCATTGAGAGCCAGTTAAATGTTGTCTATTCTTATTTTTCTTGGTGCTCAGCGGATCAAATTTCGAGCCTATAGTTTCTATTTAGTCCCATCTTATTGTTAGAGTCGCTGATCAGGTGTCAGTCGGCTGAACAATCGCGGAGCTCACGGGGAAGGCTTTGTTGTTTAAGAACCCCAAGAAGCGCCTTGCTGATTGCAAGTAGAAACTTCCTGAGACTTCCTCGCTTAGTAGCGAATTCGGTGAAATCTGGCTTTGCTTTCTTCAAAAAAAAAACGTAAGATATTCCTCGAGAATGGGAGGTGGAATGGATTATGCTGGTAGCACCTCATTAGCGATTGAAGTCGAAAATGAAACCATGTCAATTTGAAGCTTTTGTCTTTCTCTATAGATATTTTTTAATGCACAACGCTTGCCATAATATTGTCTCTGTGCAGTAAATTACCCTTCTGACTGGAGTGATCATTAGCGAGCACCCACCGAAAACTGAGAATGGTTCACATATGCAACAGCAGTTGGAAGCATGCAAAGCAAAGAAGGACATCAACAAGAAAGAATAATGAATAAACAAAAACCTCTATAGCATCTATATCAACCGTTCATACACATTTTCGCTAGTATTACCGGATCCTCTGCTGTTTCCTCCCGAACGTGCACCAGCCGATATGCATTCACTGCTTTCCAAATTCCCTCACGAAAAGGAGCACAAAAAAATGAGTAATTTGGAAAACACGAGAGGAACAGCGTTTCGAATCGCTCTTGAGAGAGAATATAAAACTTCGAAGTGACTGGGAGCGCTGAAAAAATTTCAAAAACTCAGTTTTCTTTTTTTCTTCTTGTTCCTTCTTCTTCTTCTTCATATCATCCTCGTAAAGTGCTTTCACGGCAGGGGAGGGATGGCCGAGAGGTTAAGAGCTTAAGCTCAAGTCTCGATGATCACGGTTCAATCGCGTCCCAGGCAGAAACCCTTGCCTAGCTCAGAAATAGCTGAAAAGGGTGTCGGTAGCACCGTCAGGCCCGGGTGACAGGTCGGCTGATCGAGGAAAACTGTCATCAACTGTCGGATCGATGGTCGCATGCAAGAAAGTGGCGCTCAAGAACCTGCAATCGAGGGCCATGTGGCCGCCCTACAAGGAGCTCAAGACTGAGAAAAGATGGCAGTGCGGTAACCTCAACGAAGCGGGAGCAGCACCGAGAAGAAAGAAGACGAGGCGACTATCATGAAAGACGTACCCCGTAACTGATCGGGATAAGAACGTTGTGGAATGAAAAAAGTCCTTTCTCGGCAGCCTTTGGCTGCTTCAGTGGCTTAGTCTCACCTTCTTGTCGCCCGTGCATTGATATTATCGTTAGTGTCCAAGCGAGCTCCACGAGGGATCGAATGGAACGGAATTTGGTGCATCGCACTGTGCGATAACAACATGTCAGCCTTTAATCAGTTTCTGCTTCCCTTGAGTAGCTTTCATTCGTGGGGATTTTTGCTGAGGTACAACTTTAACCATCTAGAAATATGACCGCGAGAAACATCGTTCCGGATGAGATGTATTGGTAGTTTTGGTTTTGATGTTTGATGGCTCCTTGAGAGAGTTTTGATCGCAACCACTTGTCTGTCTGCTATAAATCTACATTCAAAGAGCTGAGGACAGGGTTGTAGGAAGGTCATTCTTTTGCGCTGATGAAGTCGGGATGCTGGTTACGGCACCACTCCTGCACGGCCTTCGCTCTATGAGCTGGTGCTCAATCCCGCTGGAAGATGAATGATTTGTCCTTGTAAATTGAATCGGTCCAAGGAATCACAACCTCTTCCACAACGTCCTCCTTGTAAATTTTAGTGTCAATTTTTTCTCCTTTTTTGACGATTATCAACGGCGACTTCTCAGAATAGGAGACAGCTGCCCAAACCATGACTGACTTCAGACGACCGCAACGTTCGTAGATCATTCCCGCTTCCTTGACTACGGCTACAGATTTGGCAAGTACACGGTCGTTTTGGCAGCTCGGCGCTGCTTCAATAATGAAAATTTTTTCGTCTGAAAAAATGATATCCCGGTAGCGTGCCTCGCCTAGCCGTTTGATGAGTGCGTCCGGAGCAGATGAGAAGGTGCCATTCAGCAGCTAGTTATTATTGGAACGGAGTATTTGATGTAATGGTGGTCCACCCTGTAATATAACATTTCTACCAGATTAACAACCACAAATTCCACAACTCCAGTGAGCAGGTTTCCGTGATTGGATAGTTTTTTGGAGGATTCGAGATCCCATGCTCGTTTACTGTCTCCTGATAAAACCGTCTAAAAAGACTCCATTGAAGAATGGTCTGGACACATCCAAGCCGCGTTAATTGTTCAGTAAGGAAATACTTAATCTCCGGCGAAATAGGAAATCTCGAAAAAAGGGGGCTTAATCACTGGTGCAAATCGAGAGAATCCAATCTGAGTGAGGCTCCTTCAACCGCAATGCTGTAATTTGATCCCTAACATAGAGCAGAGATCGACTGCTTCATTCAACTGCTGAAAAGTTGAAAATCACCTCTGTGCTACATACATAAAACTCGCTTTCGTGCTGGCGCCGATACCACATTTTGTTGGAAAGTTAAGACAATTGCTTCGTGTCGCCGTAAGCCGCGCTGTTGATTCTCAACATTTTCGTTTTCACCTACTTCTGCTTTTGATCTCATAAACAAGGTAGCTGTGTAGGTGTTTCCAACATTCTTCAACGACGAATCTAGTCTCTGGTGATTTTGTATGAAGTCCTTTATAATCTCTGATTTCTATTGAAGTTCCGTTCGGTGTCCGGCCGCAACTCCCCGAAAATTAACAAGGGAAAGTCATTCCTTCTGTCTGAAGAGTTGTTTTTGTGTACTCGTGACTGCGACTCATATCTGCCCTTCATTAAGTCTCGCAAGACTTTATCCTCATACTTTTTCTCTTGATGAACATCCACTGAGTTATGTCAGCTTTCCGATAGAAGTCAGTTCCACATCTTGTGCTAGCTGTTGCTATGTACATACATCTATATGTTTATGTTATGTGTATATGTTACACATGTATATGCCGTGCATATGTTTCCGTGGGTCGTAAACGTCGCATAAATAGACAAAAGTGCCGCTGTGCTCGGCCGTTACCAACACTCTTCGTACTTTTTAAAAGGGCGCAAAAATTTCAGTTCAAATTGGTGAATAGAGAAATCTCCGTGTGAACAGGTTACATAAAAACCTATGAAATCCTTTGTGAGCTAACCGAAATTCCTTGCTACGATTTCCGCTGCAACTTTTTGTCGTGGCCCGGTTTCGTCGCATACACCCCGGTGCAAAATTATAGGTTCACCCCGCGATTTGTCCATAAGTGCCTCAAATCGAAAGGAGTCTGGTACGATTCGGTAGTCCTAACGACTCTATTCAAAAATATGTCGGAACATACCATTTTTGCAAATTTTGTGTTTTTTAAAAATATTTTATAGTGATTTTCATATGCTATTTTAAAGGAAAATATTTCAAATATCGCTGAGCGAAGGATCAATCTGAGACGATATTCTGATAGAGCATAGTCTAGTTATTATAATGTGTTACAAACATTTGATTCACATCGCGATTAAAATATAGATTTTTGTGAGCAAACATTTTGGTGGTCAAAAAGTGGTCAAATTTTAGAACAATGTTTCAAACAAAATTCTATATCTTCTTAACTTTTTATCAAAATTGCACCAAATTGGAAAACCCTATAGAAAATGATTTTATTTTTAAGATGGTTGTTTTTGTTACGAGTATGGTTTCCTAGTTTGTGAGAAAATGTTTTTTAAAGTGGAGATTGCGTAAACTGTTATATCCAAAAAAGTTCGAGAGTAATCGACTCCATTTTCTCATGGTTCATAGTACATTTATGGTTCTTTCAATGCTACGCGTATGCTGAAATAATTCGAAGTTCTTCATAAAAATATATCGCTTTGACTAACACACGCCGCATGCGCCGTCACCACCAGTACAGTAGATGGTGGCGGGCAGAGGCGCGCACAGCGTCTGTTAGTCAAAGCGATATATTTTTATGAAGAACTTTGATTTATTCTGGCATACGTACAGTATCAAGAGTACCATAAATGTACTATGAACCGTGAGAAAATGAAGTCGATTCCTCTTGAACTTTTTTGAATATAACAGTTTACGCAATCTCAATTATAAAAGAAATTTTCTCACAAACTAAGAGAAGAGCTTAGAAACAAAAATCAGACTTTTAAAGAGAAAAGCGTTTTCTATCACGTACTCAGATTTGGTGTAAATTCGTTGCGCAGTTAGAAAGATATAGAATTTTGTTTGAAACATTGTTCTAAAATTTGACCACTTTTTGACCACCAAAATGTTTGCTCACAAAAATCTATAATTTAATCGCGATGTGAATCAAATGTTTGTAACACATTATAATAACTAGACTATGCTCTATCAGAATATCGTCTCAGATTGATCCTTCGCTCAGCGATATTTGAAATATTTTCCTTTAAAATAGCATATGAAAATCACTATAAAATATTTTTAAAAAACACAAAATTTGCAAAAATGGTATGTTCCGACATATTTTTGAATAGAGTCGTTAGGACTACCGAATCGTACCAGACTCCTTTCGATTTGAGGCACTTATGGACAAATCGCGGGGTGAACCTATAATTTTGCACCGGGGTGTATGTACGCGAAGGATAGGATTGCAGCAAATTCCTGTGTTCTTTTAGTCGTTTTGTTTTATCAGTGAAGCCCAATTGTAGTTTCTTTCTTGTCGGTCTACTGAATGTATAGGTAATACGGCTAATAAGTTAGTGTTGTCCTGATTCGAGGTGTCAGTTTAATAAACAACTGCTAAATTTGAAGGCGCTCCACCTAAGATTCCACTTAGGAAGGCTCACGGGGCACATTTACGAACAAAGGAAATAGATGACGTAACGGTGGAGCTGAGACCATCTCAAAAATCCCAGCTCAGATGGGAATCGAAACCGCGTTTCTGGCTTATTCGGTGTATGGTATGAAACTACCACACCACATTTGAGAACAATTATAGAATTTTGCCCTTTTCTATATTTACTGTTCTATCTCGATTCGTCACTTGGTTCAGCACTTGGAAATCGCTTTGTCGTGCTTGTTTCCTTTTCGGCAGTTACCACTTTGTTGAGAATTTACAGCTTTGTGAGGTACTTCTCCAGTATTCTTTATATGGAATGGTAATTTTATCCTCTACTGCCATTCCTTTCATGCGATTACAGACCAGTCCATGTGTTGACTGCAACGGCTTTCCACACTCAGCCGACTGCTCATCCTATGCCTGACCGACACCCTTTTCTGGTAATTCTGTGTCAGAATTCTTCGTGGGACAAGATTGACCATTGATCATCGAGATCAGGAGACTAGGCTCTTAACCTTTCAGTCACCCTGCATCACAAAAATATTCTTTACACATGTTAGCGTATGAGTTTTGCGCAGAGGCGCAGTGAGTTGTTGTCCGAAGCCGTTAGGAGCTGTCTCGGAATCGTAATCTGCCCGTAGGAGAAGGTGAAAACACTAACTTGTTGACCGAGCTCTTCCATCAGCTCATTGTGTGCACCTCGTTTCTATTCAGAAGTCGGCGGCGCTTCTGCGCGATGAAATTCGTCGTTGCTCGAGCCTATCTTTCTCCTCACTCATTCGTAGGCTAACGCGTTAGTTGAACTGATTCATTTTGAACTCCTTTCTAGTCCGACGCTAGAGTTACTAACGTGCCAAACAAGCAATTCCTTTGTTCCTAAATTCGAAATTTTTATTTTCTCTTGTAAATAGGACTTTGGTTAGAATAATGTGAGAAATAACCTGCAAAAGTGTTTTGTTTGTAAAGGTGAACAAATTTCGTGCTCTTATATTGTCCCTTTTATTACCTGAAAACCGAACTATCGAGTCTTAAGAAGTTACCTTGGAAGGAGCACATTTCTTTTACATCACTGCTGTTAGGTGGCTTTTTTCCTCTTCAAAGCATCAGTCAAAGATTGAACAAAGAGTGAGCACAGGTTTCCAATCTTACAATGGCTACCCCCACAAGAAATTTACTGCATTGCGGTAGAGACTATAGGGCATCAACAAAATTATCTACCCATGTACAGTACTGGATGCGCCGCAACGACAAAACGGCGGGAGCGGCGCGTTTTTTTCGCCGAAAGGTGCCGTTTTTGGCGTACGTGGTGACCCGAACAGAGTCTACCTCAGTTTATTTACGCGGCATGCCCAACAGGGGTATCGCGTGGTAAACCGGAAGAATTCGGAGCCTCGTCGAGCAATGAGTCACCGGACGAGGAATCGAAGGGGCAAGGGGCAGAAATTCGAGTGGTCTTCCAAAAATCGCTTAACAAGTTTCACTAATGTGATAAAGATAGAGCTCAAGCTGTTGACTTCAAACATATCCTTATTTTTGCGAATAAATGAGTTTTGATGAAAATATAGAAATATGGCGGTTTCTGCGCATGAAAGCACCGCTGGCGCCGTTTTAACGTTGCGGCACATCCGGTACTTTATGTACACTGAACTTCATCTACTTCATAAACTTTCGCTGGCTAATTTTTTGGCGTTTTTTGGGCAATCCTTCTGTACTCTGCGCTGAACTTCTCATTTTTGTCTTCGCGTGATTCGGTGTGAAAGATGTTTCGTGAGATTTCAGCCTTCCCACATAAATGGTGTGGAACCAGTAAAACGAGTGGAAGAAGGACTACGAAGAGACTTAACATCACTGTGCATAGAATAATTGAAATCCCTTGTCAGCGTCCTAATTCTTCTAAGCACCTACAACATTTGCTCTGCTGTTTTGCTTGGGAGTTTCTCTAATCAGTCTTCCCTAACGTCTGTTCGCCTTAGTTACTAACGTGTAAAAACATTTTTGACAATGGCACAGCATCAGAGAAATTGGAGTTCTACCGCCAAAAATAGGGTTTTCTCTAGGGAAATCCTTTCTTGTAGTGAGTCCATGGATCGAAAATATTAGGGTGGCCCAAAAGTTCGTGTGCATTTCAGGTTCTTAGTTCCTTTATTCGTACTCGAGAAAAACAGTCGAATGATCTGTTAGGGTATCGCGGTTACGCAGAGTTTATTGCCAGTGATCCGTTAGAGAATTGTGCTGAACCATGCTATCCTTATTGGCCATTTATTTGTTTTTATAGAGCTGTGAATAGAGGAAGTCAGAATCTGAAATGCACACGAACTTTTGGGTCACCCTAATAGTTTCCATTAGTTTGAGAGCTGGAAACTTTTTATGCGGGTTTTATTCGCATTTCTAGCCAAGGTCTATTAGCAGAATCTCAAAGTAAACAAAGAGCTCGAGCAGAACGCACTCGTCTCAAATTAGGAAGTGTCGATAGAAGTTTGATCTCGAACATAAGCAACGAAGCTATGTTGTGCCAAAGCGAAAAAAGCTTGGGAAATGCTGGAAGAACAGGAAAACACCTTTTCAATTCTAACCAGAACAGTTTGTGCTACATTTTCTGTTTCTCTTTTTGTTACTGAAAGTACCGATTGCCGAACGGTACAGATAAGCGATCGTCTTAGAGACAAAACTTTGGCATCAGAATTTGATGCGAAGGTTCCATCAAAGCTCAAGTAAGGACACTGACACAACGGAACAGTTTTGCATGAGCGCGATTATCTAATTTTTGCTTAACAACGCGATTAGTCTCCAAGGTGACATTTCTTATGCTCGAGCTCTGTGATGATACCTGCCACTATGCCACCGCACCGTTCGTTCTCTTGGCTGAAGCGTTCCGTTGTCTTAGTCGATGCATCTTTTCGAGACGGTGTACCAAATTCGTTATTTTTGGTTGTACCCAAGTGTTTCAACGCAGGGATCTTCCAGTTTAGTCGACATGGAACCGCTTACGAGAAGACAACTTTCGTGCTGAATTAGTACACAATTTCCTCACCGCATTTTCGCACATTTTCCTCTGGAACACGGCTCATCAGGGAACAATGTTTGGAACCCTTTCATTTTCTATAACAGCTCGCTCACAGATTGCTTTTAGAGTGAAGCCCTGTTCGGCATGTTTGTTACTATTTTTGAGCACAACACTCTGTTCCGTGTGGACCTTTTGAGAATTATTTGCGAAGAGTCAGAAGATCGGTGAAGTGTCCAGCTGGTTGCATTGGTAGTCGACGTAGGCGATGATTTTCAACGTTCTGGTTATTCTGTCCGAGAGCAGCTATAAGCGCAATTTCCGCAACAATACTGGCATTCGGTAAACAAATCAATAGACAAAAACAAGCCGGGCGATGTATACCGCTATGAGTGCCGCTGAAAGAGGCGGCTGTTTCCAATCGCTTTTCCGTTCCTGTTATGGCTTCATGCGAGTATCAATATGATGTTTGTTTGGACAGATTGCAGACCGTCTACTTCTCATGACGACATTCCCCTTTAACCCGCGCCCCCATAATATGCAACCCTACCTATTTTACCTATTATGTATATAATGCTTTTTCATTCCAGTCATATCTTTTTTATTCAATACAACTAACTCTAACGTGATTCATGACAAGAAAACGGTAAAAACGGTTTGTTCCATTTTGGCGGATATTTACCAGCGTTACTGCACGGTACGAACGCTCTCCTATTTAAGGATTGTCACTATTTGAGGAAGACCTTTTCTATAGGGCGAGCTGCTATATACCAAGTCAGCAAAACCTTATCATATAGAACATGAATTCTTGAGCAAGAACTCACCGCTGTTCCTCTTCTCACTCATAAGCTCTCCCTAGTTTCAGCTGCTGCCTCAATTCAATGGCACTATATTCCGACTATTCCGAAGAAAGCCGCTCTGTAGAAAACATCCCGTTTTAGATTTTTTAAATATTTTTAAACTCGGAAATTATTGCCTAATGGCAATATTGTCAGCATGATAAAGCATCACATGAAGAAAGGGTCTGGGAAGCTAACGGTGGTTGGCGGCATGTTCATCATTCCATCGATAATGATTGCTCATGGAATGCGATGAGCTTTATCAAGTCACATTACAGTTTGCAGGCAGCTTGCTAATTTTTTCAGCTAACACGAGACGTTTCGCGCTTCTTCACCTCGTCTTTTCCTGTTTTGGGGTTCGATTACTGCATAACGTACGACACAGCAATTTTCGTCTTGTTGCTGGATAAGCGATCCAGAACTCGCGATACGAACTTGAAAAATGCCTTTGACTAATCACATAACTTACTAAATAAAACACTGTAGTTGTACTGATCTTTTCGCGCATTTTTCAATTCTATCAGCGACTTTACAGAATTAGATTGAGTTGAATGATTTCTTCTATCAGAACGCGATCGTTGCGTTTCAACTGCGGGAAAAGAAGTCGGTAAGAAGGTTGAAATATTAGGGCACCATAGTTCAAGCTTCATCTAGCATCGTCGGGAAGCAGAAGGAAAAGATGATGATGTAAAAGATCCAAGAACATGAGCATTTTTGTGAAATTCTTGGTTTTTCGGTCAGTGGCGCGGAAAAACAAGCCTGCCTCGGGCGAAAGCTTGAGTGTGTTATTACATCTTCTCAAAAGACGCTCGAACATCAACACTTTAAAAGTTTATAGTGTCGTTCGACCTGCTTCCTTCGACTCGACTCCTTCGACTCTCTTTTCGAACTTTCGCACTGGCGCTTCCGAAATGTGTTGTTCCAGTATTTCAAGGCCCTTCAGTCCGCAATAAGGCCACCTTTCTGCGAATGAGGTTTTGAGTAGGAACTGTCGATGCGAGACACGACGGCATAGTATTGTTTACCCTGCTCTTACCTCGAGACTGCCTCTGCGAACGCTACGGGCTCCGTTCACGAGGACTTGTTCGTGTCTCGTGTTCGGCCGCAAGCTTATGCTTGTTGCGAACGAAAAATATTGAAAAATGCAGGTGATCGGATCCATCATTTTCTCAACTTAGATTACATAAGAAAAATGAATAATATATAAGAAATGTGTCCACAGTATCAATCACAGTCTCCAGGGTGCTATTGATTGGAGGCACAACAGTGAAAAATTTCCTAAGGCATTTTCATTGTAGTTACTCGATTCATTTTGAAATCAAATTGTTACTAGATTTGTATCCCCACATTATCCGCTCCTAAACACCGACGTGAACATGTTTCTGACGTTTCTGTAAAAAATTAGACCTCAGAAAGTTCAATGGATAAGAAAGATCTTTATACGCAGAGGAGTGGGGTCATCGGCAGCGCCAGCATGAAATTATTGACCTATTTAATGATTTATCTATTTATTTCCTTCGTTCAAGCTACAGTTACAGGCAATTTTACAAATTCAAAGTCACACAAGCGCGGCTAGTGGTGCTACTAACACCCGCACGGTCGAGCGGTCGATGTTCACCCAGGACGACGAACTCCTCCGTACGATAAATTGGTGCCAGAGTTCATCGGTATGGTTAAGACACTCATTTTTGTAGCGCTTCACTGCAAGTCAATGCAGACGCCAAATATGCATTTACCATGCCTCTGCGATTTTGAATCGAAGATGATTGGATGGCGCTTTATGGGAGCTCTAATCCACGCCGACAATTTTGTGCGTGCCTTTACCTATTCGAACACAAAGTAGGTATAGTGAAATTGTGAATGACCCATATTCCTGTGATTTCATAAGACGTCCTCCGTCATATGGAGGTTGATTCGCCAACCGCGGGGGCTAATGTCAAAGAATTTGACCCCACTACATATAACCTGTTTTCTTGATTTGATGGCCTAATTGCCGGTGACCAGTACCGTGAAAGCGCCTTTTTCATATGAATGGAGCTTTCTTCGGTAGCGCATGGTCGCATAGTATGACTTTCATTAGTGGGATACCCAAATCACGAAAATCGTTATATACATATCAGTAACTTTTGCAGCTTCCTTTCCTCACAATATAAACACTTCCTCATTTTTATCACTTTTAGGCTTAGTTCTTTTCTTGGTGTTACTTATCACTTCGATGACGCTGTGTCAGCACTGCAAGTAACAAGCATTCACTCCTTACCTACAAGTTAAACCCGCCCAGTTTAAAAAATGGCGTTTATTTCAAGAATCTCATTTTCGAATGATCTTGCCTCGTTCCTCTTTCTCTCGGTCCTCGTTGGACCGCCAGGGCGTCGCTGAAACGTTAGCGTTACCCGTTAATCTGTAGGTAAAGGTAATGGTAAAGGTGCCGGCGTTGATCAGTCCCTTGGGGACGAGCCACCGCAATAGTGTTCAATTCAGAATCGTAGAGGCTTGGTGAATGCGTGTTTGGCCTATACAATGACCTGCGGGGGCCAGCCGCTATACCAGGTCAATGTCTTTACCTTCCCAGACAAGTCTGGCACCAATTTACCCGACCCCGGAGGAAAGGAAGGCTTGGTTATCCCGGGCCGGGATCGATCGCTCGGCAGGAAGCTCCGAATAATAGTGATTTACCCATCTTGGTCGACAACTCAACCAATGTGAATTCAGTTGCTCCTGGCTCGGACTTGCGAGTTTCAGAGCATAAATCGGAGAAACACTTGAGCCGTTTTTTCCGTCCGTCATCGAAGCCCTCTGTTGACAATGGTGCTTACGTAATCGTCAGCGAGCTACACCAACACTTCATTCCGCCCTCCTTTCTTCTAGTGATCCGAGATATCAGTAGCTGAAATGTGACCTCGTTTCCCCAGAGTGTCTTTCACTCGTGTCTTGCTCGTTCTATGCTCCTCTAGACTTACTATTAACAAAGGTGAAGGTGTAACAACTCTTGCTTTCAGCACTACAACCTTGAAGTGAGAAAAGCCAAGCATTTCGGATCTTAACTTCTCTCATCTTTGAACCTGAGCAGCGATATCGGTACTTGTTCCCTTACTTGTTTTTATAGTTCCCTTTGGAGGTTGAACAGTTAATGGCGCTTGGGAAACGAACTGTTTCTCCGCGCAACAACGAAGAATCAGTTATGGCAATACAGCAACATCATGATATTGAACTGAATAAACCCAATGAGCTCCAGCCGAATGGAGAACTGTGGAAATGAAACATAATGAGCGGTTCCGGCTTCGACTCTAGCCTGCAGATTTTCGCTTTACTCCTTCAACTTCTGCACAATTCCGATTATTTTTCTCGTTCTTTCCTACATTTAGAAATCTCCTCCTTGTTCCTGCAGCTTCGATTCTCAAGCGTTTTGTGGGAAAAAGAAGAATGGCGAAGCTCCTGAGTTGGAGATTAGCAAGGAGTCCAACACCAGCCTTTTCGTACTCCATCCTCTTCGAGCTATAGAACTCATTGCGTCCCTCCAACGGAGTCCTCAGTGGGTCGGATTCTTCTTCTCAACAATGCTTGCCAGATATTAACAAATTGTATAATTTTAAGCGGAATTTTGCGAAGCAATACTCTGCTCACCGATTAGCAGGTTGACTCCCTACTTTTGACCCTTATTCATGAGATGTATACCTAGCCAAGATCCCGAAATGTACCGCGCGCAAACCCTGTTAGATGGTCGCGTGATTTATTCGAGGTTTACACGAGGTCTCACACTACTCAATGGGGCCGCAGTATTTCAGAATTTTGGATAGAGTAAGTGCGTCGGATAGACCCCGAAAAAAAACCTGACTAAACCTTGTGGCTCGATCACGAATGAAGGCTTCCACGCCATTTGGTTATAATCCTGGGTTTGTTAGAGGTATGCATTTCATTAATTCACACTCATAATACCAAAATACTCTTGTGAAAGAGCAGTTGCTGAGGTGAGAGTTGCAACAACATGTATTGTGGATGATACACAATTTAACAGTGTAATAAATAAATAGGAGAAAACCTCTTGTCTCGCCTCTTCTCTCAGTTTTTGCATTGGCAGGTCGATTGTTATTTCGTCCAGGATCTCCAACATGAGATGAAGAAGGAACTCAACGAAATTTTAGACACATATTGGACCAGTCGGCTTGATTAGGTCTTCTAAATGAATTAGTTTCTAATGTTGCTTCTGTGTGTCTCATTTTCTATCGGCATCTGATGTCACTATTTCTACCAAAGTTTTTTTTTCAGTTCTCAAAGCTCTGCGCACTTTGATGCATTTTAAATAAAAGTAAAATAAAAATTCATTTCACTTAAAAATAAAATAAAAATTCACCTATCAAGCATCTTATCTCGTCACGACTGCAGAGAATGTTTTATTTCCATCCCATTCACAGACTGTTTCCAAATCACGCCTTTCTGCGAGGCTTAGCTCTTTGAGTCTACTCAAGCACCAAGCTTTACCATTTCAAAGTATGTGCGTCTAAGCATCTTCTGCTCTGCTGTTTTCTTCGTAGAAGCGCGTCCAGCAATTCGGACGTCTATCGCAATCATTCTTGGCTGATAGCCGATGGCACATTACTGCACTTCGCAGCGGAGGAACGTTCGGCAACGTATTTTTTGGCGTTGAAGCCGGATTTCTATTTATTTGCTCTCGTTTGCTCACTTTAAGCCGATAATCCTCATTCACTGTTGCCGTTCAGTTTGATTTACCCTCGTACGCGGCTCGGGGGTGTAACGATTAGATGTGTTGCAGTTTCCCTTTTCACTAGGTCTCCCAAAGGAGGTCAATTTCTTTGAACACGATGTATTTTTAAGTTTCCAGGCTATAAAACAACAGCTTCTAAAAAATGCGGTCTCAGGAATTTTTTTTTAATGGCAGCACCCACATAGCCCTTCGCTCTATTACATATCGGTGCTACCCGATCTTGCTTGTACTAAGAATAACCATATTCCTTCTTCTTCTTCTTTAGCGTTTGTCCCGCTTTGAATCAGGGTCCGCTTAGAATAACCATATTCCTGTTTCAACTAAAACATCAAATATTGAAATGTTGTTATCAAGTTGTTCGTGCAGTTATTACATCATTTCTTTTTTATTACTCATGGAGTTAATATATCGAGAATCATTTCTTTTCAACTTGTCTTTCTTTTTCTTTTGTTTGCTCTGCCCTTTTTTACTTTTTTACTTTCCATTAACTTTGTACTTTGTTGTGTTTTCTTCTGGCAATGGGGCTCGTGTTGTTCATTATTTGGGTGCTTTTTGGAGTGAAGAAGAATGAAGGCAGAAGGAGAACAGCTGTGCTTTGGTCTAGAAATTCACTTCGAGATCGGTTTGTCTTTCCGTTGTTCTCCTTACCTCATCAGATCCTGTTTGCTTCCTTTAAATATTCAGTCGACATTTTCGTTTTTTATGCGAAACTGTTAGAGGGAAAATGTTGATTGTTTCAGATAGTCTTAGCCGAAGTTCCAATATTTTGATCAACGATAGTGATGTCGGAGAATCGATTTTCAAACCGACGTCAATATCGCTCGGTGGCGTTCGGGACATGGAAGGTTGGCGGTGCCCGAATGAGCATGGAACGCTCAGCCGTCGATGACAAGTTCGTTTTTCAAAGCTAATTTTTGAATGCAATTCTTAATCTATGTTTGAGTTTCCTACTGCTACATCTGCTACTTTCCTCATTCCTCTCACAAGAACTGAACCTTTCGAATTGTCATCTTTTATTCGATTTGTTTCCTTTACGTTCTGTTCTTGAGACAGTCACAATATTTTTTGCCTTTTCTGCGACGCTTTCTTATTGAACTTTCAGTTATCGGGAAACCCTCTCGTTTCCACTATTCCTTCTGTATTAAACGGGACAATTTTCTTCGGATGCGGGGTAACAGCATTATTAGGACCTAATCTTCTCGTGCATGTTCCCTTGAATAATTTAAAACTAAGTTTCTACTCGTGCTGGCATGTCTAGCACGGCGTTTTTCTATTGTCTGATAAATTGGTTCATGAACTGAATGGGTCATGATGAAGAGACCTTAGTTAACGTTCCGGCGGAACCGCCTTCTTCAGTGCCTGGAAAAATCAAAGCGAGTCCCTAGTTTTCTCCTTATGCTTATAGGGAATATTGGCTGGGTCCATTGGTCAACCTATTGGAATATTATCACTGGAGCCGGATTAGGTTGTTGGCGATGTGGTGTCTCTTCCAGTCATTTTGCTATTTCTGCAATTTTTTTCCCTTAGTGGGGCGGGCGTGGTACAGTGGTAAGAGGAGCTACTGATACTTCCACAGTCGGCTGATCGATCCTGGCCCAGGCTAACCTTTTCCTCCAGGGGCGCATGCAATTGATACCAGACTTGTTTGAGAAGGTAAAGCAACTGTCTTGGTATAGTGGCTGGTCCCTGAAAGTCATTGTATATTCAAAGTCAGCATTCACAATACCTCTACAATTCTGGATAGAACACGAATGCGGCGAGGCGTCCTGGGTGTGGGGGAACGTTGCAGCGCCGACAACTCAAACTTTTAACTTTACGTATTTTAGTGAGATTTAGAACGGAAGCTCTCTCTCTCTCGACGGTGTGCACTTTTTAAACTCGACATTTTGTTCATTCAGACCCTTTTGTGGTTTGTAGGCATAGCTGCAGTTTTCAAATATCTAAAGTATTTTTTTCACTAATCGAGCACCCCGGATGCGAAGTTACTCTTATAAACATCTCTACAATTTTTAGACAGCAGTGATGCAGGAAAAGCTGAAGACCTCAGCTGTAGATTCGCTCAAAATTTCCCTGCCAAGCAAGCAGCTCTATAGCTCCTAAGCGACAAATAGAGCTGCTCGCTTGGCAGCCTCACAGACAGTCAAAGGGGAAAAGAGAAAAGATAGCGCCCGGAATCCTCAACTGAGAAGAATGAGAGCGTTCAGCGCCACGATGCGATTTATCATATGAACCATACATGACCGATTACCCGTATAGACCGTGGTGTAGCCGTCCAGATGGACGAATATGCTAATTGTCGCCCGAAATGGCAATTAACGCGCTAGCAGTGTCACTTGAACGCGAAACCAGTTTCCGAGTTGGATTTGCATTTCACACGCCGCAGGTGAGCCTCCGTTAGGCAGTCCCTCGTTCAAATTCACCCCGCTTATTTAGACCTGTAGCACCGGGCTTATATTTTGTTCACGTTGTCGCGAAAATTACGAAAAATTGAAGAATCCACATTAATTCATCTCATTCTCTTCTTTACTTTCGCCTGAGCAGTTTTTAACTTCTCTTCACCTTTCTTCTCTTCTCTGTCGCTCTACCTCTCCTCCGCTCTCTGATTTATTCCCTCCCTTTTCAACTTCTTCCCATTTTTGCGTTCTGCGGACAAAAAGCGAATACTCTAGAATGGCAGTTAAGGGCTTGACTTTCACGTAATTTAGGCACGTTTTCTACTTTACTTAGGTTCTCTTTTATGTGTATGAATGTGAAATTACATTTCCAGCAATCAGAGAGTAAAATTTCACGTATCATTGTGCCGTGCAAATTGAGTAGAAAGTTTAGTTTCACTTTTTTGCAATTTGCATGCTTTTTAGTGAAGCTCCATTTAGATTGTCGTGAAGCAACTGTCGTTCGTCTAGGATTTGCTACACTTTCACAACTACTTGCTAGCTCTCAGGAACCTCTAAATTAGTCTTTTATTTAATGGTCGGCTCGTGTTAGCTGTTTTGCGGCCCAAATAATTTGAAATAAATTTGGAACTCCGTCTGAGAATGAGGAACCCAATTTCTCTACCCGTTTACTTCCCCATAAGTCCTGCTGGTGGTCGACGAGGGCGATATTCGAAACGGTCCGAAACGTAAGCCGAATAAAACTATTATATTTTGACAACCTCCGTCTGCTCAACAGTCCATATTATTACTAGAAACAAGAGCCATCACTGCCCTGTTCTTCGTTTTCCGTAATCTGAGGAAATCATCAGCATGCATTGGCGTGATTTATGCTACCCTCAGTAACATAGCATATAGCAGCACTGCAGCAGCTCCGATGTAGTGTACGATAGTGTTTTCCTTTGTCTTCTTTCACTCGTTACACTGTCATTGCTATGTTCATACCATCATTCTACATCCACTAGCTCATACTGTTATGTTTTGTGCATTGAGAAGAACTACGCAATTGGTTGAGAAGACTCCGTTGGTATTTCAAGCTGACTTCGTTCGCCGTCTCCGTTCTATTTCGATGAGCTTCCAATTCAAAACTATATTTAGTTTAATTTCAATGAAGGAGAAAGCTCGCCAACGAATGAGGTGGCTTTTTGAGTTTTTTTTGTCATTCAAAACGGCGCTGTGAATGGAATATTGTTTTGTTTAGAATCTTTCATACCTCATGTAAAAGCAACCACCGTGGAATGGTAAAACAACGTCCGCTGCGACCACTTGGCACTTTAGCTGCATCACATTGGTATAGGTTCGTATGGAAGGGTTGAGGTGACTGTGGAGAAGGGTGGTATGCGACGTTCTTACTGACTCAATGGAGACTGGACTTACTTGTTCCATGAGTGACAATCAACTATTGGGTTTCGCTTCTACAATAAATAAATACGATAAGGATATATATTCATGTTGTGTCGAGAGCTCAGAAACTCAGTTCATTTCCTTGGGAGCCACTGAATATCCGCTAGTTAAATTCTGTGAGTGACGAAAACGTTGGAGCTTTTATTTGCCTTTTCTCCGTATTGGATGCGTGTGGTGGCATGGAATGGGACACTACTGACATCGGTCTCACTAGCGAACCTTGGAGAAGCTATCAAAGCTTTCAAAGTTTTGAATCCTTCCGGAATCAAATAAATTGATTTAACACGAAACTAATCTGTTGATTACCGCTTTTTGTTTCGCGGGTTTAGACGAGAACTAGATGAATGACTTATATATTTGGGCCTATACCTAGCATCTCCAAACATATGTATAAGTCAAATAAATTGATATCACATTTGTGCGAGAAGGCGAAGACATACACTTTCTCCCACATGGGCTGACCGCACAAGACTTTGTTTAGGCCAAATACCAATTCACCAAGCTTCTTCTATTCTGAATGGAGCACGAACGCATGCTGCGTTCTTATAAGACTGATCAACGCTAACCACTTTACCTTTACCTTTTACGTTTACATGAGACAAATTGAAGAACTCAGTAGTTGAAAGGTAATCTGACCCTACGGTGTGGCGCAAACAAAGACTCAGACCCTGGTAATCTGCCCATTTTTTGACAAATCCTCTGCCTTCTTGATTCTCCGGATGGTTGCAGAAACTGGTAAAATAAGAGATTACCTTCACACTTTATACGGTCCATACTGATCAAAAACTCTCCACATCAATTTGTTCAATGTTTGTGCTAATGATGTGCACTGATTAATTGATTATGCACGCAAGTGAGCTGTTGTTCAGCAGTTGTCTCGTTATTGTCTCAGAATCATTCGGCCACCTGATTTTCGATTTCCTGGTCACTATGGCTGCTCCCTACTGTCAATCTTCCACTGTAGACTAAATTCCGGGTTGCTTCGTCGCGGCAGAAGGATAATGTCCTGTCAGAATTCTTTTCATTTTACATATTTCTTTGTCTCATATGGCGTGCCCATTCTGCTTATACAGCAGCATTTACTCAACGTCATCGGAGCGGGTCTAGAAATAGACAGACATCGTATCTGGATTTTTCTTTCTTTCCTGCTCCTGAAACTCGGAACTCGAAGTGTTGCCCTTCTCTAAAGACTTTTTGAAGCTTTTTCCACAAATGCTAGAATAGTTTTCGTCCTATTGCAGCTTTACTTCTTCTAATACCGGGGACATGATAAACTGAAACTCCCGAAAAATCAAGAAGAAAAATTGACTAATCATCAATTGATCAAATTGATAAATAATTTTTTGAATTTATTAGAGTAAGCTTGGAATTGACATCTGCAGCTTAGAGTGTAAAGATAAAATGGTTGGTTGATCAGTCCTTTGGAAGGGTGCCATGCACTGGTGTTCCACGCAGCATAGTAGAGGAATACTAAATGGATTCTGACCTACATAAATCCTTGTGTCCAAGCCGATCTACAGTGTGTTCATGTCTCCATGATACTCTGTTACCTACTCAAAAGACCACAGCCAATGGAAAAGTAATTTGATATTGGGTTCTGATCGTTGGGCCGCGTACTCGGGTTTAGACTAGCTCCTGTTTCGACTCCAACATATGAGTTGATGATCAAGCATTGGCGCGATTATTTATTTATTTATTTATTTATTCGATGAGCACTCGGGCGTTCTATCCATAAAAGTGTAGTGGGACATACAAATAGAAGGACACTAAATGGTAAATATCTGTTTGCTTCAATGATGATTTTTTCCAAAATCGTTCAGAAGGGTCTGTTAGAAACGCTACAATGACATGAGGACGTCAGGTAAAAGCTGTTCCGAAGTGCGCATCGTTTGTGCGAAAGAAAGTGCCATTCTACCCACATAATTTCTAGTCTGTTACCACTATATCACGGGTCTTATGCGTCCCACACGAGCGAGGGCACATAATTGACGTCACTGTGACTAATTGCTGTCTATCTAAGCTTTTGGGCTCAGTGTCATTCGCTTTCATATACACCACTCATAAATCACCAATCGCTCGGTTACTGGCGCCAGAAGGCTCGTAGGTGGTGTGACCTCGTTTTCGGTCAGCGTTCTCCTCAACGATGATTGGTGAAATGGCGTTGATGTCCACATGTCGACGATGCTTGGTGTTTCGATCTAAAGGCAATTTGCGGCATCGTAGACGTGTTCTCTTATGTCGTTTTCCTCAAAGTCAAGAGTGTCCATTTTTCCTGCTTCTCGCGGTTACGATGCTGAGCTTTACTTCCTTCTATTCTTCCTTTTTGTTTCAGCTTCCTTTTTCTATCTTCTTGTATAACTTTGCTATTTGTTAGGCATCCCATACCACTGCATATCTTTCGGCGCTGCTTTGGAAGAAATTACAAACAATAGCATAATCGTTGTCGCTAATCCAATTTAAAAGTGTCCTAGTCTAAAGCTCCTTTTACTGATGAATTAATAACTGAATAGATCTTATTACAGTTTGCTTTTTGGCGTGTTAAGTCACGCAGATTTCCTAAGATGCAGTTTAGCAGATATTCTGCATATTATTTTGTGTGCTTCACTTTTTGGGGCACGTAGTGCAGTTGTTAGCGGCGCCACTTCCATCCACAAGGTCGCGCCATCGATCCTCCAACAGGCAAGTCTTATCCTCTATTCTCCTGGGATAAATTTGTACCAAACTACCTGAAACGGTGATGGCATTGATTTGAACAGCGGTTGACTCCTAAATGTCTTTGTATAGACCACGTATGCGTTCACCATGCTTTTATGGTTTTGAACGGAGGACGAGTGCGTGGAGTATTTTCAGCGTGTAGATCAATGTCGACTGCATTACCACTGACTCTACGTCCAACTTTCCCCCAACTATTTGAGAAATATTCTTGCTTCTCCGTTTAGAAAATGCCAAAGATCCAAGCAGAGGTGGTTAGAGCTGAGCATATCCACGGCTATTGTTATCTAATACCGCCGCTTCGCTGTTTAAATTGTTGTAGCTGCTTCTAAAAACTATTCACTTATATCTTTATGTTGTTGTCTATCCGTCTTTGTTTCGATGATTTTTCGAACAGCTGGGACTTTTTGACTCTGAGTAACTGTTGTGAGCCCAATATAGAGCTTACTACACTATTGCCGATAAAAGCGCCACTTGTATGTAAGCATGCTAAAATAGAACTCTGTATTGCTTGAGGACTCAAGCACCTGTTGTCGTTTTTCGTTGTCCAGATGGTGTCCTAAACCACATAAACGACAGGTGTCTGAGCTGTTGAGTTTCTTTGCTCTACTTCTTCTTGAACGGTGTTGTTCGTCATCATCATACGCATGGATTATGGTGTACATTGTCGCAGTTGCGACGGCGTTAAGGCTCCTTCAGACTTTACTGCGTTGCTGCCACAGTAATGATGAAACATAGGGAGCGGTGGCGCACGAGGCAGCTGCGCAGTTCGGCTTCTAATGCCGTTGCGAAAATCACCCATATCAACAACTATGCACTAAATAGCTTTCTGACCAACGACAGTCCACTGGACGGCCGCAAAAGCGCGCAGCTATTGCGGAAGTACCTGCACTCCCCTTTCAGTTGCTCTTCATTGGTTTAGTGCCGCACAAAGTGTGAAAATTGCGTTAGACTCGACCTGGGCGCTTTTCGATTCCTTGTAAAAATGCTCAATAAACTAGGAGTGACCACTATTGGGAAGTCCTGGTAATGGAAAACTGCACTAAAAACACTGAAAAGTGCCCTGAAAGAGCACTATTCGTCTACCTGTGTAACTAAATGCTTATAAGCTCCTGTTTGCGTGCTTTCATTGACCAGACACACATTTTAGATGAGACACTTAGTCTAATCCCTCTTTCGCTCCATCATCAACGAACTTATTCTATAGCAGGAAATGAATAGGTAGTTGTTTTCATTTAGTCAATATTTCGAACGACCATAGAAACTTTCTGTGACATCGTCTCTTAGCCCATCCTGTAGCTCTCTTACGTGTTCAACCCCTTCAGCAACTCTGTCTGCTCGAGCCGTCTAACCCACTGAATGAAAATGGGTCACATTTCTTATTTGTTGGGAGAAACGACTTTTCGAGCGAAGTTGGCATTAAACCATATGTGACAGAGGAAATGTCCCGTTTGTTCCGAATACCTATGCGAGATACCGACCGTATTTTCCCATTTTACTTTCTATAGAGTACGAACTAGGTGGCCGGCGTGGTGCAATGGCAAGAGGTGCTACTGGCATGGTCGAGTCTTCGGTACTAGTGCGGGCTAACCAAACCTTCCATCCTTCCGGGGTCAGAAAATTAGTTACCAAACTTGAGGTTCAGTCCTAATTTCGTCAGCAGACCAACGACATCAACCAATTCCACTTTGCTGCACACAGTTGATTTGATTTTCTTTTGATTAAAAAACTGCATGTTTCCCTGGAGGGAAATTACTTCTAAGCCGCCTCCGCTCGAAATTGAACCTCAGCTCGAGTTTTTCGTGTTTTATCTTCTGCACTTCCGTTGAGAGAGTGACGTCGGTCGGCCTAGCTCTTCACTAACTGGTTCCCTGGAGTTGTCCAGTTTCTGATGATTGCTGAGAATCTTCAGTTTGAAGAGACTCTCTTTGACTAGTGTTGCTTGATCAACATGTCCGGCTTCCATCATGAAGTCGGCTGAAAAGTTCTGTTTCAGTATAAATGCAGAATAATCGATAGTTTTAATGTCTTCCCCCTTTTCTCTTGGTAAACGTTCTTTGAGATTTACTTCCTCATCGCTCAACATCATATTTCTTATTAACTACCACTCATTCGTCATAATATCCGTCATCAGTTCCAAACTGGCTTATTTATAGATCTCATTCCGAGAATTGCTTTGGTTTGTAGTTGATACTTATCTGGATACTGAATCGATGAGCCTTCCCTGTTACTGGGGAGACTATCACAGGTAATATACCCCGCCGAAATATTATATTATCGGGAAATATACAATGTGATCGACTTTCCATCAACATTGCATGATAAATCATATCTAACTTTGAATTTAAGAAGCTTCTCAAAGCTCGCATAAAAATTACCAATCAATCTGGTGACGTTTCTATCTGAGCAGTTCCTGGAACCCAGATCATGGTCCTTAATGCGCTGACGCTGATTATCAGAGTTTACAGACCGCTGAATGCTCCGCCTTCGTCTTAATTTATTGAAATTTCATAACAGTCTGAGAAAACTTTCTTGTTTCTGCAGCATGTATTGAGATATTGGAAATAGGAACGCTGTAAAGTTTCCATCCATTGCGTGGCGCCATTCTAATGAAGCTGCGAATTCAAATCTTCCGGGAACGTCCTTGAACGCACGTATTGTTACCCTTACACAAGTGTACCGGTATGCCCCGACACGTAATTGTTGGTCCACGAACCCACAGAAGAGAAGCGATTTGAAATCCGCAAGGTGTCCTTGAAAAAAAACTGCCAGACAAGATCGCGACGAACTGGCGGCCACACTCCTCTCGTATTTTCTTTGGCTTATGTGGCCTGAGTGAAGTGAGCTGTATCTGCTCTTTTCACACCCTGAAATTACCGAAACGCTTTGTTTTTTAATCGTTGTCGTATTGATAGTAATTAATCTATATTACTTCTATCTGGATGAATCCGCATAAAGTCGCCCCCTCCGCGTACATATCAAGTGGAATGACTCGTAATCACACACCATTGTTTTGAGACAATCTTCAAATAGTAAAGGCTCGACGTTGATCAGGACGTGCCGCCACATTCGTGTATCATTCAGAATGGTTGATGCGTAATGAATGCGTATTTGGCCTATACAATGAGTTGCGGGGCCACCCGCTACACCTAGTCAGAGTCTTCATCTTCGCAGACAAGTTTGGTACCATTTTACCGGCCCCGGATGGATGTAAGGCTTGGTGAGCTCGGGGATTGATCGCTTGACCGTGCCAGCGTCAGCAGCGCCTATTACCTTTGTATGATATGCGTCCTGAAGAACGCGCCCGAATTCTGCTGGTTTGCCTAACTGCCTGATGAGGGATTTCCTTTTCCTCCGTAGGAGAGCAGCAGCAGTCGGATGACGTGAGTCAATCGGTAGTGGTGCTGTGGTCATCGACCATCTGTCTGGCTAGACAACGCCGTTCTCCAATTTCTGTTCATTCTCCACGGTGTCCTGCTATTTAGATAGGTACACGATGTCATATGCTAGCCATTTATCAGTATTCGTGGACTGGCCATGATATCTCGCAAAACGACAACTGAAAATTACTTCGGTAGCACTGCATCTTTCATTGTCAACGTTTCTTTCTTCTTTTTTTTGCTACATTATGTGAGTAGTTGGTGAATTCCTCGGCTTTTCACTACTAAATACAGTTTTCAGTCGATTTTGTGCAAACTTTTTATGGATGGTTGACCAGGTCGGTTATTTTGGTCCACTTTGGAGACGAGGTACAGGCTGCACTTTCACGCCTTTCTGGTTCTTCTTTCCTGGAGATCGGGCATTATACGCAATTCCCACCGTCTGATACAGGCCATATTTTGGAATTTCATTTCAAAAGTCGTAAATAACAAGATGTTGATCGATGCTGTTCATGCTGATCAGACTACGAGCTGTACTATTCTGTCGCATTTCCGTAACTTTACTTTTTCGGAATCGCAATTGCTGCGTTCTAAAATTCTGCGATCAACTATGATTTTCTATCAGCTTCAAAAGTATTCAAAAGTTAAGTATGATTAGGTAATATATTTGTTATAAGAAAATGCCATGTTCCGTAAGCAATTCATAGCTTTCTATAATATAATCTTCAAATTTCTTCAAAGCTTCAAGGGAAGCCAGAACCCAGATAGCTAGCATTTACTCAGCATGAGCTCAACGGGCACAGCCACATGTGTTTTACTTTTTACGCGGGATTCTGAAGGAATGTTCTGGAAATATTTCAAGACGAATTTCAACGACTACGAATAGAACACGTGTTGTGCGCTGAAAATATTTCATTCCAAGGGCCGCTTCTTGCGTAGTCACATGGAAAAGCATTTTTCGTCACATCCCATGCACGTGTCTCACAGGCGAAAGTCTGGCAATATGGTTAAACCTTAGCCAGTCGTCGTTCGCTTCTGTAGCGGTGTCAGTAGCGACTATTGCCAGTGCACCGTATAGGTTCGGTATCAGCTAAGCAAACCGAAAGAAGTCAAGAACAGCCGTCGTCTGTCTTGATCTCTATTTGACAGCTTTGTCGTTTCGCGCGCTGTGCATGCGCTGTTCAGTTCCCATTTGTCCTCACTTTCACTGACGCCATGTTCAGGCGTGGTGTTCTTCGTTCAAGATGCTCGTCTAAGACGTCTCTCTCGGAAACCCGAAGGGAACATCTTTTCGAATGCTTCGGGTGGTGTTGTTTTCCGTTGCAACTCTATTTCGCTCGTCGAGCGACTTTCCTTTCATTCATCTACGCTATCGATTCCAGTGTTCCTGGCTCTTCAAAATGCGCTAAACTCGACTGGAGTTCATCACTTTGCTGCGGTCAGTTCAGTAGAAATTCAGATCAGGAAACATGCCGGCGTCTCGCCAGCCGTCGTCGTATAACTCGGATGTTCCAGTGATCGAGGCGCTTGACGATCGTGTTGACTTAATGGGGGTGTTTACCACACACAGCACATTTGTAATCGGGGCATTTCCTCGAACTACGCTCCTCGTAAGAGATTTTTGTTCGAAACGAGTATCCGTCTCGCCCTGTTACGGATATTCCGCATCATCGACTTTGACAATGGCTCCGCCCTGTAGACATCACAAATTAGCTACAAATTCAAAAATCGCCGGGATGACCACCTGAGCGAGCCGAGTAAATCAAGCTACGTTCTTCCATAGAGCACTTCACGAGACAAATCAGCTCAACTTACCAATGCCTACAGCTTTACCTTTCCTTTCATTATTTCATTTAGAAAACAGCTAGTTTTCTTTATGAAGCTCTGCTTACGATTTAGAGCGTAGCATAACAAAGCTATTCTGGCGAATAAAGGAAGTAAAGTGGACATCGTTAACCATCCCCGTAAGAAAGTGCCATGCATTTGTCTTCTATTCTTAGTCGGTGGGTATGGTTATTGCGTATTTGCGTATGGAAGGCTCGGTCAATCGAGCTCTACCGTGCAGGCTATCAAGAGGGCTCTCAGACCTGCACCACATGTTGCCCTTTTTTAACGATAATTTGACTAATCTGTCCCGGATTATTCAGGTGTTTCCCGACACCCCACTCCCTCGTGATGAGGCAAAATTTAGCGGGATTCTTTTTTACATCAGCTCTCAAGAAGAGATCGATGTCGTTGAACAATGTGTTTGACGAGGATCTCTGAAGTGGCGAGCTTCTCCGCAGCGTTCGATCCTCAGCATTTGGGTGCAAAAAACGCCTCTTCTCGGCTTCTGTTTGCCAGCACGATGTCGAGCAACAGGAAAGCTGATTATGTCCTCGAAAACTTCGAGAGGTTCCCAACAGTCGTTCTCTCTGTTTTTCGTTAATTTTCGAAATAGTTTTATTTCCCGTCAGCGTATAACTGTTCATCACTTCAAGAAGTTGTCAGGGGGTTTAGAAGCGGTGTATGCCTCGAATTGATCGCGCGCACTTCTTCAGGTCTTCCTTGTTATTTCCTGGCACTTAGGCAGCCCATTCGTCAAAGCAGCTCTACTATTTGAAGACCCGTATAACCAGGGCAAAACATGGATGCTATGTAGTTGTCTATATTGTTTTCTTATTGAATTAGAATTTGTCAGTTATCCGTTCCGGATCGCAATTGTCAGTAATAATGGCACCTCAATGAAGAGCCAGGCATTTCAGAATGAATCTTTGCTGGGTGGACGTCAAGGTGTACTCCTATTCTCTATATCGTTAGCGCGTATTCCTGAAACAAGCATCTCTAACCCATTCCAATGTATTATGGCCCTATGTTATGGCTTCGCTATTTCTTTTCAAATTATAGTACAAGCTCCGCGCAAACGGGATGAACTTCGTTGAATGCGAAATAATTGTTCTCGCTTCCTTTGCTACTCATATCGTGATAGAGCTGAGCGACAGAATGGCTGCTTGGACGGATTTCTGCTGAGGAAAAGTCGACGTGATTTTCTATTATAGAAGGATCTGGTTGTAGATACTCCCACTTCTAACTTTCAGAACCTATAACAGTGAAAGTTGCAGTTCCAAAATAATCTAAAAAATATCAACGCACAAACATACTGACGTAGCTGAGCAAAAAATAATTTGTCTAGGTTTACGATGCATATAAGATATTCCCATTAAGGTCTTAAGAGCCTACATGAGTTAGTACCCATTGGCGTATTTTCGGTTCAAAGCATATATTTATTGTTTTCTCCGTTTATTCATTTATTTATTTACTACGCTCATAGAGTGATAACTTGTGACGATTAGTAGAACAACGAAACACAACACTGAGGCGCAATGCAGCACGAAACTATGATTCGATTTAAAGAATGTTTTTTATTTCGAGGTCTCGTTTGGGAAAAGTTTTGAAATGTCAACCCATCTTTGTCCAATACCTCTCCCGCGGTCTGAGTACCCCTCGCTGTTTCACTATGGCTGTAAATTGCTGAGGAATTTATTTGTTTATTGGCTAGTGCATGCCGTTCATTTTCAACGGTTTCCTTCCGATTCCAAGCTGTTTTATCAGGAACGCTCAGCCTCTGCTTCCGTCGGTGTTTCGGCATGCTTCGTTGTGTTGAACTTCGTTATTTTTCCCAGAACCAATCGGCATGTTGGCTAAGGGCCCCGGTGGGGCGCCGAGTAGTTCAATTACCGAGCGAAGGCTCGCGCATCGTCACCATAGCTCAATAGAAAGAGTGTTCCATGTGAATTTTCACTTTCCAGCCTCAACAGAGTTCCGCTTTCTAATTTGGCAATTCTTCGCCTTTCAACCGTCCTCTCGTCCTTCTTATTCCTTCACGTACCTGTTGCATTAACGATGGATTCATCCAAAAATCGTGACAGACGTGGGATTCGAGCCCGCGTTTGAGCCATGGAGGCGGTCATACGAGCTTCTCTTTTTACTACACTTTCCACTCTATGGACAGAAAACTTATGAGCTAAAATTAAACTGATACTAGCGATATTCTACTACTCTTTCCTCCTTTTTGCGTCTGAATCCTTTATGTTGCACTATAGCAAGAATAACCGATGGTAGAATAAAGGTAACCTTTGCCACTAAACCATTAGGCTGCACTGTGGCCTACTCCTAATTTAGAGAATACCAAACATTTTCGAGAATACTTCCATACTTCCAGAATGCTCCCCGATACTTCCATAGGGTAAAGTTCTGAGTTTTCTGGTAAGGGCAGTAAGGGTCTGCAAATGCAAGCTATTGTCAGTGCCATTTTGGAGTTTCTTATCAAAGAGGTCACACTGCAGGTAGCTAAGACGACAGTGGTTGTGTTGTGCGAGTATGCGTCTTGAATGTGAGCCTATTTGCAAACATCGAGCAATGGCAGACCGCAGCTGGCCTTTGCCACTTCAACTGCATTGATTGAGACTGAAACTTTGTACGCATCTATGGTAGGACATTAGTTTTGAGCTCAGAACAAAGCTGAAGAAATATTTGTCGTCGTAGACAGACGTTCCGGCGAATATCGCCTTCCTCAGAATCTCAAACTTGGGTAGTTAAATTTAATCTCTTTGTGCATGCAAACACTTTGACATCTCTGTTTTTTGCCACCCTTCAACATGTCGAAAGCGATTGACTCGCCGTTTTCCAATGCTGGCATTAGCCATAGTTTATGTTGGTTTGGTTGTCGAGAGCATAATATGCTGAGCCCTAGGGGGCGTGAAATTGGCTTGTTTTTGCCGAGAGTCCAACGCCGTCCTTTATTGTCGCGCTTCAACTGGTGGATGTCTAATCCCAGCTCTTTCAGGAAGCGCCAACAAACATCGAGCAGCCTCCGTATAGAGGGATGGGAGCTCTGGATGTTTTTCGTTGTTTTACATCTAGAAATAATAGAACTGCTGTTTTGGGACCTTACCAAGCCAATGAAATAGTGCGGAAAAGGGAAAATACGGAACCATTGGCTTTAACATAAGAAGCGCGGGGTGAAGTTGTTAAAGCCGTTTTTTCCATCCGCTCAATCAAACTTCTGCACAGTAACCTGGGGAGATGATCGTCTTCTATACTTCCGAGTTTGGGTAAATTGGTATCGAACTTGTTTGGAACGGTTAGGACACTGATCTGAGCAGCGACTGGACCGTGCGGCTCATTGTATAGGTTAAATACCAATTCTACACTCCTCTGCGGCTCTCAATGGAAGACGAATGCGTGGCGCGTCTTTAGGGGCTGGAGAACGCGGATCACTTTACTTTACCTCTACTCCTTTGGAGTGCCAATAAAAGTACTTAGGAAGAATTCCAAGAGAACTGGCTGTTAAGAAGCGGGAAATTTTTAGTGGTCTTTTGGAAACCAAAGCTTCAATAAGTTTCTTGTGCTAATCACTTTGAAGGACGGCGGTAGATGACTGACGAAAAATCAGGCAAATTGTCAGACAAGAAAATTGTGCCAAACTCCATTATGCGAAAGTTCCGTTGGTTCTCTACTTCACACTCCGTTATCACACACGTGACTTCGGACAGCACTCTCTTTTTCTGCTACTTCTCACATTTCCAATGTGCGTGCTCTTCGGTCGTCATTGGAATGCGTCAAAACATCAAAAATTATCCATTCCGATGGAAACTCTTCTTTTACCCGGCAAGTGTTTTACAACTGTAAAGATCGAACGAAAACTGGGAAAAACAGATGAAAATCAAGAGGAAGAGAAAATTCTATTTCATATGGTAAATTCGTTGATGAAGCCAAGTTTCTGCGTTTCTTGGTTATGATACATTGGAATTGCGACCTCAAAAGGGAACGCAAATGAAAAACAAAAGGCGCAAATTGGTGAAACATATTAACAGCTAACGCTCTCGACAATGTTTGGCAGTCTGTTTATGATTTCAGGAACTGGGAAGTTCCCAATTCCCAATTTAGCATCTGATATCTAATACATTGACTCTGTTTTTGAGAATATGAATATAATGCGTTGATCGGAGCTACTCATAGTTAGCTCTATTCAGCCCAAAGGGTCAGGCAAATATTAGTTCGTCATTGAAGTGGGGTGGAGTGAGAATTTGTTAAAAACTGTAGTTATAGAGAATGAATGAAATTGGAAATATTTCGTACATTTCGTACGCCAAAGGAATATTCTATTTTTATGCTGAGCTTAATTTTTTCACACTGAATTCTCGGCCGCGTTGGTGTCGTATTGCTGCGTGATGGATGTCGCTTAGTCTCATGCTTCTAATATTACACTCATGCGTTTTCATGCACCGGGCCATTTCCACCCACTTCGAATTTTTACGTCGAATTTTACGACCCGTTGAGCTGCGAATTTCCGCGGCATCGAATATCCGCCTCACTCACAATAGTATAATTTCCGCTATTTTCTAGTACATGTTGTCACTCCAATTAGCTTAGCTTGTTTGCAGGCATTAAATAAGCTTACGGAAGATCCTATGTGCATTTTGGGAGAAGTCCTTAAACAAGTAATAATTTCAGTGAGAAACATTGGCCCAGGCTCAAGGAGCCGCAGGGATTCTGGGCTTAATGTTTATTCTTTCACAAAACGAGTAATTAAGAGTGATTCAGAATAGCAGTTCGTTTTGAACAGGCTTCCTCTGATTTCAGAGGTGGTCGCCAACTTTTTCCGTATAGCACTTACTTTGCACTTGATATCAACGAATTCGTTGTCATGAAAATTCGTAAATCTGAAATATCCGGAAATTGATTTCGTTTGACTGCCGCTACAACGGCTATCTCAGCGCAATGCCCGAAAACGCAATTAAACCCTCAGATCGCAAAAATGTGCGTGAATTCATCGCAGGAACTGGACTAGACCAGCTGTAGGCCTTGTTGAATAAACAACAAAATAGTCAGCCAAGTCAATAAACAGACTTTACGGCACGAAAACCAGCTTCGAAATGAGAATAGCGGGAACTGTCCACATTATACACAATATTGTTTTGGGAAGGAGAAAAAAGCATGCAATTTTGAAATAACAATCACTAGGTTATTGATGGTCACCTTCAACCACAGCTTCTCTTCTGAACACTTTTTGTCCTCTGGAACGTCGCAGGGGTCAGGGAAATACAGGTGTTCAGTAAGGTAATTCCCGGGTACACTTGGGTTAAAAAAGTCTCAGAAGGCAGTCTATTGGAACGCTACGGTAGGAGAAGAGCCCTGTGAATAAGATTCGCTGCTTCCACTCTCAGAGTGGAGCGTTCGACCCTTGCCTGGGCTAACCAAGTCATCCATCGGGAGATTCGTACTACACTTGCCTGGGAATGTGAAGACGCCAACTTGGTTTACGGCTGGGGATCGACAAATTACTGTAAGAACAATTAGGAACTCATGAAGCCTCTACGATTCTCAATGGAAGTCGATTGCACGATGCCTTCAGGAGACTGATCAGCGTCGACACCTTTACCTTTATCTTTAAGAGGCATTTCTTTGACCCTCAGGGTATAGCAATGGATCATCATCTAGACAGGTAACCAAGCGTTTCATCCCTTAGGGGTTGGATAGGTTGACATTAGAATGATGCGGCGGCTGTTCCCCACGTCGTTGTGTGGAACAACTTCACGCTCATCATGCTTTTACGATTCCCAATGGTAGACAGGTGCATGGCGCGTTCTTTACGATTAGTCTCACAGGAGAAGCTGTGGCTGTAGATGGTAGTTTTATGGTCTGCCGGTGGCACATGACATCGTTTTGTTTGGAGCAATTGCAGCGCGACGGCTTACATGTTGACATGCCGACAGCCCGTCGTCGTTTTGTCACATGAACGGCGAGAAACACCGACCGTCACCGAACCCCTCGTTCCATCGTTCCCTTACCTTCCTATTCTTGCTGATGCTGATTTATTCTTGGTCTTAGTTCCAAACACTGGACATAGCGGGTATCTGGATAAAGGGCGTTGCATTTGTGAAGAAGAGCGTAACGTCTGGTGATGTCTTGACATCGGTGGAGAAGAGTCGCCACAGCGCTGAAATTAACCATTGCAAGTTATTTCTGCAGTATTTCAGCAGCTTTCGCCTAACTATGAAACAAAGGCGGTGATCGCTAGAATTTTAACCTTTCTTTTTTGTTATACTGAGCTCGACAAGTACATCAGAAGGGGACCGTTGTGTACATTCCTTAAGGTCGTTACCAAAAAATTTCAGCGAACACTCGACAAATGCTTATCCTACGGGGCGTGCTGGAAGTTCCCATTCAGTAGCGGAATTATGATTTAACCCGTTCGTTTTCGAATAGAAAGCTTATCCTGCTTCCTCTTTACCGGCTGGTTCCAACGCTTCAGAGGCAAAACAAGATCAACTTCGTCCTCATCGTGCAACGTGACATATTCGACAATTCGAAGCAACTGCAGTGTTTTGTTTTCTAAAAGAAAACTGCTAAGGAAATCGCGAAAATGATAAAACATAATAAGGCCAAATATGTTTGGTTGTATTACATATTTCCGAAAATGTGACATAGACCATCTCAAAACATCGTTCGAAGTAGCAACGCAACTATTCTCAAAAATAAAGGGGGTGAAGTAGTTAATCATACCCCTTAGAAAGCGCCATGCAATTGTTTTCTATTCGATGTCGTGGAGACGTAGTTAATGCGTATTTTGCCCATATAATGACTTGCCGGGCCCGCCGCTTTACCAAGTCAATGACTCCACCTTCCCACACAATTTCTTCACCAACCTACTCGGGATGATGGAATTATTGGTTAGCCGCAAGAGAACCGCTACGGGTGGAAGAACAGCGCCACTCACCGCTGTACCGCGCGTACCATTTCTCAGGAATAGTATTAAATGAAAATTTCTCTTTCATCGCCTTTTATAGCCACAATCAACATTAGAAGCAAATCGCTTTCTATTCTCAACTCGATTGGCTGAAAATTCCAGCAGTGTTCTTTCTCAGTCAAGTGTACAGTTGGCTTCATCCTCCTTTTCATGGCGCTGAGCCAGCTCAAAAACGACGTTTAAATTTTCCTAGCCCTGTGATCTGCAATCTACTCCTTGCTTCATATCGTAAAGCACGGAGTCTGGAACGACACTTGCTCTCGTATGGCCTGCTAAACGCATTTGCGGAGACCTCATCTGTAGTGGTCACAAAGAGAAACGAATCATCAGAGCGACAACTTTTTTCGGGTGAAACATTCTGGAGTTACCCATTTTTGCGTTGATTTTAGCTTTTCAGAATGTGTATTGTTGGTAGCCTCTGCGCTACAATGTCTCGAAGGTCTTTTTTGTGCTCTATTTTAGAATTTGAATATCTAATTCCGAAGCATTTCATTAATACTTTCTCTTGAAATAACCAACGTGGCGCTTTCATCCAGCTTTTTTCGTCAAGTCATCAGGATCCGTCTCAGCACTTTTTTATTAAACGAATGAGGAAGTTTCTTTCTCAAGGGCTTACAGTGGCCTGAATGTGATATGTACAGCGTGCGGCAAAAGTCCGGACACACCACATTTGGGAGGATTAAAAGTCCTTTGAAGGCCCTAGCACGAAAATTTTTGTGCTTTGCAGTCATCGCGTAGTCTTTCTCAACATCACAGGTAATATTTCTTACATCACCAGTACACCTGCGCTTCTAAAAAATGCCAAGTACGGAACGCGCTTCAATCATCAAGCTGCACATGATGGGGATTAGCACTTCTGAAATTGCCAAACGACTGAATGCTTCAAGTTTCACCGTCCACGAAGCAATCAAACGGTACAAGGAACTCGGAACTTTGTCTGATAGACCACGATCGGGTCGTCCGAAGACAGCTACCACTCCTAACGTTCCTAAGAAGGTGAGAGACAAGATTCACCGAAATGCAGTGAAGTTAATGAGAAAAATGGCTAAAGAACTCGGAGTCAGCAAACGTTCGGCTCGCCGCATATGCCACAATAAGCTAAAGGTTAAAAGCTACAAGAAGCAGAAGTGCCATGGCTTAACGCCATCAATGCGAGCTGCAAGACTTGAAAGATTATTGAGGCGGTTCGACAAGGCGCGCTGTTTGGAGGCCGTGTTTTCAGACGAGAAGTTGTTCACAATCGAAGCTTCTTTAAACCATCAAAACGACAGAGTACTTGCAAGAAGTGTTGAGGAAGCTAACCAGAGCGGAAGAATTGTGGAAAGGAAAGGATATCCCCGTCTGTTGATGGTGTGGGCAGCAATCACATCCGACGGCGAGTCCGACCTTGTTTTTTTGTTGAAGGTGTGAAAATTGAAGGCAGCTTGTCTTTGGAAGACATCTTGAAGAAGATCCTTATTCCTTGGACCAGAAACCAATTTGGTGGTCGGTCCTTTGTCTTCCGGCAAGATGGAACACCCGCTCACAAGTCGAAGGAAGTGCAAGGGTGGGTGCAGGGCGAGCTGCCAGACTTCATCTCCCCTTCTGAATGGCCACCCTATACTCCAGATTTGAATCCCCTGGACTACGCCATCTGGGATATCTTGAGTGTAAGGGTTGTGCTACTCCCCACAGAAGTTTGGACCCTCTGCGCCGTTCGCTGGTAAAGGCATGGAAGGAAATGGACGTCTTCTACTTGCGCGCCGTGGTTGACTCGTTCCATGACCGTCTTCGAGCCTGCGTTAGAGCGAAAGGAGGAATCTTCGAGATCTAATCTGTTGTTATTATTCTACTTGTTTTGAGGAACAAACAGTCACACTTAATTTCTTTTATAGTTAACCTGACTCGTTTCTACGAATCTTTTTATCTGTGTCCAGACTTTTGCCGCGCCCTGTATAGCACATAATCCAATGCGGAAGCGCAAATCCCAGGAAACCAAGGAAATACGTGTTAGCACATTCTCCTCAATGCTTTTCGCCATCGTTTTCCGTCGTAATGAAAATTATGAATAAGGGAAACCTCAAAAATGCAATTTCTTCAAGCAGATCCAAAATTAAATCAGGGCCTGACCAGTAACTATGAAACGTGCTACATCTAACCATCCTCCTGCCTAGAGACTACTAATTTCGAAGAGCACTAATAAACTAGCTAGTGAAGTATACTAACTGAATAGTATGACAAGAGGGAAAATATTACTGTTCCACCTTTCCGCCCCATACGTGAGAAATATGAGCAGAAAATATACCAAGAGGTGGGTAACGCTCCCCTAGGATCGTCAGTAGGGCTAGGTGTGTACCATACAGTTGTTAAAGTGCTATTAGGTTGGTGCAAAAGTTCTCGGACATTTGCCACTTTTGAATTTGAAATGGATTTCCCCGGTATTTTCGGCTACAGTCAAAAAATGTTTTATAGAAGAGAAGACCATTGATATTAACGGTGCCTACTTCAAATGACTCATGGCTGTTGTACAGATATTAGAATATGAACTGTTTTGTATCCCAAATGTCCGCGAACTTTTGCACCAACCTAATATTTATATATATATAATAATTGAAATTCGCGAAATACGGGTTGATCTTGCTTCAATTTTTCAGTATCGTGTGTGTTTTGGCGTCATGAAGGAAGACGAAACATTAAAACATCTGTAACATTAAAAGCTCGAATCTTGCGCATTCGTGTTCCACTCAGAATCCTAGAATTGTAGCGAATTCTTTTTTACCTATACCATGTTTTTCGCGCGCCGTACTTTATTTTCTGCTGCGAGGCTGGTGTCAAATCAACAAACCCAATGGATGAGATACCTTGATTAGGCCATGCAAGTAGCGGTTGCTCCACCGTACTGGTAGAGCAGCGCCGTAATTCCCTTTCTTCTTCATTCTACGTTACGTTTGGTCTAACTTTTGAAATTCGGGATCGTAATTACCTACTTCGTAATAGGTAACTCTGTCAATACAACATGACCAGTTTGCTTTTTGTTTGCTCGCCGAGCTCACGAAAGTCCATAATTGCTGTGTTTGACAGCGATTTGGACTTTTTACATGCGTCTCTTGGGGCAGTAGTTCGAATTCTGGGGCTCTGGCTATGATGTCATGTGGCGCACGCAATGCCTGACGGTGGATCTTTATGATGGTGGACGCTGTAATTAGTTTCGTAGACGTCAAAATTTATGTCGAGAATATGGAAATGCGATGGGCCTCTGAGGGTTGACGATCTTCTTGGGAAGGTATCGTTCATTGTCGTATGCTGCTGTGTCGAAGGAGGTTAGTGAGATGGCTCAGATTTATTCGTCCTTTCGGATCCACCGGCACCACTCGGTCGATGAATTGCTTGGTAAGTCATTTAATATCTCTTGCTTTCTACAGTTTCTTGGGACTACGAGTTCGACTAAATCTGATCCACCTCACTAACCTTCTTAGGAACAGCACCATACGACAATTATACCATCATGCCGTGGTTTCAAGTAAAGAAAACTTGGAGAATTCTTATTCTTGATCCACCAAGTTTGGAGGGCAACTGTGGTGTTCAGTCTTACACAGCACACTGTGCTTCGTGCTCGTATGGAGCATAAATAATAACAAGGGGCGCGCGTGGTACAGTGGAAACAGGCGCTGACACCTGCACGGTCGAGCGATTGACTCTCGCTCGAGCTTATCAAACCATCCATCGCTCAAGGTTCTCGTAAATTGGCGCCACAACTGTCTGGGAAGGTAAAGACCCTGACTTGGTATAGCGATTGGTCCCCAAAAGTCACTGTATGGGCGAAATACGCACTCACCGTGCCTCTTCGATTCGTAGTTGAACACCAATGCGGCGGCGCGTCGCTATTGGACTGATTAGCGCCGATACTTTTACTTACTTTTACCCTTATTGGGTGCAGTAACATATCGGCTAAGGGAAGAACTCAAAAATAACTTTTCATTTACCTCTTACTTACCTATCTCTTCAAATCATTCTACCCTTTTCGGAGTTGTTTCTGTGTATCGCTTTGTTTATGTTCACCCGACCCTAGTTCGTACAGATGAATACACCCAATCGGATAAGTCTGGTGATCCTTGGGCAAGACTTCTGAGCATGGGACTGAATGAGGTGAGCTTTTGTCTAATGACGCCGGAATTTCCACTTAAACCTCATTCGGCACTGAGCAAATAGACATGAGCACACAGCGTGGTGAGTATTAGACGGCTGAAAAACGCTATCAATTTGCCCCTCTGTCAGCAGTGTATCAAGGACTTCCATGGACTTCCATTTCGGCAGTCAGCTAGTTGACGAGCCAGCACAAAATTCTCCAATGCAACTGCGATCTGTAGGTGGACTGTTGTGATTTGACGCAAGGTATGAAACGTACCTTATGAAAAACTGTCTACAACGTGTAACGATCGAATTGATATGTCACCTTACATTTTCGGAAATCTTGGTCCAATAGACAGTATTAGTAACTTTACTCAAAAATCTCAAAAATACGTGGATCTATGCATCTGCTGGTAATCAATGCTGGTAATCTGGATTTTTTGTTAATTTTGAATGCGTTTTTATATTCATTTTCACAAGACTATATCTCACTACCGCTTCGTTAGGAAGAAAATGGCTTCAACTTCTTTGTAGAAAAATTTCATCTAATTCGCACACCCCCCCCCCCTTACACCCACGCCCGTCCCCCATTACCATTGCCGCGTATGATGGTGGGAAGCACTCAATGTTAGGCATACAAACGAGTCATTTTCGTTTAATAAATAATACTAAACGAGTTGCCTTTCCCTAATAAAATTTATTATTCTTTGCAAATTTGGGAAATATTTTCTTCACCGGCTGGAGTATTAGGTCATTTCATAAATCCTTGCCGTTTTTTTCATCGTCCTTCTGTAAGTTTACTAGGAAAGCTCTGTCGAAGAGCTGTACACTGTTCGATAGAGAATTGTTTGTGGTTTTAGAATATGTATTTCGTTTTGATGGATACTCAAAATTTTGCTAATTTTTTTACCAGTGAAACGGAAAATGAAATTTTTCAAAAATAGCCCTTTGCGGCATGGAATTTTCTCCAGAAAAAGTGAAACATTTTGTAGATCTTTGTACACTGTTTGAAAGAGGAAATCCTCTTCTACAGAACATTGTATTGCGTTTTTTCATTGCTTTTGGTTTTTGATAACTTTAAGGTCCTCAAGTCGAGTGACCCAAAAGTCGTTAATTATTTTTGGACTCAACGCTAGCTCTTTGTGTGAAAGTTTTTGCAATTCTTAATACATATCTTAAGCCAGAATTTCTTGCCCTATCAGAATATCTGTGTATTTTTTTCACGTCACTGTATTTTATACAATATTTAACAACCACGACTACCACTTGGTCGAAGCATCATTAGTCTCTTTGTTGAGATATTTTTGCCAAGTAACATATAGTGTTCGAAAGAGGAAGACTTATTCTATAAGATAGCATATTAGACGATTTTACCCATATCGAATTGAATACGTTTTTAGCCCCTTGAAAGTGGCCCTAAACGAGCCCTCTCGCGGCCCCGATGCCGCGCGAGTCGTCCAACGCGACCGTCGCGCGATAACGACTTTTGGGTCACTCGACTTGAGGACCTTAGAGTTATCAAAAATCAAAAGCAATGAAAAAACGCAATACAATGTTTTGTAGCAGAGGACTTTCTCTTTCAAACATTGTGCAGAGATCTACAAAATGTTTCACCTTTTGTGGAGAAAATTCCATGCCGCAAAGGGCTATTTTTGTAAAATTTCATTTTCCGTTTCACTGGTAAAAAAATTAGCAAAATTTCGAGTATCCATCAAAACGAAACACATATTCTAAAACTACAAACAATTCTCTATCGAACGGTGTACAGCTCTTTGACAGAGCTTTCCTAGTAAACTTACAGAAGGACGATGAAAAAAACGGCAAGGACTTATGAAATGACCTAATATTTGCTAAACAAATAACATTATGAAATAAAGAAAATTCAAATCTTGTAAAAAAAAGCGAAAAAATGCGAGCAATTCCAGGAGGGGAGCGAAGGTTGTGTAACACCTTCGGAAACGCTTCCTTTTCACTTCCCGGAACTGGAGATACATCTGAGTATCTTTTCCTAGAATATTTTACATGTTTTCCAAATTGTGGTTTTATTGGGTGCACTTACACCATGTTCTTCATTTTCTTACCAATTTAATCTCACAGAAGTAGGTCGCGCAGAGTAAAGGAAAATGGTTGGAACTTTTCTGCACTCTTTAATTTATTGTGCGAATTCGAATGCATTCTGTTTCAACTTCAGCCCATTCGCTGATTCAAATATCTAATATAGATTCCACGACGATCCGTTCTCCAAATAAGGCCTTTTACCGAAGCAATCCACAAAAGTAGCGACCCGTGGAATTCTCCGGAATTTTTAGGGCATCTGAAGGCGGCGGGTGGAGCAGCCTTTCTTTCTTTATTTTTTTTTGAATTTTCACTCCCACTAATTCCAGTATGATTAAGTGAACCCAAACCAACACATAAAATTTTGACACTACTCGCAAGGATTTGTCCTTGTGAATTAAGCCCATAATATTTGATAACTTCATTACTTACTTTCCCTGTATAGTGTAACCGCTTTCTTATCATTCTTTCTCTGTTCCAAAGCACTTATATATGTAATGGTGTAATGATTAATACATAAATTCCCATTATGGTGGTGTTTTTTGATGCTTTTATTTTTTGCCTATCCCAATATATCCCTTTTGTTTATTGTCCTCACTTACATTTCCTAGTGTCGTATCGTTAGGACCATATGAGCAGCCGTTTACCTACAATAATGGGTCTGGTACGGGCCCCTCTCCAGGGTCGTTGGCAGCCGTCGAACATTGAATTGGAATATTAACCACAACAGCAGACGAATTGGCACCTCTGGATCCCGTATTTCTTTCCGTTTGCTCTTCTTGACATTTCATGAAGATTTGAAAGGCCACAGTCGAAGCATCAAACCAGGGCTGATCGATTTGTCTGTAAATTTCGATATAGTTAGACTGTCTCATAATAAACTGGTCTCCTTGCTCCCCGTCTGTTGTACTTCTTATAACTTACTAATGAAAGATCTAAAGGAGACGATCTTTTGGTGCCGCGAAATGATAGGAAGAATACTGCTGAACAATGCATCGGCTCACTCATTGGCACCGCTTTTCGCACTTTGACAGTTGAAAATGAAGCGAAAATCGGCATGTCGCTTCTTGATTCTTCACCATATCCTTCTGGAATGGACCAGTTATTTGTGGGACACCCTGATAGTATTTCTACCCATTTTGTACCAGAGAGGGTATGCTTTTATGGACGCAGATATAAAACCTGTTGGCTTGTACGATAATCTTAACGAGGTCGTTCCGAAATAGATATTTATGCGTTATTGTCACCTTTTTTCACGAGCGTAATGAGGTGTAAACGAGAAATAGAATAGAATGCCATCATCATCGGTTCGCCGCGGCCATTCGAGTGCGAAGCGTCGATTTTAACGACGCCCTCTTATAATAGTGGTCGCCACAAGAAACGACGTGGTATTCCATTGAGGTGAAGTTAAAGCTGAGAACAATATATACTACGAGTCAAACAATAATAATAAAAGTTGAAAATTAAAAATAATATGGATAAGCCATATCGGCAGACCAGCCTTATATTTCTGCTCACCTATTCATTACGCTTACTATCAACAGAAAAATGATCTGTCCAGGAGAGTTTTTTGTTATTGTTTAGGCTAATAGATGAGTTTTGCATTTATTTCGTAACTTAGCTCATAATTTGGAATATGAGGGAAAGCTCAGAACTCTTCACTTTCCTAGGTATCACCCGCAGTGAAAAACTCGTTTCATGAAGTTCAGACGTTCTCCTCCAAGAAATACAAAAAAAATTAGCTCGCCTTATTCTGTTTTGACATCATGCTTTGGAAATCATGGCGCTCTAAAAATAAAAATAAAAATATGATAGTGTGTATACCAAATGGAGAAAGTGAATATTCCTATTCTCGAATTCTCTGCAGGCGAATGTGGCAACGGTTAGAGCATAGCTCAGAACTTTTGGCTCGTGACTTTATGGTTTTCTCGATGGTTTGCTGGCGAAGCCGAGGTGACGGTGGAGAAGTAATGCTTGATGACGTTTACTATGTTGAATATATTAAAATAAATAAAGAGGTGCGTGTTTGCGGTGAATCGAATGGGGCTGAAGCACTGTTTCAGTATTGTAGGAGGCGGTCATTCGTGGTTACTTCATCCTTTCCCTTGAAAAATATCCGGTGATTGCCCACCACCGATCGTTAGCAATTAGCACTTTGAATGAGGCTGAACGATGGTTTCGGGTTTTAATCCGTGTTTTTCCGCCACGCCAATAATTAATAGATCCCAGTGTGCATGTGTCTGTGTTGGCGATAAAATCAGCTGTTCGAACATACGCCGCAGGGTGCCGTTTCCGCCTCGTTACACCGCCGCCGGCTAGCGAGACCAATAAGACCTATCTTAATCTGCTCTGGACCATTCTGGAATCATGGTCACGCTGCTGGTAACCCTCTGGTACTGTACTTTGTTCGGAAGTCTATCGACAAGTCGAAATCGATTCTCATTCCCTTTAAAATTATTGCGGTGATTCGAAATTATTTCTGGACGAGCCACTTCTCAACCTACTCTTCTATCTTTCATCCTCTGACGAGAGCCAAAATACCGAAGCAATAAGATAACTCCTGTATCAGTTTGTCCAACCCCGAAGGGTTGGAAGACTTGGTTAGTGTGTATGTGGAATGGTCGCTCTGTTCTAGTCGCAGAAAGCAACTACCTTCAAGAGAGATGTTACCTAATTTGCTTTCTCGACCTTGTCGCATATTTTACCGTACTGGGACAGTCAACCCTTGAAATTTGCGGGTCAGGTAGAAGGTGACGTACTTGGATTGGATCACTTCTCTCAGTTAAGACGCTACAGCTGTCAATTTTTAATACGAAATCGTAAAAATGTTCCAATTGAGTGTTTTACTTACATAAGGAATTGCTCACACGTTCTAGTCAAATACTCAGAGCCCGTGCCTTCTTTGGCATCTGTTGTTCCAAATTTCTAGACGAGAGTTATGGTAGGGTGTGGTTATAAGTGTCAGCACGATCATGTGGTCATGCAGCTTATGACCCTACGTAACGACTGTCCTTTTTCGTTGGGCTATTCAACAACCCACTACTCTCGAATCATCTCGCGCTTCTAGTTTCTCTCACATCTCATTTGCGTCGCTGAACCGTTCAAAACTTTTGTTCCGTTGTTCTCATCTCATGTGAACTGCAAAGGTATGTATACTGCTTTGCCTCCATCATCTTGAGAAGAACTTATTCCGTCCCTTTCCGTGGCATTTGTCTAACGGCAGCACGAGAGAAACAGCGAGATGTTCATACAAGAACATTTCACTGAGTTCTGAAAAAGAAGGAGTAGATGCTACCCTACTTCTATATTAGTTGGGCTGTTGTAGTCAGTAGAAGTCTTCTAATTACTGTACCTACTAGGTTCCCCAAAAGATATTGAATTGTTTTCAAACGCGTGTAGCCAAATTATCGACAGTCGTTCACCAATCTGACCATTCTTTCTGTCTCTTTTCTTTGCAGTTTTAACGAAATTCTCTAAATTCTCCTGTGAATGAGATGTGATGCACGCCTGATTCACTGCAGGCCTGATATTCTGTTGCACTCTGCTCTTGCTGTTCACGTAGGACGACTCAGGATATATTCACTGGATCTTGCAAATGGGCTTCAAATTCGGTCGAAAACTTGCGCTACTTCATTTCCATTTCCTTTGTTTTTTAGCTTTTACTCTGCTTGGTTAGCTTTGACACTGATTATTGTTCTTCGACTCTAACGAAAATAAGCACTACCGAACAGTTTTTATACAGTTTTCTGTGAGATTACCCCGTATTCTACGCTAATTCTAACCCTTCTTCTTTGTGTAGGGCTGTACATTGTTCTGTTTGTCACGTTTGTGGAGTTCTGAAATGTAAACAACAAAAGAAAATAGCATTCTTCTCATAACACCACTATCCAAGCCTAGATTCGAGTTTTAAATTGTTTTTTGTACTTCCATCACTATAGTATTCAAGATACCTTAGCATGATTGTGAATAACAAAACCATTTATCATTATTTACAATGTAAACATTGAGTGCAGGCAGATAGAGCCTCAACAGCCTCACGAAATGTTTAGGCGGCCGAGGAGCGCAAAAGCTTGAAGTTATGAAACGCCTAATGAATCAGCTATGACTCTCTAAACGAATTCAGTGAAAGCATTTCTAGTGGTCGTAATTTCTTGTAATCGTTTTTGGTGTTGACCTTGAAAATTCAAATCACTAGAAGTATGCAAGCATTCAAAGACTATATGACCTTGTGGAAAGGAGAGGAAGTAGGACGAGAACGGAGGAGAGGGCGATGTGAAGACACGAGAGCATCCAATCTTCTGGTAATTCGATAGCAGCCCTTGTTGTACATCTATGCCTCCGTCTACCTAGTTCATTGTTTATTTAAAACCGGATATCTATCCTGGTTTTCTCCAAGTTCGACTGTGATTAAACCTTGGCATAGTGTTGAATATAGCAGAATATTGATACTTCAGCTGTACTCCAAGGTTGATATATACAGTTTTATTGCGGCTAACGTTTCGGCGCTACCGCCTTCTTCAGAGCCTGGAAGAATCAAAGTGAGTTTGAGAAATCACCCGTCCAAGAACCATTTCAAGAGGCAACGGAGCTTCAGAAGATAGGTAGGTAAGGGAGATAAAACGCAGGACAAGGAAGACACGACCCAACCACGTAGACCAAGGTGGAGGTACCCTTATATAGACACCGATGGAGATGAGGAGATGAGGTCACCTTCGGGTAACACCACCTGGCTTGCCACCAGCCGACTAACTTCCGGTACAAGCCCGCACAGGTCGATGAACGGGGCCAGCTCCTGGGTTACCGTTACGCGTTCCTCCTTCCTATTGATTGCAGGGTTTCTGACAGCGATCCACAGCGCCTCGAGAGTCTTTCGCGCTGAGATCTCCGACTCGCGTGCTAGTATTGCCACCGTCACCTCTATCACCGCGCCTTCGTGCACCCGCAACCTGTGCTCCCCTAGCGGCTCCGATACATCGCACCTACGCAACGTGCCCAAATGCTCCCTAACGCGCTCCGCAAGGGGTCTACCCGTCTCCCCGATGTACTCCGCGTTGCACCCCGCGCACCTTATAACATATACCACACCTGACACCATACAATCCCCTTGTTTACCCCATGGACAGACTATGCAACGACGTGTCTTGCACACAGACTCGTATAGCCGATTCCTAACAAGACGGGTCTTAAGGTTGGCAGGTGGCACGTCGATAACCCGGACCATGTTGTCAAGACCGGCTTTTCGTATCGAACTGCGCACTTCAGCGCTTAGTTCATCTGAGACGAACGGCATCTTGAAGGCGATTCGGTTGTCGTCCTGGTGCCGGTGTCTCGTCGTGGCTCCCTGTGTGCGGCGATGTTGGGGCATGCTCTGAGGATATCCATTCGATATTGCAATATGATTTGCCATTCGCAGAGAAGCCGACTTGAGATCGTTACTAGAAGATACCATGGCTGCCGTCCGAAACATATTCCTAATCGTGGCCGTCTTCGTCTGAGACGGGTGTGCAGATCTGTAATGAACAACGATGTTCTTGTTGCTAGGCTTCCTGTACCATCTGGTATGGAACCTGCCGCGGGCCAGACAGATCTGGGTATTGAGGAACGGCAGCCAACGATCCGTCGGTTTTTCTCGTGTGAGCTTGATGTGCTCTGCTTGATTGTTTAGTAAATCGAAGCAAACGTCCATTTCGTTTTGTGTGGCACATACGATGAAACAATCATCGATGTAGCGACAGTAGAGCAATGGTCTGCGTTCAATTACGGGTTCCTCTAATTTGGACATGAACGCGATCGCAATCACTGGAGCCAAACGCTGCCCCATGGCAAGTCCTCTAACTTGCTTGTAGTATTTATTGGACCATCTGAAAACGTTGCACTCCAAGCATTGATTTGTGAGCGTCATGATCTCTATCCTGGTTTTATCGTTAGTTTCGAGATAAGCTGCTACATCCCTGCACTCAACTTTTCCTCGCGTCAATCTGTGCGCTTCACGTTTTTCTCTCATCTTTTTCTCTCATCCTTTCTCGTTTTCTTCGACATCGTGTGAATCTACTCCTTGGGGAGAGACTGAGTGCACGTGCTATCCAGTTCTTCTTATGCGTGATATAAATTTTTGATATCATCGATGTCTATTCGGTATATATTCCTCCCCAAAGAATGTAAAAAAAATAAGAAAGGAAGTAGTCCATAATCGACTGTCGTTAATTAGTACACAGGTTTTACTGCGGCTGAAGTTTCAGCTTGTTTGCTTTCGTCAGAGTCTGGAAGAGAGAAGAAGAGGTGGAGATGTTGCTCGTCCAGAACGATTTCAAATAACAGCAGTGATTTATAAGAGAAGGGAATGCAAGAACGCTAAAACACTTTAAACATCCATTGTTGAGGAATAGTGACACTGACAAGTCAATATTATAGGTTTTTCCCCGTTTTTTCTCGTTCCGGTATTACAAAATTAGCCCTGTGAATTGTAATTGTTCTAAATTCTTGACCTCCTCTTTTCTCTTCAAGACTCTGAAGCAAGCAATAATGTTGAGCCGTAACAAACTTTTGGAGTAGCAAACTTATGAAATGGTCTTGGCTGGTCCTCTTCAGGATCTCTAAAGGAATGGAAAAATAAAAAGTGGAAAATCGATCATACTGTTGAACTACGGTTTTTGGAGCGATCCAGATACCCGGGCTCCACTAAAGTGAACCTACCTTGTCCACTGGGCTATGTCGAGTTGGAGTTCTTACCCTTGGACCTCTCCTTTTCTCGCTGCACCGTGTCTGCCTATAGTGATAGTGTTCTTCCTGCCGATGATCCCATCAGTTGCCTGCGAGGTATTTTCTTACCATTTTTTACGACAGCTTTACTTTATGTTGAGGTTTTTCATTGAAGTTGAAGTTTTATTCCACCCCGTAACACTTGATTCTTCTCACATTTTACCTTTTCTCTCTTTTTTGTGTGCTACGATATCGCGGTCGCGATGTTGCGATGGAGTGGTTTTGTCAGAAAGCTGCTGTTAAAGGTCTTAGCTTCGATGTTCAACTTCACGCCTGAACTCTTCTTGCTTCATTTCTTCTATTCTCTCTGAAGCGGAACGTCTTCGAAAAAGAAGGAGACGAGCGGGAACGAGTTTCTTCGCTTCAGCTGTCATAACTTCACGCTATGTCCTAGACGCACGCTACCTCAGCAAGATTTGGTTTGCTTTTTTTTATTTTTGCCATCTGCTCCATGCTGGCACAGCAATTGCGATGTCCTCGATTGGACGGGATTCCCTTCCAATGTCTGCGTTGTGGTGGTCACTACCAAAGTCATGATTTTTTTTAATAATTGTTCGAAAACATTCAACCTGTCCATTCTCTTTTTTCCCTGATACTGAACGCCTTAGAACGTGGTGACGTTCTGAATTTGTATCCCGGCATTCAACCTGCTGCCGTGCAGCTTGAAACTTCACCATCGTTTAACCAGATCTTTTGATCATTGGCTTCAATCCCCTTCGATAACGCAAAGGCAGAAGCAGATGGAAATCCTCTGCCTTCCAAAATTTCCCTATCACTCCAAGTTGAGGAAGCTCAAAAGAATCTTATTTTCACAATATGATGTTCATATATGGTGAACATTTTTCACGAAATTGTTCTTTTCAATGATTGCGTTACGTTACTTCTGAAATTGCGAGCTCTCGGATTGCCATTGAATGTATCGATGTTCGAACTCACTCCCTACAAAGGACAGAACGCTGCGTGCGCACTGCAATAGTTTTGTGAAACGTATTCACTCACTTTATATGAAAAAGTGGCAAAGTTAGGTAAAAGTAAAGGTGACGGCGTTGATCAGTCCACTGAGGACGCGCCGCCGCATTCGTGTTCCATTCAAGTCGTAGAGGCACAGTGAATGCGTATTTGGCCTATACAATGACCTTTGGGGGCCAGCCGTTATACTAGGTCAGGGTATTTACCTTCCCAAACAAGTCTGGTACCAGTTTACCCCACCCAGGTGGAATGGAGGGCTTGGTGAGACCGGGCCGGGATCGGTCGCTCGACCGTGCGGGTGTCAGCAGCGCCTCTTACCACTCCACCACGCGGGTCCTCAAAGTTAGGTACCTTCCTATTTCCCCTAAAATTTCATGGTATTGATGCGGACGTGTGTGCTTGTACCAGTAGTGATTTTCGAGATTGTGCTGGTGCCGGGTCTCCGATTGTGGAGGGCGTTTCCCGATCAAAGGCTATAAGGCTGTCGGCTATTGTGATCGTCACTCGTTCCGTTTCCGACAAAGGGTCAGACGACATCCAGGGCAGTGGTCGCTCAAGAGCAATAAAACATGTATTTCTGAACGTAGCCATGACGTTTCAGCCGCGACCACTGAGAGCTAAGGGAATTTTCCACTCGAAAGCATCAGCACAGTTGTTCTGTTACTTCAGAGCCATTCCTTTCGTTACGTTTCTTGGTCACTTACTTTTAATTATAGCTTCCAACGCGAACACAGTTTTGTGCGGATCACTATCCTGAACGAAATTCCCGAAATTTTCCTGAAAATGAAATGTGATACACACCTGATTCACTCCTCTATTGATATTCTGATGAACGCTCTTCGTGTTGTCCGTGTAGAACGGCTCAGAATATTTCCATCGAAGCACACACATAGACTTCATATCTGTGGGAAGTTTTCGTTGTTACCACGTCACCTCCATTTCCTTTGCTTCTCGGGATCTTCTACCTGGTTAGTTTTGTTAACACTAAACCAAAACGACGGACATTTCCGATTCCACTGAACTTGATGAAGTCGAGATAGTTCTGCTGAATTTGGTTTTTCTCCGTTAGATCAGACATATCCTTTGACTGTGACAAAGATCCTCCTCCTTCGCTTCTCACTAGTTGTTCATTTTTCCTTCACTTTCTTTAATAATTATGCTTTTCTCCTTCTTATGCCCTACACATATTTTACTTTATTTTTGGCTCTGGTGCCTTCATATGTGTACAATATTGCACTTTCTTGTTTTCAGGACGAAACAGTCTGAGTTGAACTCGGCAACTGTTCCCGACAGGCCCTTGAGTCGAACTGACGGCGACAACGATCTGCTGACGTTGAACATTCGCAAGGGCGAAAGTAGTCCGAATATCCCACGATTACATCCCACTGAAACCGTTCGCTCGTTAGGTGAGTTTCCGCTCTTGATATTGCTTTAACTTGAGATCTCACTAAGCCTGAGGAGCTTATTAAAACCTGCTGTTTACATTTCTACAATTTAAAAGAAGTGAAAATGTATACCATTCGTCGGTCGAATTGTATTCTCACTCAAAATTGCTTTGCCTCTAGATCCTTGTGCAAAAGTCCTAAGTGGAATTCAACTCCGGTTTACATCCTTGTGGTAGTCTTCGAAATGTTCCCACTCCAACATTTACTAAATGCTCACTGTCCTACAGTTATGAAAGTTTTTGAAAAATCACTGTTGCAGTGAAATATTGTATAGTTCGGGTCCATCTACAAAAAATAAAGAGAAATAAGTTTTACGAGCTTCATGAGTACGATGTCGAGTCGAGGCTCTCCAAATCAAAAGCCTCTGCGATTTGCAAAAGTTCACACATTTCCAGCTTGAATTACTGTACTTTTTGCGAAGCATCGCTACCTTTACGGGGGGGGGGGTGAACGGTTAAAGGTTAGAGGTGAAGCTCTCTAACGGAATGGCATCGAGAGCAAAAACGGCGACCAAGCTAGTCGATGCCTATCTGCGTTAACTTTTCCCATCTGGATGGTACGGCAGGTTTTATCAGAAGTACAGGTCCAACACTCGCGGCGTATATGTTCCACTACATTTCACGGTGGCAAGATCCCGGCCCGTATTAACCAACAATCCATCCTTCCAGGGTCGGGTAAATTGGTACCAGACTTCTCCGGGAAGGTAAAAACACTGACCTTTTACAGTGGCAGGCTCCTGCAAGTCATAGGCCAAATACGCGTTTACCATGTCTTAACGATTTTCAATGGAATACGAATGCGTTCTTAGGGGACTGATCAACGCCGGCACCTTTAGCTTCCTCGTTTCGTGGTTTGCACGCTATTTAGGATACAACAACAAGTATTTCCGGTCATATGGCGTGTATCTCGGCCATGAACCTAGCCTTCAACGTTTTGTTCGATCTTTTTTCTAATGTCTTCTGTTTTCAAGCCCACGCCACATCTGTTTCTCCTTGTTCCGACGGGTAGCTACGACCATCAATTAGTGCCCACATGCTGATCAACTTCATAACCGTACAACATGGAAAGACTTGTTATTGTTATTACAGTCCCTTTTTGTTTCGCGGTTTCCAGCTGTTTCTAAATATTCCCTCTTTCCAACCGCCTGCTGATTTTTCCGATCACTCCTGCTGGTGATTGATTTATCTTTATCCATTATAGAACAAAGAAATATGGAAAAATCTCACTTCATGAAAGATTGCATCGACCTTGGATTGTTGTTGGTACTCAACCCGCTAAATAAGTGTTATGGTCAGCCTGTGTGGTGGCCTGTTAAAGAGCATTAACCCTCACTATCTCTACCGTGAGGTCGCTTAGTGCAACAGCTAGAGGCGCTACTGTCACCCGCGCGATCGAGCGGTCGATCCTGGCCCGGGCTAACCAAGCCCTCCATTCCTCCGAGGTCGGGTATATTGGTTCCAGACTCGTCGGGAGGTAAAAACACTGACATGATGAAGTGGCTGACCCCGCAAGTCATTGTAAAGACCAAATACGCATTCACACAAGTCTTCACGATTCTGAGTGGAAAACGATTACGACAACTCGTCCTTAGGGGACCGATCAACGGCGGCAACACCCACCCTACCTCTACCGTCGACCATGGCACGGGGGTAACGAGTGTGGTATCGATTAAAAGGGAGGTATAAAAACGGCAAATTGTTGGAAACTATCCCCGCGCCTTCAATATCTAATCAAGTAAAATTTAAGTTATCATGCTCGCAATTGTTGTGAGTCGTAAACTTACGAGGTGGTCTGCATGTGAAGGTTCCTTCAAATCAACCGTAATATTAATGAACCAATAATCTCAATTACAAAATATATTGGCCTTTTACAGGTGCGCTACCCACCTCCTTGACAATGCCAAGTCGTCTGGGCGCTGGCGATTGCTATTCGAGCACCGAGTATGTCCAATACACCGAGCGACAATGTGATGATGAAGGTGCGTCAAGATTCTCTCGAAAGATCGAATTTTCTTCATTCCTCTGAAAGTACGTAAAATGGGATGGCTATTGCACAACGACTCAACTCCTCAGAACTTGTTCGCAGATATTCCTAATGTTTCGCTGTTGAAAAGCTTTCCGTCACTGCATCACTTCTGTGCAGAAATCGCCGCTTGAAAAATGTTTCTTTCAATTTTCGGAGACAGATTAAAACCCATCCTACGTCGAGCTTATGTTCCTCCATTCAATACTTCGCCTACTCTTCCTCTTTTGGTGTTAAAGCGTCAACTCCGACTGTGGTTGTGGTTGGCCAGTATCATTAAAACGCAAAAAGCGTACGAGACGACATACGACTGTCTAGCTATGTTCATATGATGAATCAACTTTAGTAGTTCTCAAAATAAGATCGCCTCTATCCTGCGTTTTCTGTTGGGCTTATCAAACCTAGAAACGTTTTATGCAGGTACAACATTATACCCAAACTGTTCCGTGGAACCTAGTCTAGATCAAACGCGTATGAAAATACCCGGCGAATACTGTGCCCAACACGGACGCATGGTGCGCTCTACCACTTAACCAATTTAGATTATATCCATTGGAATAAAAGGGACCGCTTGGTGCAGTGGTAAGAGGCACAACTGACGAGTGATCGATCTCGCCCGGGCTAACTAAGCTCCATCTATCGGGTAAATTGGTACCAGACTTGTCTTGGTAGGTGAAGACGAGTAGGGACAAAACGAGCCTTTTATTTATTCATTGGGATTTATTTTATTGGTACAGCTGTAGGCCCCCGCAAGTCCTTGTGTAGCGCATGTCCTTAAGGGACTGATCAACAACACCTTCACCTTTACCTTTTAGCAACATGTTAGCCAGAGGGTAAATCGAATGTGCAACTAAGAAACTTTCAAAACTGATCTATAAAGACGCCTTAGCGAATTAGTGTGAAAGTAGCCGCAGAACCTTGCCTCTGCACTGTAGGTGCTAGTTTTGAGCAAAGAAATCTCAGATCCCTGACAAGAATTTTCTTTACCAACGTCCGTGGCTGAGACTGGCTAAGGGCTAAGATCTTTGAACGAGCATGTATTTCGAGCCTCTCCGGTGCCCCTCGGATCGGAAAGAGTTCGGAGAGAACAAGTGTTGTGTGCACAAGGCGCACCGGTACCCATTGAGGTACTCAAAGCCCAACTTCCGCGAGAAAACGTTGTCTTCTTTCGCCACTTTTCGGCGTTGAACTTCTGCTCTCACCTGTAATCAGGCCACTTTCATTTTGTGATCCATCTTCATTCACTTTCTTCATTCAATTATTCATTAGACACAACTTTTTGCGTTCCACTTTGTGCATCTCCAAGTTTTGAATGCCGCTTTTATCTTATCCTCTTATCACTTATCCTTTCCCCTCCTTTTTTGTGACGGTTGGTACACAACTGTCTGCAACTACCTTTTTCGAACTCAATAATGAGTTCATATAAAACACAATCAACAACGAAAAAGAAACAAAATACTAGAATACGTCCGTTCTGTCACATCATTTTAGATCAACTTCAACCATTTTCGTCACCTTTAGGGGGTTCATCTTGTCGCGATATTTTAAAACATTTCCAACCATTTTTCCCCCTTCTCGAAGTTCTAAGCCTTCGATTTCAGTGAATTTTTTTGATTCTTCTTGCCGTCTCATTCGCTCTAGTAGTACGATAGTTTGACTCGTTCCAACCCTGACTGATTATCCGGCTGTGGTCGCGTTGCGATCCCTCCGCCATACCCCATGGTGATGACTGAATGGCGATGGAACGTTTGCCATCTCGCAACGGAAATGAAACGACCGTTCTGCGGCCATCATTTCGGTTGGTCGGAAGTGGATCTCCTCAGTTCCAGTGGCTAGGAATTCCATCATTGCTTCGCTTCGCTTAACAAAAGCCATTCATTCTACACCAAGCTATGGTGACCGAAAATTTGAATACTAGGGCCCCTTCAGACTTTACTGTGGCAGTACACCAGATATTTAGAAATTTCATGATCGACCGTCGTTAAATCTTGGCATGTCGAATATAGTTGCACGTGGTAGATTGAGTGAAGCCGAATAGCCAAGATCTTAAAAGTTTATTCTGGCTAACGTTTCGGCGAGTCTGCCTTCCTCAGAGCCTCAAACTTGGGTTTAATTAACCAAGTTGAGACTCTGACGAAGGCGGACTCGCCGAAACGTTAGGCAAAATAAACTTTTAAGATCTTGGCTATTCGGCTTCAGTCAATCTATCACGTGCAACTATTTAGGAATTCTTTGACAATATGGATGGTTTTCGCCCACAAACCTGAAGACGGATGTCCGATTCGTGATCAGCTCCCTCAGTAACCTCACAAATTATCAACGAAGAATAATTTGACCCAGGTCAGATCCGATTTTGTAATGACATACTGTGCTATTAGAGCATGTGCCACGGCTCCCTATCCTTCATTAATGCGTTGCTGGGGCAGTAAAGCGTGGAAGGGCTTAGGTGCACTTATCACCTTTAACATTGTACTCATCTCCAGGTACCGGATCCTTTTCTGCTTTTCTGTGCGCCCCTTCATTTCGGCTAATATGGCGCTGCATTGTTACGTCGAAACATTTGTGGGCGAGTTCACATCATTTCTTTTCTAGTAAACTTTGTGCTTTGCCTACGACGGGTCTTGTTCAAACCGGTCTGCGAATGAGCTGTACGTTGCGCGAAACGGTAGTGATCCGAAGCTTATTCAGCCTGTCACATCTCTGTGCTGACTTTTTTCAAGCTTTTATCGCTGAGAGAGCCTCGTTGTTGAAAGTTGAATTGCAATTCATTTTTTTAACAATGCGTCATTGCACTGAAAAACAGGTTTTCGCGCTCTGCAGTAATCTAAGCCATGGCTTAGTCCAAGAGTCCGTGCACCGCCTCTCGTGTTTCCTGTGATTCGGGTACTTCTCATATTTCATATGATTATAAGCGAAATTCCCCGAGTTCTCGTCATCCTATCATCATAATAAAGCCTTCAGAATGAGCCTTCCCAAGATTCTGTTCCCTCTATATTCCAATCCATGCTGACGAGAGTAGAGACAGAAGAGTTTTTAATTTCGGGCGTGCATTCTTACCTGCTCATCGCTTTTAAAACCGGAACAAGGTCGCTTGCAGACTGAAAACATTGAAAATTCTAATAGTTCTAGTCTGAGACTCCTACTTTCTTCAATATTTTCAGTTTCAAAAGTCCTGTCTTCTTGTAAAGTCGTAACAAACTGATATTCTCTCAATTTCAGGACGCAGAACGTACATGTTTTACCCGCAAAAAAAGTGTAATGAGGAGTAACGAAGAAATAAGAAAAGAGGAGTAATTTCATAGGGAAGGCCTTTACTCGAGCATGATTTTACCTTCAATCGTCATGATTTTACCTACAATCGTTCTCATCGGGGCTAATCGGAAATAGCTTGCTAAGCGAGTCCTAGCTTGAGGGGGGATGGAAAATTTTCAGGATATAATATAATGAAAGTTCGCATTCTTGAACTCACAAATCCATAACTCTCACATCTTCACGCACTGCGCGTGAGACGGAATTCGTTCTCCAGCAAGTATGGACAACACCTACTAAGGCGCTATCAACGAGCTCTTCTAAATTGTCCAAACGGTGTCCTACATACCATTTTGGTCAATTTAGAGCACATGAGAGCTTGTCTTTGTTTACCTAAGGTCATAAGCCATATTTTCACCGTAGCCCCCAGATGTGGTCTCCACAAGCTAATGTTAGTATTTTAGAGAAATGTCGTTAAAGTTAGAGGGCTCATCGGTAATCAGTCGCCTAAGAAGAACGGCATCACATTTGTGTTCCATTCAAATCGTAGAGGCCTAGTGAATGCGTATTTGGCTATACTACGTCTTGCGGAGCCAGCCGCTGTACCAAGTCAATATCTTTACCCTCACAGACAAGTCTGATACCAATTTCTCCGTTCACGGAGGGATGGAAGGCTCGGTTGGTCTAACCCCTCCTGATGACAGATAGTTAACCTGCTGCAAGCTTTTTCATTCGTGCAGCGATAGGCATGTTATAGCAAACGATCCCATAACATTCCAGTATCAAGCCTTGTGCGGTCTACGAGGAAACTGGTACACTAAGCGCTATTTGATGCGAGCACTAAGAATACGGTTATTCTCATCGTATTCGAACAGGTCCGGGGTGTTTTTGGCGGCAGAAAATGGTCGTTCTGTTGGGAATATTCGGTACTTTTTGTCCGCCTATGAAATAACGATTGCAATGATCGCTCGAGCATCCATGCTGCATTCGATACGATCACTGTACGCTTTTCCTTCTGTTGTGCCTGATTTCCAGTGGAATTCCGGGCTTCTCAGGAATCAGGTACTATGATCATAACCGCTTCTTCCATTAAACAAATTCTCAGTTTCTTAGATTGCAGAAGTACTCTATTACTGCCCACATAGTAAAACACATTTTATTGTTAGGCCATCGTGAAAACTCGTAAATTAGGTATCCGTGCTCTCATCTCGTTTCACCCATATCCTCCTTCAACCTCCTCAAGGGTTTACAATGGCGTCTGAGAACCAGTGCGAAAGCAATCACCCAAACGTCCTGAAGTGACCGTGGATTCAGACTCGTTCTACGACCAATCCTCCCCATCAAGTCTCTCATATCCAGCTGGTAACCTTTTCATTTTACAACATTCGAAAATGTTATAGTCATTTCTCTCGTACTAGACATTCTTCGGCTTAGTGCAGTCCTTCTTAAGAATCAGAAAAATGATGAAGGCTGAGTTCCAATCTACGTAAGGATCTGAAGAAATCTCACGCACTGTTTCTACCCGCACGGTTGAGGATCTGCACCCAAGACTGAATAAGCACCCATCCTTGTTTGATTAACTAAGTTGATGTCTGCCTAGTTGGAGGAGTTGAAGACGCTAACTTTTATGGCGACCGTTCCCCAAAAGTCACTGTAATTCAAGTTCAAGTACGCATTCACTAAGTCTGAGATTTTTCAAGGAAAAACGAGTCCATGGCGCCTCCATAGGAAATCATTGCCCTCTATTTTACCGATTTAACGGGTTTGCATAATCTCGTAGTTGATGAATACCGTATTCGCCCTTTTCATTCTAAGTTGAAAAAAGCTGGTTCGTAGAAATTGAAAACTTTGTCAAATCGTCGCGTAACCTTTGCCTATGGTTTAATGATTTCTGATTTTTCTTTCTTCATGAAAAACCCTATGGTTGTATTCTTTCCTCAATTTTTCCTTCGGCACCCGAGCTCGTGTTCTGATGTAATTCGCTAGGGGAAACATTAGCGAAGCGCTGTAGTCGACAATACGACTGATGTGCATACTTCTTCTATGTATAAAAGTGCATTCCACCCACCCAACGTCCGGCCTACTGCCAAGTTTTCTTTCTACAAAGTGCGATTGCTATCCTATGGTATACTTTTTTCAATTGATTGACTTGCTTACGTCTCTTCGACTCTCGCGTTTATTCCTTATTTTATACCTAGAATTTCTGCGAGATGGTATTCCTGAGTAGGCTCGCCGAAAGCAGTCTATGTTTTTGATCTGGTCAGCTTTGGGGTCATTCTGTGTACATTGTGCCTCTGTCTCTTCACTGTCCTGAATTGAAATTATTGTAAATTTTGTTAAGAATATCGACAAAGCGATGATGAGCTGCAAACGCTCGCAGCTAGGTGCAAAGCTACTTCCCGCTTTTTTGGAAGAAGTGGGCATAATTTTTCGATTATGTTGCTCTACTATTTGGAGACGACCTAATACTAAAGGCAGTCACACCCATCAAATTCATGAACAGGTAACTGTAGCGACATCATTTCCATTCGGATTTTTTTCATGAGAAAAATCTTACATTTTTTAGCCGCAGTAATTCTTTTGATGAGGGTCTAACGCCACCTGTAGTCCCATATACCCCTCGTAAGTGCGACATTTTCACTAAAACCTGTTCTGTGTCTCCAATAAAATCCACTGATCCGAAAGGATCTTGGAGTGACATGCGGTTTCTGATGAGCTTTGGGTAAGTAATGTGCTCGGTAACGTTATGCTATAACATTTCTTTCCAGCTTTCTTTCCAGCTGTGGCATCTTTTTCTCTTTTCATGACTTTTTGCAATTTACAAGAGATTTGAGTGGAACGTTCCACGTGCTCAACAGAATAGGAAAAGTGAAAAGAGCAGTCAATAATATGTCAAAAAAAAATCGCAACCAATTTAATGAAGAAGACGACATGAAGAAGAACTAGATGTTCGTCTCGCCACTACCCCTAGACAAGCATTTAGTAAAGGAATACTTCAGCAGCACAAATGCTCACATGTGCCACAGATCGAGGTGGGCAAGCAGTCCCGCCTTTAGAAAACTGTTCAGCAGATGCGGCCCGTTTATTTCCGGGCGAGCGGAACAGGCTGAAATCGAGACGATCGTCCACTGGCGGCCGAGTGCCGCAGTTCCCACCGCAACGATGCTCGTTGACTACTGGATGTCCAGCTTAGTCGCGACTGGCCAAACAGTCCTGACGTGGACTGGAATGCGCCGTGCATTTCCTCCGTCCACAAACCTCCCGCCGGCCTGGCCGCTCTGCCGCCGACGCCTTCCCACGTGCTCCGTCCCGCTGATTTTTTTCAGTTTGATGAATGCCATATGATGCTGTGGTTTCCCTCATTGTTCTTCAGTTGCTTTCCCTCTCCGAGTGCTATCCTCAGTAAATGATCCACAAAGAAACTCTCTGTCAAAAGCGGCGAGAAGCCTCTACATGATTACTGTCATCGTGAGAAAAATGGTTTCAGAGGCGGGGGCTAAAGTTTACCATGTAACCTTCTAATCAGGACTTTGATTGCGTAATGGAATGATGTTTCGAACTTTTCTGATTTTTCGAGTATTGACAAAGGCGGCATGTCGACGTGCCAGCCTATTAGAAAGTTCGGTTTTTCAAAACCTTGATATTTTCTGAACAATTTATTTATTTAAAAGCAGCCGTGCTTGTTTGTATTGAAATTCGAACGTGGACAATAATCGGGTCATCTAGTCATTCACAATCGTTTCAAGAACGGTAAAGTTCGAAGCTTTAGTTAATTTCGAAAAAGGCTGCATTGGGCACATTCTCGCGAATTTCCGCTTATTGTTTTGTTGTCATGAATATAAAAAGATTTTAAGGTGAGTAAAAATCTCTGGAAAACAAAGTTAGATGAGGTGCATTCTAGGCCCATTGGGCATAGCCTGCACATCTACTGCCCCATCCTGAGAACCCAACCTTGTAGTTTCTCTCAAATCCGGCAAGGTGAAAATATGGTATGCGACAAAAGCAGCCGTTGTCCCCCGAAAGCGTTCGCCGGCTAGTTGTGCTTTGAAAAGCTGGCAAGGCAAAATGTATTCAGTTTTATCATGCCTATTAACGATCTCTTCCCTCCGTTCGTAAAGGCTAGTACTGATCCACTTCTACTGAAGCAACGTTTCTATTTTCTCCTTGCTATGCTGCTTTTTTCCAAATCAACGAATTTGATCGGCTTTCCAGTGTGCAGGGTGGTACTGAAAAAGGCAGAACTCTCTTATCTCTGAGAAGAGATAGTTTATTGGAGGTGAATGTCTCTGAATGCCACTGTTCTGTTTTGTCCCTACAGTTGAGTTGGTTCGGGTTGAGTAACGTCCGATCGCATTTTCCCGTTTTTCATGTAGTCGGTTTCCATTTTATAGTTTCGGTGGGTGGAACGCCGCTCAATTAAGTGCGTGGGGTAGTCGAACACATTCGGAACTCTTGATTTATTGTCCACATGTCATTTGCGATTAATCCGTCGCTACTGTTGGGCATAACGGACTATCATTGAGACATTATAGCACAAATGGTCGCGAGTGGTGCAGTGTTAAGAGGTGCAACCGATACCCGCACGGTCGAGCGATCGGCCCTCATACAGACCAAAAATGCCTTTTCTTCTCCTCCGTGGTAGGTTACTTCAGTGCAACAGTTGTTTGGGAAGGTGAAGACAATGACATGAACAGCAATTGGCCCTGTGTCCCAGGTGGATTGATCAACACTGACCACTTTACCACTACTTTACAAAACAAATATTGCATACGACTACTAGGCTACAGTTAGGAAAAGGTAGTGATCGATATTCTACCTTTGTATTCCTATTCCGGTAAGGGAACACATCGCCCAAAACTAATTGTGAGATATTTCATCATTCTTTTCCTTTTTCTACGATCTTCTGGTGTAACTCCGTTACGTAGATTAATGAGGTGCTTTTCTGCAGCCGATTGATGTTGGCGACTAATCAACCTCCCCGCTCGAGCTACCTAGTTGTGTTGACAATGTTCAGAATTATTGAATTATGAATAATAATTAAAAATTATTGGTGGAACTGTGCCGCTGCAGTGCTCCCCTACGATTCCCCTATGATCAGCTTTTTGTTTTCGGGCGACGTCATAGCTATATTGTGATCCATTCACCGAGCCTTTTTATTCAAGGCTTGTTTGGTTCCCTTCAATCCGTGGAATATTTGCTTCTTCAGATGATCAAACCTGATGTTATCAGAACGAGGGAATGATTGGAACCACTGCAAAGGCAAAGTACATATCTGCAGATACTGTGATTGCACTAGCATATGTTGATTAGTGATGACCAGTGTCTACTTTGTGCCAGCAGCTATGTTTTGTCTCCTCAAGTAACAAAAGAGACGAGTTGGGTGTCTGAATCAAGGGATTTCCGTTCTGATCTGTACTTTCACGCCTTTCTAGGTTTTACTTGCCACAAGTTAATCGCTATAGAAATTAGGCTCGCTCTGGCCCGCTTCTTTCTTTCTCTGCTCTGCCATTTCCGGGCTCCGCATTCACACTGTACTCTTCCTTCGTGGAGAAAACACACTGCTCTCGAGTATTAGTGCAAACAATCAGAGGAACTATTCCGGGATACCTAGATCACCTGCGGTCCTGCAACACACTCATAATGCCTTTTTAATACATTTTATCTCAAAATATGTAACATGTTTCTAAGATTTGAATATGAAATGGTTCAAACGCACGGGGTTACGTGACTCGCTGAACATTCTTTGTCGCCAATGACATTTTTTGAGAGTGCGCCTGTCGTCTAGTACACCATCGTTGCAGAAAATTGTTTCATCCTTCAGAGTTCTGATGATTTGCTGAGCTATTTTTATAGTGTCTCTGTTGCAAAGAGGTCCTTCAACCTTCCAGTTCAAATTATTATAACTAAACCAGCATTTTTCGACATATTCTACTGCAGAGATGAATCAGAAGAGAACAGCATGAACTATGAATAGAAGGATGAAAAGATGTGATGAATAGCTCAAGCTTTGCCCAATTGGATCCTAAGAGATGGATATATTGCGCCGATAGCGCATTTATCAAGCTGAGATTTTAGGCGAAGGCAGAGATGTCGACGTTGATCAGTCCATTAAGGAGGCGCCGCCGCATTCATGTTCCACTATGAAGAGCAGAGGTTGGCTGATTGCGTATTTGGCCTCTACAATGACTCATGGGACCACCCGCTACACCAAATCAGTGTCTTCACCTTCCTAGATAAGTATGGCACCAGTTTTCCGGACGCCGAAGGGATGGGAGGGTTTTGATCGCCCGACCATACGGATGTCAGTAGTGCCTTTTACCACTGTACCACGCGCGCCTTATCAACTTGTAGATGATGGCAGTTGTGATCATAGCAATCGCTTAAGGTTAACCAGATTGGAAGCGATGGAGCGTTCACTGTTGTGCGAAAAAGGTGTATAGAAACCGCAATAGGATCTCCATGTTCTTGTTGTCTGTGTAACTTACAATTAGAGGAGGCCGTCAATTGCTGTAATCCCCTACAAGGTCAGGCGAAGAAATTGTCAGCCAGCCAGCTCCGCGATACTCTTCGTTTCTCGCGCAATTGCCCTTCGATGAGACTGATTTATGCGCGAGCACGTTTTTTGCTTTGATTCAGTCCGATTTCGTGTTATTTCTCAGCCTTTCATCTTGCCGCTGAAGAGCCGCTTTACGAGTCACTACCGCTGGCGCTCCAATCACCGTGAGCGTTGTGTTCGACTCGGCTGCGACCGCAATTTTTTGTAGCCTGGGAGAGAGCCACTGCTGCTTCCTTCGGCTACGGACCTAATTGCGTCGTGTCGCTCAGCACCATTCCTGGATTTGAACAGAAAAAAAACTCCGTGCTGCCGCACTTTAATGGAGCAACAAAGTGAATTTTCAAGAAAAACGGAGATACTGCAGAATTCGAAGTTGAATTCAAAATTGTAGGTGACTATAACGTAAAGTTGCATTACATGAATATACCTATTCTTTATGAAGAAAGCCAAAGTGAGCTAGCTGTTGCAGTATGAAGATTCTTGAGACTTTCGAGAACAAACTGTAAGAGTTCTGCAATTCTTCCTATTCCTTTTCTCATTGCGGTGGTTACTAGCTTCACCTTCTCACAAGAACCGCATATCGATGGACTTCTCTCTGAACAGATTTTTTTAGCGGGCTTCTAGCGGAGCTCGAGCATTTAGTGGCACGTGTAGGCGGTTTTTTCGCCTATTCACCACATCTGTCTTGTATTCCTCGATCACGCTGTGAGAAATAAACAGTCTCCTACGGTTACTGAAGGGATACGACTGGGAAGAGTCAACCATTTTTATATCCGCAAACACATCCGAATTTCCATGACGACATTCTATATTATTATTAGATGATTCCAAAGCTAGGTACCGCATGGTAGAGGTTAAAGTGATCGCTATTGCTCGGTCCTTTAAAAACTCACTACCGCAGTCGCATTCCTTTCGAGTTGGTGGATTTATTTTTCCAGACTGGTCTGGTACCGATTTACCTGAACTCTAAGGCTCAGAAGGTTAAGTTAGCCCTGGCGATGATAGATATTTCGACCGTGCGGTAGTTAGAGGCGCCTTTGCACCAAGCACGCACAGGTGCGTTGGGCAGAATTATCAGTGGTGATTTTGCTTTTAACAGTGATGAATTTCACGAAATCCCAAGATATTTCCATGTAGATCCTGTGCTGGGCAAACCAAGTCTTCCATCTCGCTGCGTTTGGGAGAATCGGTGCCAGACTTGCTGGCGGAGGCGAATGCTTTGCCTTGATCAGCGACTGGCCCTTTCAAATCGTTGCATGGACTAAATACACACGAGACAATTTCGTGGTGCGTCTTTAGAAGACTAACCAGTGCCGGGCACGTATCGCCACTGTTTGACTGTAATTCTGTAACTCTACCAACGCCTGCTAATCAGTCTAACGAAAACTAGGTAACGATGCGCGTTGCAGCAATCTTCCAGTTGTTTTGCATTCAGACGCTCATTGAACGTTATTTTTTAATCAGTTCTAGGATATCTAGAGGGCTCGAATTGATCCTTCTTGTGAATGCCATTTTATCTTTGATTATTTTTGTTCGGAAACGAAATAATTAGCTTTACAACCGTTCCCAATGTGATTTATTTTGCTAAGGTCGTCTGCTCATGTGATCAGTTTTTAGTGTTCTACGTCGGAGAGAATCTACATCGTTAAAAGCCTTCAGTCATGTCCGCGTGTGAAATTTTCATTCAAAGCACTAGCTTAAACGCAAGGTTCTCACATTTCGCCCTGAAATCTTCTCTAACAGCTTGTGATGGGAGAACGGAGGAGCGGTGTTTGTAACTGCACCAAACACCTGAAAGTAATAGAACGAAGCGTCTCGCTGTTTTTAGATACCTGCTTGAGAAGAATAAATATAGGAGAATGGTCTCTGAACATCCTCCTATGAAGGTGCTGCGGCATTCGTGTTCCATTTAGAATCGTAGAGGCATGATAAATGCACATTTGTCCTACTGCGACTTGCAAAGGCTGCTCGTATACTATGTCAGTGTCTTCACTTTCCGTGACAAGTCTCGTGTCAATTTACCAGATCCCGAAGGAATAGAACGCTTGGTTAGCTTGCGTTCGTGGTCGATTTGTATTTTCAGGTTAGGGACTATATTCTTTGTCTCCCAAGTACTGGAAATGTTTGATTAGTTGGGTAGTCTGCATAAATAAATATTGATTAGTGGGGTAGCTCGCATGAATAAATATTGATTAGTTGAGTAATCCGCATAAATATAAAAATTTTACTCGTTCGCCAACAATCTGCTGCTCAGGCTAAAGATCGGGTCGCAGAAATTTTTGATTTTTCTTCACGGTGATGCTGGGGTTCACGGCAAATGCGAGAGTTTTCTCTTGTGAGGAATGTCAATTCTCTGATTGCAAGAAGGCTTTTGGTGGAAATTTCGCTGGAAAAGAGGTTGCGCATATGTTGTTGCGCTCGTGAGAACGCTGTTTTGCATTTTCTCTTCATGAGTTCCTTGATCTAAGCGCTGCAGGGCCTACGTTGAGATGCTACTCACTATAGAGTTGATCTCAGGGTTGGAATGAGCAAAGTACGCGCTGGAGGAGTTTTAGCGGAGTTGAACCAGTTTTGTTTTGCCCTTTCTTTGATGTCGACGTTGGCCTTGGGATGTGAAAGGTTTCTCGCACTGGTAATAACTTCGCTGGCGAGGTTACCTCGACTGCGGTTGAAAAACTGTCGCCCAGCGGTCGAAAAACTGTCGCTCTTCGTCCGCGTCTTTTCCTTTGCAACCGCAGCCTCAGTTCGTGAAAGGCGGGTGGTCCTTCCACCCTTCCATTCGTCGCCATTCGCCTCAGCTAAAAGAAGCCGACGATGACTCCAGCCGTCTCTTACTGTGGTTTTCTACCGATTTTGAATTACTGCGAAATTCTTACCAACTGATTGCGACACCTACTCCGGTGCTGTCGAGCAAAATAAATTATCATCAGACTTGTCTGGGAAGGAAAAAGACAGTGATTTGGTATACCGGCTGACCGCCGAAAGTCAGTGTATATAGGCCAAAGACTCCATTGACCATGCAACTACGATTCTGAATGGAACACGAATGCTGCGGCGCGACATCTGGAGATTGATCAACCCATATATCTTTATCTTAAATGCTTTTTTTTGGAATAGGGCTGCAAAAACTCTTCGTGGACTTCAGTTTATGTTTAGGGTGACATGTACGAATGATCTCCCCCAATGGCTCATCCAGACTTCTTACTACACCGCCCCTTTACCTTTTGATGTTTTGGATCAGCAATATCCGGTTTGTCGTCATTTTCTAAGGCACCGCAACAGTATTGGATCCAAGAGGTCCATGAATCTGAAATTTCACGATGTTAGTTGAGCAGACAGTGGTGAGCGAAGCGCCTGATGTTTGCCTCGACCTCCTTAGATGGCCTCGAAATAGCTGCGACCCTTTGGTGTTTGTCCGCCCGTGCTAACATTAGAGGAACATAGAGCTAGATTAGACCATAAATCGCTCCCTCAATCGCGGCGTTGCAACAACTACTTTTAGGCTGTTCCGCTTTTAGAAATAATGCATTCCGTTCTTATGATCAGTTATTCAAAACGTTTTCCTCATCTTCTTTGCAAATTATTATACCCTCTAATTCAATGGTGACACTTTCCCTCTTGTGTTCGCACTTACTAAAACGTTGTCGTCTTTCGATAAAATGCGGAGGCATGGCGTACACTCCCTTGTTACTGGACAATTAACTCTTTAGTGTCGTAGCTTTTGCAACTGCAACCTCCATCTAATTGTTAGTTAAATTTTCGCTCTAATTTGGACTCATCTCTTGAGAAGTTCATGTCATCCTCATAGACCGCTCCAATTCCTACAGTTTCGCAACGATTTTTAGATAATCAGCATAGCGATTGTGTAATCATTGTGTTCTAGTTAGGAAACTACCAGCCGATCATCGGCCTGTCGGCCGCCAAACGTCTGTTCGCCGGCTTCGTTAAGTAGATAAATAAATAATTAAATTCATACTGCTTGCCGAGTTATGCCACACTTCGATCAATTCAAATTTCAACAGCGTTCCAAGTTTACGCTGTCTCAACATCTTCACCGAGTTTTCACTTACTTCCCCAACTTATCCCATTTTCACTCACTCATACCCCGCCCACTTTAGCTCAATCCATTTCGAATGAAATAAGGCTGACCTCGGCAATCAATATGGGGTAGATGAAGTGTAAGTGTGTTATCATAGAATGTAATTTCCAAAACGATTTCAGTGATAAGCGGTGATAAAACCACTACCGACCGGCACCACCACCAATCACTCGAAAAATGAATTGACATCCATACATCCATCCAAGTCAACAACTGGTTTTCGCTGATTATGTAGAAAGGATCGCTTCATCCATTCATTGAAATTCATTAGCAATGCATGTTTACGCTTTGCTTGTTTTCACAGTAGCGCTTACTTTTGCAACTAGCACCAAGCACTCTCAGGAAATCGCTGTCTTAAGTAGTGACCTGTTTGGCATATTTTATGACAAAATCCTTCCTATAAACACCCCATAATGTAGACAACAAAAGCATATGTGCTCATTGTTTTCGATGTTTACATGTGCGATTCTTCGATTGTTATTTGCAGTCTCATTTTGCAGAATGACGAAAGGTGACGAAAAACAACAATAACTTGGAGCATTTTTTGTTTTTTTTTGGTTTCGTCGTCGAGGTTATCGCGTGCTATTAGTTGCTAGTTGCAAATCAGGATGGCTGCTGACCTTGTTCTTGTATATTATACGATCCACTAGAATGGAATGAAATGTTTGACGTAGCCCACCTGTAAGCCAGTGGGATCAGTGCGCTATCGATTTATCCCCTTCAAACGATGGAAATGTTGAAAACGCCTGCGAGATAATTAACCTCCCAACGAAATGTTCGGTTCATGTAGTTTCGGCCGTGTTGAGTGGGTGGTGCACTCAACTCCTTCGCATTTCGTTTCCACTTCGCATTTGCAGCTCTGACTTATCGTATTGTTTTCTCTGTAATCTGATTGCGATTTGACCATCCTTAGAAGTTTAATACCCTTTAAAGTCAGTCATGCACTCTTACAGCTGTTCAGAAGTTCTTTGTTGTTGTTCAAATACAAATTCAAGATCCTTTCGCATGTTTTATGTACTGACGGTTTCCGATGAATTGCTGAGACCCTCTAGCTTGAGATTCAGCACACCAAAAATATCTCGCTTTGTGGTTATTTTCGCGATAACCGCTCACCCCGAAAAGTACGACTTTTATTTTGGTCGTTTTTCCTGAACCCTCTTCTTTGCACTATAGTAGACAAGTCTTGAGCTTAGCGTCCTATTTCGCTGTCTTCACGTTGTATGTTCTACAAACTTTCTTTAAAAACGGGAGTGCTGCGCCTCTTTTGGGCCTCTTACCTATGCTTCAGTCGAGCGCAGGACTTGACGAAATTTCTCAAATTGGGACTGGTCTTGTCCAAGGTAGTGAAGACACTGACTTGATATAGCGGTTGGCTCCCAAATCCATTGTGTAGGTCAAATACGAATTCACCATGCTTCTACGATTCGGAATGGAACACGAACGTTGCTGTTTGTCCTTTGGGAAATGATCAACGGCGACACATTTACCTTCACCCTTTACAGTTGATGTGTGTGATGCTCCGGTGGCCCTAGATCCATAATGAAAATTGGTCTGCGAGCTTTCGTCACAGGCCTATTCTGAAAGTTGGTCGATGCGATTGAAATGAAGCTCCAAATGTCCCTTCTCAAACTGAAGCGTAAACGGTGCATGCCAAATTCCCTCCTTCTTTAGTTCGCTGCTTAGAAGCTCGCCCATCCTCCTAGCATTGGATTAGGCTCCGTAGGGCAGCGTGATTCCTCGCATAGGGGAATGCGTCGTCGCTCGTCTTCTTCTCGGAAAAACTTCTCGGCTCTCGTGGCATTCGTACTCGACTCTGAGCAGATGTAGATGCACTCATGCACACTTGACGCGCCGAGTGTATTTGTGGTTGAAAGAAGCGACGAACGCCAGCCGGCGGTGATCGTTGTAGACGGCCAGTTCAGCATTTGGTTTGCGTAGGTTGTGCGAGATCGGCAGTGATTTTTTCGGCTTTTTCGCGAGCACTCCGTCCGAGTTTTCTTGGCGCTTCCCGTCCGACAGTTGGTTGTGTAAGCTGATTGCGGTTTATCTCGCTCTAGTCGACGTTCGCGTGCTCTTGTTCGCCAGCGGCACCCATCAACCCACGCGACTTGGCTGTTCTCTGGTGATTTGCATATACAGACAGACAACACAAGGAAACGTCTTGTGATCCCCGCTCGTAGCGAATTGTTTCTCGCAGCTGTTCACATGACTGGAATGCTTCTCGAATTCGTGCTCGCCGAGCCAGGTGAGTCAAGTTGAGGTGACACTACTCCGCCTTGGATGACTACCAGTTTCCTACACAATACGGAACGATGCTATGCGGGTTGTGGGAGTGCGGTCAGTAGAACTGTTGTACTTGCTGTACATGTTAGAATTCATAGAATTTCTCCAATATATTATGAATGTTCATTTTCCAACTACCCATAATAGAACAAATTCGATAATTTTCCAGTGGAATACGGCCTCTGGTAAATTTCTTTTTTCTTCTCTGGATGCACCCACTAACCCAAATAACACCAACGAAAGTGCGCAGAATGTCTTTCCTACATATGAACTGTAGCACCGGTCGTCACAGCAGCGCCTCGATGTTCGTATTTTGAAGCTTTATTTTCGGGCATTTCGGTACTTCTTTCTCTCTAATAACTGCGGTCAAAATAAAGCCAAGTTCATAGAACATTATGATACTATATTCACTATTATTATCTGCATCTATTGCATATTTATTTATTACGCAGAGATGTCTCAGAAACTTACACAAGCCGCATGCCAAAATAGCTGCGCAGCTCAATTATGGTCTTTATGGAATTTGTCGAGTTTGGAAGGAATTTGTATAGAATTATATGCTCATCTAAGGAGAGGAATGAAATTAGCATATAGTTCTACTCCGTTCCACTGTTTTCACTGACACATTTGTATTGCTTTCACTGCTTTCGTCGATGCATTCTGTTGAATTCTTTCCTTTTCCGTCCCGCTTTTCTCGGACAACGCATTCTAAAAGAAGCCAAATTGTTTCTTCAATTTGTCAAAAGGACAATTCTATTGGTGGAAGTGTTCTTCTACTAATTAAATAGAACATCTTTTTGGACCCTTACGTTGCATCAATTTTCTGTACTCTCACTCATCTTTTTCAAGTTGAAGGAACAATTTGGCTGCTTGTAAAAAGCGGCGTGTCTATCTGTAAAGTCGCCCCAAAAAACTACAATATAAGGTTCCTCAGAAATGTCCATGAAGGTCTTCAATTTCCGTGGATATTTTTTCGGTTCCATTTCTATGTTCTTTTTCTGCGTGAGCGGTCTTACGGAAGCAATTTATTATCCAGAGAACGTATTAGTAAAGGAAATTCGTCTCACGACATAGCACTTTATATAGTGTTACGAGAGCGAGATCTACTGCCCAATCTGACTGGTCTGTTTCAAGGATCGAAAATAAATTACACTCTTAGTATAGGTGTCAGTGCGGAAGCAATGAATTTCCTTCATGAAGAGGCTCGATACGTGAGGATCGCTTAGCCTTTCTCATAGAAGCATTTTCGGGACTCAAACTGTGTATGCAAATAGTTTTGACTGCTTCACCCACTACTGATGGTTTTGGCGGTGAAGTAGGTGGATCGAAGATCTATTCGACTTGTCGTTCCTATTGCTGTCATCAAAGGCTCAGAAAAGTTCAAGCTGACAGAACTTGGGGAGATTGGGCAGGGGAGTGATCTCCAATCGACGGTTCAGCTTGTCAGGCAAGAAAGACGTATTGTCTCCGTAGGCACCGTCCCATGTGAAGGAGAGATTGGCGCTAAAGTTCGCTGCTCCGATTTCAATTTGCTCTCACGGTATTGCTCGGCTCTTTCAAACGGCTTTACTCATCAGAATCTGTGGAAGATTCATGACACCGCCTGTAATATGATTTTCAAGGCTTATAATTTCACCAGCCGTTCATCGGCCTATCGGCCGCCAAACGTCTGTTCTCCAACTTCGTTAAATAAATAAATAAACACTAATCCTAATAAATAAACACTAATCCTTGTTTACCAAGCTAAATCACCCTTCGTTCATTTGAAACTTCGACAATTCCACTGATTGCACTCGGTGGTCGAAGGAATTTCCTCTTTTCACTATGGCTCAGACATCCAGCAGAAATTGGAATTGCTTCTCTTACTCTACTTGGTATAGTGTTCGAGGAGGTCAAATTGTTCTCAAATTCAAATGTGTGTTTACAAATTTTTATACAAATGCGGACCAAATGGTTCACACTGGCTATGAAAATAAAAATTCTCCATACTCTAACACCTTTATGAGAGAGGGAGAACTTTCACTCTAGCTGAAACCACCCCTTTTCCCCAAATTACATGGCTCCTAGAATCGCTATCAGCGTGCAAAATAACCTCACTAGGCCAAGTCTGAGCCAAATAGGGAATTTTCACCTTATCACCCTTACTGTGGGACGAAGTGTAAGTGCGTTATCATAGGATGTGATTTTAAAAATGACTGCAGTGATAAGCAGAGATAAAACCACCACCAACCGCCACCACCACCAATCATTTGCAAAATGAATTGTCATCCATCCATCCATCCATCCATACATCCATCCATCCAAGTAAACAACAGGGTTTCGCCTATTATATAGTAAGGATCTTCAACTCAACAGACAGCAGGGTGGCTAATCACTAGGTTAGATTGGCTAGATTTGTCAGTTAGAAAGCTCTAAATCCAAATTTGATCTGAGTTCGAAATTTCGTGAATAATGACTGTCTCTATTTATTTTGCAGGTAATTTTCAAGTGCTTTCCGAATCATCATTGTGCCATCGAAATTTTATCATTCGCGCTAATACGTAGCATTATTATAAATAAAGAAAAATTGCTGTCGAATGGTGTTTACGAGTTTCAAGAACACAATTCAAAAATTGCTTTGCTAAAAAACACTAACGTACGGCCAGAGAAGCACTTTGACGAGGAAGTCTCAGTGCCATGGTAGCACTCATGTCTAATTGCAGGGGCAGGATTTTTCCGCTCATACCAGACATGACTCTTTCAGATTGCCGTTTCTTTTGATTACTATGGCTCGCTTTAGCGGAGAACAAGATTGAAAACTCCAATCAAGTGAAAGAGTGCAGAATTGCTTCAACAGGCTTACCCACGAAAAAAGAATGTCTAAGTGATGGGCGTAATAGTTAGGTTGAACAGGTAGATCGAGAAGTTGTCAGTATGCCAAACCCAATGATATGAATAGTGGTTCGATCAGCAAAGTGTGCAGAATATGAGGTTAAGCGTTAGCGGGAGTCATTTCATCCGACGGATCTGAAAAACGGCCCCGTTCGATCACGGTGGTTGGCAATTCGTCGCGTTCGTTTTGTTTTTGCCTGCCAGCACTTCGTTCGTTGCCACTTTGAGAGCTTCTTCGCTCTTCAGCACAAAGCTCAATCATCGTCATCGCCATTGTCGTCGTTGCGGGTGATTTCAATTCGATTTCGATTACGCTTCACTCGATGGAATTCGTCGTTTCTTTGCTTCCTCTTCACGTCAAGCTTTTTGCGGCTCAATCCGCCTCAAGGACGTCGTGTTCCGCACAACTGTCACTGCTCGTCAGCATGAAACTCACAAAGAGAAGATGCCGTGGTGGTCGAACGCCGCCTTCTCGTCCATTCGGCATGACGTTTTCTTTTTGATTCTAAGTTAAAGCCTCCACATTATAGCGTATTCCGTCTAGACTGCAGCTGTTTTCCTCCCGGCTTCAAATGACCCGTTCTCTTGTGAGGTCAGATTTCACTTACACTACATTCTATCTCAGGTGTTTGAACTATTGAGCGACGAGCTCTCGTCTTTTTTTGTGAGCCTTCCATGGAGCTACCAAAGGACGTCTTCAAAAATTGGTCACAGTTTTTCTTAAAACAGCAGAAAGTAACGGGTAAAGGTGTGGGAGGAAATTTGAAACTATGACAATAGAGCTGCGACGAAAACTGTGAGAGATCACTTATGCATAGAAATGCACCGTTTTTATTCAAGTGACGCCAAAGAATGTAAAGCTTGCTATTTGTGGTTTTCCCTCAAGCCCTGTTTTTATAGGCATGAAGACAGGAGGTAGGTCTCTCCAGAATATATGAGATAGTTTGGTACTTTTTATATTATGATTTTGCTTGACGAAAGAAAATCATTCAGGTGTGTATTACTACTTTTGTAGTGGTGCGTATTTCTCATTCAATTAATCAGTCCTGCAGATTATTTTCCTTCTCTCCCAAGTGAATTAGATACACAAGCTTTCAGAAAGTCTACTTTCTACTTAATGGGATTGCTAATTCAATAGTATCGTAGAAACTTGCGTCACAACATACATATATGTAGTAGTATGTCGGAATGTAGTCATTCAACAAAAGCAGAAAAACGATCTGACAAACTACTTCCAGAATGTTGGGCAGAATTCTTGCTCACATCATTCAGTGAAACATTTTCTCTTCTTTTCTCACAATGATAGATTAATTGCAGCAAGTATGTGGGCACTGCGTAGAGCAACCTTCACGTATCACTTCCAAATGGGCAGGGTGTTCTAATCCACTCTTCCAGAACATCTTTTGTTAACGTTTGTTTGACGCCGCCCACCTCAGTTTTGTCAGTTTTTATCGGTCCTTTTCACACAATTCTATCGAATTGAATCTTTTTTGGCAGTCTTTGATGGATCTCTCGGCCGATGTATTGCCTAATGCGCGAACTAGTGGTTGAGAGTAAATTGCCTGCGATTTGTAGCCGTTGAGTGGCTGTGATCTCTCTATCTCTCTCGAGAAGAGCTCCAGTCAGTCGCATCAGGATAGCGTTGGCTACTTTGGTTCGCTCACTCATCTCAGTCATCAGAATCCGTTTGCGCCTTTCTTTTTTCATGGTGGAATGTATTGGTACCGTCTTCCTACCATAGCCAGCTACTCAAATTCGTCATACTCCACAGTATGGCAATGTAACGGATTTCTCAATAGACCGCTAAACAAAAAGCGGCAATTAACAGACTAGTCTTGTGTTATAACGGAGTTCTCTTAGCATTCATCTCGGGGAGGCTGTGTTGAGTTCTATGAAAAGGTGCTATGGAAGTGCGTATTGCCGACACAGATGGAGAAGGCAACGCTATGTAACCGTTTAAACAATAGTGATCAGTATTTGCCTAAGGCCCGAGTTCAGATCCCTCCTTCGTCGCGATTTTTGTCAAGAGCCCAACATTTTCGGTACAAAATATGGAGGTACTTTCCTAAATCACCTGCCAGAAATCTGGCAGCGAACCTCCATGATACCTATTGCTTGGCAAAGACTAGCTTCAGGTAAACCAGAAGTAGATGTTCTAATGATGGTGCTAAGATCCTCCCAAAAATCACAGCTAAGGCAGGTCACGAACCCGCGTCTCCTGCCTGTCCGGGGCACCGTGAGAACACAAATTCCTCATTTGCCAATAATGTTCGCTGTCTCTTCGCTTCTTTTTGATCATTTTGTGGATGCGGTTCCTGGGAGTACCGCTTCCAGAGCGCATACGATTTTCTTGAACCTTAGCCTGAAAAGACTCAAACCTCGAACTGTGATCATGCCTTTGAAGGCGACAAAAAGCTTCAAGCGGTCCATAGATTCTCCGCCTAACAACTTCGAAAAGCATAGTTGATAACGGAGTGTTCACACATCAATGCTGGGACACGAAGAAGACAGCACATGGGAATCGCTGCATAGCCGAAAATTTAATTCACGTCGTCCTCTTATTCATTTTTCAATTGAGGTTCGTTGAGGTATTGATACGCGTTGTGCAGTGACATCCGCGCGATCAAGCGATCGATCTCGGTCCGGGGTAACCAAGCCTTCCATCCCTCCAGGTCGGGTAAATTGGTACCAAACTGTCTGGAAAGATAAAGACTGATTTGGTATAACGGCTGGCCCTCGCAAGTCATTCTATAGGCCAAATACGCGTTCGCCATTATGCGTGGAACAGGAATGCGACGGCGCGTCCTTATGGGACTGACAAACGCCGAGACCTTTACTTTTACTTTTTATTAATCTATTTATTTATTCATTTATCGTGCACTTAACGCGCGCCTTCAAATAACAAGAACGATGAGCAATGAACCACCGAGAATGCAAACTAAAACAAAAGCTAAAAACGAGAATATGGACCTAGTACACCATTGTTAGCAAACGTGATGTTATCGAAACTCGTCCTCTACCACTGTTCAGGACCTAGCTACCTGATGTCGCCTAACTGTACTAATTCACTTAATAGTTTTACTGACACCTTTTGACACCGTAACATATTTTCTTTGGTCACAAATCCCTCTTGACTTTGAGACGTTTCCAAATTTCTAAGTGATTACACCAAAGTCGTAGCAACTTTCGGTTGTTGGATGGAGTGCGATCGTTGCGCAGGAGCGTGTGATTTTTACGAACCCAAGCATTACAACTCTCGTACCTATGTGTCTCCTTATCACAAAATCGATGTGCTAGCCAACTGCTGAAGAATTGTGAGATCGCAGCTCGTTTTTGAAAGCTAGACGGTCATCATTCATCTGTGGGAGTGGTTGTTATGATACAAGACAGTTGCTGCTGAGCGACGAAAGAGCGATGATGTCCCAGCACTTCTTCTCAGTCGCCTATTCGTTCGCATCCATTTTTGCTTAATAGCTTGCGCTCTCCTGATATATTTCTCTTTTGCTGATTTATTGATATGGCAAGAGTCGCTAGCTGGCCTGGAGACAAAGTGGCGTCTCTGCCTATCTTGCGACGCGGCTTGGTCTCTCAGCTGAAAATGATGCTAATTCATCGCAAGTGTCCAGCAGAATTGCGTCGTTTCTCAGCATGAGTTCAAAGTATAAGGTACTTCTTTTCGAAGGCATGCATGAGGGCTGGAGGGCGCCGGATATCACCTTCTTTTTTGTGCTCTTTAAAGTCGGCTTCGCCATCTTTTCCTCCAGTTTTATTTTGGTTTGTTGCCATCAAAGCATAGTGATGCATATTCCGCGATTCGCCTTCTATCAGCCTTGGCATGATGAGTAGTAAATTGTATTGTGTCGTAAGGAACGTTTACCGCCACTCAGTTTGACTGATCACCAAAATTATGAAACGAATGTCGGGATCTCTCCTCCATAACCTTCATAAAGCTAGACCTACATACATATCCCACTGTTGTTAGTTTATGTTACAGAATTGAGAGGACAAATCGGAACCTGGTGTATTCTTCACATCGAATCTCCATAGATTCTGTAGGTCGAAAAGAATGACCGAGGTAGCGCTAAACCTTATCTACGAGCTAATACTGGTGGGTGCTTAAGATATCCAAGACTGTTATTACGGAATCTCATTTAGCTGACTTTTCTGCCTTGTTGCCTCCCTTGGTGCCTGAAAAGCCACACTGAGCGAGATTAATCTATCAGAGACCTACTGAATGCTGCTGTGCCGAACATGGTCAGTAGGGTGGATCAATTTGTTCTGCCCTAAACTTGAACGTCGCCTTCATAGGCATAAAAAGGGTTCAGGAAGTGGGAACTTGGAGAAATCTACAAGCGGCCATTTTACAGTTTAAAGGTACTTCAAGTCGTCGAAGTAATCAGACGGAGTATTGTTGAACTAAAGATAAATAAGATCATCGATAAGTTAAGAGAATAGATCGAAATATTTAGACTTGAGGCTGCGTTCAAACGGTATGCAGAATCGTTTCCGTTGTCCTCTCTTGCCGTTACTATCTTCTTCAGAACCACAAGTATGTTGTATTCTTGACCATATTTTGGAAAACGTTATCGACAAATCACTATGTTCGGAGGTGTGGCCTATTCAGCTAGTTTTTCTAGCTTTTATCCGTGCGTTCCGCGAAAAGGTCGTGGTGTGTCCTTCTGATATGTTTCTTGTTAACACTGTAACATTGTTTGGTGCTCAACACTTCTTGCTAACAATGGAAGACACGAGACGACGATGTCGTGTCCGAATTTCTAAACTATTGAGTCGGGGGCAGCAGCAATTTAACCCTTGCACATGGTAAATACATAACGCACATTCGTCGTAATTCCTCAACACTATTCTTCAAACACATTCTGAGTTGGACTTTTTGCTGTACCGAATGAGGTTAGTAAGGTGGATCAAACTTTATTTGGCCTCACGTTTCGACTCATTCGTCGTCTTTAGAGGCCTGAAAAGTGACTCGCAATTCTTTGACTTAACAGAAGTTCCCCATAAAAGCGGAATGCTACCATTTTTGACCAACTTGTAAAAATCTCCCCCACGAAGTCGCAAAAACCGAAGAAATCAGTACCTTTCACGAGATCCACCGCAAGAGCGTTGCCGACGTTGCAATCGACTATTGGTGTTAGTAAGATGCGACTGGGTCACGTCAATCATTCCGAAACCCACAGAACGGTGTGAATGACAAGAAGTCATTGCTTATCGAAAGACCCTCATTTCGGTTCATAATTGGATTCCTTGCGAAAATTCAGAACGCCTCCAATGCTTTTCTGGACGATATCTCTGTCTCATACGATAGAATTTTGCACATAATGTCAAAATCGTCTATCATTAAGCCATTTTAGGCCTCTAAAGTTGAAGAAAAAAGTCGAAACGTCAGCACAATGTAAACAGCAGCATTCAAGAATTTTAACATCATGCTGCGGGTTTCAGGAAGTGAGAACTTGGGAAATCTTTCTGGGTTAAGTTTTCGGATGGTTCCAGAGGTATCAACTCGACTTTCTTTTGTCGCTCCGCGGTTGGATTCATTGGCACCAGATTTATGGGAAAATCGCGTTTTTCATGACTTTTCGTTCTAAATCGGAGGCGATTGCGCGACCACGTATAAGCTCTTATCCCTCAACTGAAATGTCATTCTCGAAAGTTCCCGGACCTCATGAATATCCTAAAATGTAGTAAAGGTGAAGAACCTTATCAAGTCATGAAGGTATGGCGCGAAGTTGTTAGATAAATTCGCGTCTCGTTCTTCCTTATAACGATTATCTTTTTTTTCTTCGAATTTTACTAATTATCATGGGACATTCTGAGAAAATACCGTAACCGAGTGATCGAGCCTTCCAAAGATTTTTACTTGCTTCTATAGTACTTCCGCAATTATCTATTTCATCGTAGCCATCGTTACATGCCGCACTTCTGAAAACATCAGAACGTTTCACTGTGCAGTACAACATCACCACAAGATATGATGCTTTCAGAAACTTCTACCTATTCAAACTTCCCAAATATTCTTGTGGCTCTTGCTTATAAAAGATCATATGAACTAAGACCCTAACCAATTTATCCAATTTCAGACTCGTGCAACGGAAATACAATTTCCGAGCCAATACAGGCTGCCTTCCGGACTGATCGGTCAACTCACTTAAGCAATCGAAAAAGGCATCGTGTCGAGGGTTCTCTTCAAAGAGCGCACCAAAGGTAATATATTCAATCTTTCCCTGCCTTTTCCGCTGCAGTTTCAGGGAGAATGAAAGGTAAGCAGTGTTTGAGGAGGAAATATAGGGAGAACAGCAAGGAAAATGAAGGAGAATTGATTGAGTGCAATACGCAGTCAGTGAAGGCTTAGTGAGAGCAATTCTCCCTCAAGACCGGGTGGTTAAGAGTACTAGTGCTACGAGAGAACCCTGTAGGACCTTACGTTTGCGTGACTCTTTAAACTGATCTTTATCTATGACGCAGCCACGCATCCATTACCCTGCTTAAGCTTTGATCTTAAGTCTTCTCACTTTGCGTATTTCGTACCATTCAATTAATTTCTGAGTAAACAAAAAATAGCGTCAAATTATTTGATGTACGCTTATTTCGGTCAAAGCGCAGAAATTGCGTCTTATGACTTTGACCCTTTCAGGACATTCTGTTCATGTCTGCCAACGCATTGAAATTGTACAAAGTGGTAGATTGAAAGTCAAATAGCCGAATTAGTTGATAGTGTTAGCTAGGTATTGAGTGAGGCATTTCGCTTGCAAAGCTCTTGGAAATGCAGCCAACTCATTCAAACCCGAACACT
>CP130733.1:15654884-15690215 GCA_030553155.1 Nippostrongylus brasiliensis | reverse complement strand
GCTGTCTGACGGAATGAGTCACGCGAAAAACCAACACGGGCATCAGTCATTGGGGTGAATTTTCCGCCGACATTACTCATCAGTTGATGATTAATTTCACCGGCTGCGGAATCGAAGAACTCCTGGGAAACTCAGCCTGCAGAGCGGGAAATTAGATTTTCACAATTGCAGCAGCCATACGAAATCTTCCTTTACTCTCATCCTTCTCGAATATTCCATTTAAACCTGTCAGTTACGTAGCTATAAAATCTAGCAGCTCCCAACCCAATTCTACGTTCAGGTAAAAAGTAAAGGTAAAGGTGTCGGCGTTGATCAGTCCCCGGAGGACGCGCCGCTGCATTCGTGTTCAATTCAGGATCGTAGAGGCACGGTGAATGCGTATTTGGCCTATACAATGACTTGCGGGGGCCAGCCGCTATGCCAGGTCAGTGTCTTTACCTTTCCAGACAAGTCTGGTACCAATTTACCCGACACCGGAGGGATGGAAGGCTTGGTTAGCCCGGGCCGGGATCGATCGCTCGACCGTGCGGGTGTCAGCAGCGCCTCTTACCACTGTACCACGCGGGCCCTTCAGGTGCAATAGAAGAAATAGGTCCTTATTCGAAGAATAGCTGCAGCCCTACAGAAAAAGTAAAAGTCCAAAAAATATCACTGAAAATAGAAAGTATTACAGTAATAAGACGAAGAACTTTAACAAATATCTATGGTCACCAACTTCGTGAGTAATTATTTGCGTCTGCTTTCATTCCCAGTTGATCTACAGTAGATCCTACAGTAAAGGAACTGCTGGAGCACTCGCTACCGATAGCTTCCCCTAGGTTGCGCCGTGCACTCAATTTCCATACGGTTTCGCAATGGTATCCTGTTTAGACACGGATTCGAGAGAACAGCCAATGATGCAGGTCAAGATCTCCTCACTGCTACTACTATTTATACCGGTTTACTGGATGGTTTAGCAAATACCATTTAGCCCACCCCTTGCGAGGAGGAGGCCTCGTTGGACCTCGAGGAGGATTGAACTCCAATCATATCTCCTATCAGTCCAGGGTGCTCCAGCCGCATCGAAAAAGGTTAAAGCTCCTTAACTACATACTGGGAAACTGATTTTTTTCAGTTCCTGGTAGAGGTCAGGTATCCGACTAGTTTATGGGTGATAAAGGTACGGTAAGCGTTAGGCATCAGTGGATATAAGAAGAGATCCCGTCGAGTGGTCGAGTGACCGATCCACGCCTGGGCTAACCAAGCCTTCCATCTCTCCGGGGTCGGGTAAATTGTTACCAGACTTTTCTGGGAAGGTAAAAACACTGACTTGGTATAGCGGCCGGCCCCGAAAGTCATTGTGTGGGCCAAATACGAATTCATTATGCCTCTACAATTTAACTTTAACTTACTTTAACTTTATTAGTCGCATGTGTACACATACGTGATAGAAAGAGAATAAACTCAACCAGGCACAAAACTTTGGAATGAAAGACGAGTACGCGGAGCATCCTTAGGGGACTGATCAACCCTGACCCGCTTGACTTTACCTTTATTGGGTATTAGTTACCGCAGAGTTCGAGGACACTGTAAGATATGCAGGTTGGCCTGTCATGTCCATTTAAGGTGATCCGTCAAATCACCCTAGGCACCGCTTCGACGGTGTAATTACCGAACGACGAGCATGACGTGGGATGGGTAACTTAATCAGATCCCCATGATTCAATCAGCTGCGAACCTCCACCAGCCAATGGACAGCTGCAGCGGTGCAAATCAATGTGAGCAAGAACGGGGAACTGGGAAAACTTTGAAATGAGAGCAAATCTCAACGAATCTATAGAGAGACCGGCGATAAAACCCTTTCAGCTGGTGGAACAGACATGCACTTGGCCCCGATCGAGCAGTTTCTTATCGGCGTAGGCTTGGTGCACTTGGTCTGCGCTCTAGCGCTCCATTTCATGAATCAAGTGGAACCTTTATAAATAAAAGAGGACCAGCGAGAAGATGAAGGAGAAAATTAATCGCTCACTTGAAATTAATCGCTTGATGGACACTCCAGAAAACTTCTGCATTCTCAGAACGAAAAGGTGAGAACCGTTGATTTCGAATAGCTTTAGTGCAATAAATTTGCCACATCAAGCTCGTCCCACTTTCAGGCCCTTCTTGTCCGCGGTCAGCAATTTTTTTCCAGGATCATGTATGTTCCCACTCCAGGAGGACCATCTCTACCCCGCGGACTTGGGTATTCTCCGGTATGGGTAGGAGCATGCGGTCTCGGGTAAATGGAGCACTATGGAATTTACCCTCTCATTTAGAGCTCCGTATTCTAGTTCCTAATCAGAAACTTTCCCGAAAAAATGCTGACTTCTTGGAGAATCAATCTTAAGAAATTTCTTTAATCTACAAACTTACAATTAGGTGGAGGCTCTCGACGAATATACGGAATTCGTAACTCGACCTATCAGCGTTTTTTTCTAAGGAATAGAAGTACGATCAACTTTTTAGCACGCAAACTACAAATCCGCGAGATTCGATCTCATTACGCTGTGAATCAGACCAGGAAGTGGATGGTCCCGGTCGAATAGAAGGTGCCATGTGGTATGGATAAAGCCGCATTTCCTCACGGGAAGCTGCTCCAATAGGTAATCAGATGAGGAGAAATTCAGAGAATTTCACCTATTATAAAGATTCTAGAAAGTGAATCAAGTAGGGCAGTTCTACAGGCTGCAGGCACAACCCACGTAATTGTGAGAGGTCCCAGAACAGCGTTGAAGGAATGAAAAATAGCCTAAAAAATGAAGAAAAGAAAAGTAGCCTTTGGATGACCGGAAGTAAGAAAGCCCTTTATTTTCAAAGTTTCAAACCATTTATTGGGCCTCTGAAGATGACGAACTGCTGGAAACGTTATGCCAGCTCCGCCTACTAACCTCTTCCAGCACAACAGCATTTAATAATTATATGGTAACATCAGGCCGAGGTTTCAAGATTAGAGAATTCATATAAAAATGAATCTAATTTATATGACAATGGGAATGATCACCATGAGAACCAGTGGCCCAAACAACACGAAGAACATTGGCGACGTTTATAATTACATCAGTTGCCACACGGCCGATGGTCGATTAACAGACCTATGAAGGCAGAACAGACTGACAACACGTTTTCCGAGGGACGAACGAGTGCAGGTGACAGAGTCTGGGCCGGTCAGAGACGATGATGATAATTTAAGAAAGATAGGGTTATGCTCTGAATTTTTGGTTTAGATTCACGAACGGTTTGCTAGAACTGCATACCAAAGCATATTCCGAATGGCGCTCAAATTGCGATTCACCAACGGGGTTTATTACGGGTTTACTTGGAGTTTCCAACCCTTTCTGATACATGTCATCGCCACAGCGAGGATTTAGAGGTTCCGATCCTGTAACCCCAAATGAGCCGTAACTATCACGACTACTTCTGCTAAATCTACTTCTCTACTGTAGATCTAATAATAGTGTCCAACAAAGGGTAATAAACAAAATGATGTTATTGTTGTAGTGACGAATTATAAGCAGCTATCGAGAGCAACTCCGAGGGTGCATTGATGAATCACGATCTGAATCACGAAGAATTCACGGCAGTGGAGTGCGCTAGATGCTTTCTGAACCCCCAAATAAGTAACTACAAAGCGCGTTAATGAATCACAATTTATGTCCTATTCGCGGTATGTTTCAGGGTTTATTTCGGATATACTGTTCGAGGAATTCGTGTGACTAGCAGGACGCGCTGCTTCTACCCGACATAGTCGAGTGATCGATCTACCCCCGGGTTAACTAAGCCTTCCATTCCTACAGGGTCGAGTAAATGGTTACCAGATCTATCCGGTAATGTAAAGACACTGACTAAGACAGCGGCTAGGTCAACGTTCAGATCTAATAGGATGCGATTCTGACAGGTTTACTTTACAAATGCTTGGCGGTCAAGGGTAAGTTCAACGGCATATAAACCCCAAACGAGCCCGAATAAACCTGATATCGCGCTGAAGAATCACGATTAGCCATTCGAGGGATCCAAACTCTTGCGAGGCGAACCCACTACGTTGGAACCTGTACGAATCGCCAAATAATTCTCAGAATTCCCAAGTAAACCCCAAGGTAAAACAGTAAACCCTACGCATACCCACATTAGCTCTACTTCTATCAGGTTGTAAACAAAGTTCTGTCCTTTTCCGCTCTCCCCTGATGTCACTGAACATCAAATTCAAAGGGAAAGACGAATAATCAACGGGTTGTGCTTTTAGGTTCTTCTCGATTTAATAGTTCTTCTCCTCACAGAAGTACTTCTTTGACAATTACTCACGATTCCTGATTTATTATAGAGCTTCAAACACAGCAAAGCTGAGATGGTTTTCTGAAAGAATTCACCCAGCCAGTCCAAACTTTGCTGAGTCGGTTGAAGTGAGGGCACCATTTGATGGACCTTTGGTCGTTAATCTTTGTATTCAAAAGGAAGTGAGAAAAAAGAAGCCATCACGGTAGCTTCAAAACGTTCATGAATCTGGATCATGGTTTAGTGGAAGGGCAGTTCTAGGAGTCCAGCAAAGGAGAGACTAACGTCGTCGGGGGTTGCTCTACGTCGGCGATTATTCGTGGACGCGCCGTGTACGACAACGGAAAGGGATTTGAAGCTTTAGTCGATGGCATTACCGCCGCCGTCGCTGCCGTCGTCGTCCGATCGAGCGCAAACAGAGCATTATAGAGCGGTTGATAGAGCACCCCAAGAACCGGTTCCCCGAAGAAAACCACCGCGAGAACTGTTCAGCGGGTTATCTCAAGGTACTGCCGAGCAGAGTCCACTTGGGCGGCGAGACCACCTTCAAAGAAAAAGGACAAGTAAACACTTCATCCATGACGTTTACAGTCGCGTAAAAACCGGGAAGATGGGTAAGAACTCGGGCTTACAATGTCGTTAGGGTTAGGTAAGCATCAGTGATCGGTTTTATCAATTTTGAACAACGAACAGCTCTGCTGATTCAGCTGGAACGCGGGTATCGTATGAAGGTATAACAGTAGAACCTAGCTGGGTTGACAACAAGTAGTGGCTGGAGTTTCCCACCATTTTTTATCCAGTCGTCTTCTTTATCATACCTCTTACTCTTTAAATTCACTGTACCTCTCAAAATAAGGTGATAGGAAGGGTGGTGGTTAGCTATGCTCTTCTAAACCTTGATATCGATAAATCTCGCATTTATCACGCCTTTAGAAACCTTCAAAGGTTGCCAGGCTTCTGGATGAATACAGGACCATACGCCACTAAAAGCGATTGTTTCTTCCAACAACCTAGAAAGGCATAAGGTTAACAAACCCAAAGGTAGAGGTAAAGCGGCCATCTCAGACGATTCTCCCGAGAACGCGCCACGCATTCGTCTTCCTTTCGAGAACAGTAGAGGCATGGCGAGTGCGGGTTTGCCCTCGACAATGACAAGCGGAAGCCAACTAAGGGTCTTGAACTTCCCTCACAAGTCTGGTATTAATTAACCCGAATACGGATGGATAGACCCTTGGTTTGCCTAGCCTGGCATCGAACCCTCGATCATGCGAATGCCAGTAGCGCTTCTTATCACTGCACTATGCGAGCCTATAATGATTGTAATAAGTAGAAATCGTGATAATACAGACGACTGGATAATAATGAAGTGAAAAATTCTAACTGCTACTCGTATATTAACCCAGCCGGGCCCTACCGCTGGGCCTACATACCCTGCCTGCCTTCCGGCTGAACTAGCTGAGCTGTTGACACAGAATCGATTCCAAAAATAGTGAAAGGATGGCACGAAGTACCACTGGTACTTATGATGACTCCACTGATACGTATCGTTATCAGGAGGCCAGGAAACAGTTAAAAGTACAATAAAAAATCTGAGAAAAAAGGGAGTCAATGGATACATACCGATAATTTTGTAAAGATTTACACGAGAAGAGTGCGACGTCGCGCTCGCGACGAATCAAGATGAGATCAATTGTGGAAGGTTCTAGCAGAAAACCTTTGGCCGCTTTTGGCGTGAAGCCGAAAAATACGATATTTATTTATTTATTTATTTATTTATTTATTTATTTATTTATTTATTTATTTATTTATTTACTTATTTATTTTCTGTAGGAACGTATGCTTTCACACGTGTAGAAAAACCCAGGCAAAAAAACACAAATTCCAAACAAACAGAAACTCTACTACTAAAGGACTAAGGGACTAAAGGAATTAGAGAAGAAAACCAAGGCTATTCGGACACGGAATGGCGCCGTGGTGTTAATTCTTCTTCCGGTATGTTACGACATAGGCGTGTGTGGCCGAAGGGAGCGCTGGGGCAGCAATTTTGCCGCTGGGCAACCAGAAGAGTGATTCACGCCAGGACGACGGCGAAAACATCGACAGCAGCAGCAGCCGGCCGACGCCGTAGATAAAGGGACGACGACGCCGGAGGCAAAGTATTAACTCGTCGTCGCCGGAATTCACTTTACGATGCAGATTTTACACACCCACATCCGCGATGACGACCAATCCACGTAGACCTTCTGAATACCGGGAAATGAGCGGCAAGTACCTCCTTCCCGGGCTAGGAGAACGGCGTTAGTAAACCCCGGAAGGGATTCTTATCTATCTTACTCACCTACTTAAAGCGCCCACATAGTGCAGTGGTAAGAGACGCTGCTGACTAGCGCATGGTCGAGCGATCGATCCTCGCCGGGCTAACCTAGCCTTAAATCCGTCTGGGGTAGGACAAATCGGTCAAGAATTGTGTCAAAGTGTACGGTTCTGTTGCGACCACTTTCCGAAGTGCTGCTGAAGTGAGAGGAAAATGATGGATTCCTCTTCCATGAATTCTTTAGCATGGTTATGAAGATAATTCTCATCGTATCAAATATGCTTAATATCGCATTATTTCATTTTATTCCGTTTTTACTGTTGTAGGGACCGCGTGGTACGGTGGCAAGAGGCGCTGCTGACACCCGCACGGTCGAGCGATCGATCCCGGCCTGGGCTAACCATGCCTTCCATCCCTCCGGAGTCGGATAAATTGGTACCAGACTTGTCTGGTAAGGTAATGACACTAACCTGGAATAGCGATAGGCCCTCGCAGGTCATTGTATAGGCCAAATATGCATTCACCATGTGTCTACCATTCTGAATGGAATAAGAATGCGGCGGCGCGTCCTCAGGAGACTTATCAACGCCGGTTCCTTTACGTTTACCCTGACTTCCCTAGTTCTTACCCACTGTACAGGGCCCCAGATGCCCTGAAAAAACCGACAGACATCAGAGACCAAATGCGCGAGCTCGTTGCGGATTAGCGCATGAAGAGGCTGCTCGAAGCCAATTACCCCTGATGACACCGAGTAATTGATGTACGCGGTCAACCGACTCACCCGTACGCATTGTAGGGCTCTCCACCAGCCCAACCAATACCCATATGCCCCGACGGCTGCAAGACCCTTTCGGAAACTCAGAAATCTATCAATGGAAGTGAATTCATTTGAAAAGTAAAGGTGAGAAGGGAGAGCAGGCTCTCGCTAGCCGGTTGCTATTGATTAAGCCATGCACTCGACTTGGCCAGAATCGTAAAATCATCAGGAAGACGCACTCGAGCTTCTAATGAGAAGTCGCGATAGTTAGTGCCTTCGAGTAACTGCGGAAACTGGTATCTAATCAGCCACCCTGAAGGACGGCCCGGCAGATCCCAGTAGGAGATCGATCTCCCGACGGTCCGACGAAGCAGCGCCTGTTACCAGATCAGCACAGGGCTTTTTAGTTGAATAATAATAGGTCAAATAAGTCTCTCATAGTCGTAGTGCCAATGTTCCTAACCTAATGTGGTCACTCTTCGTTAACGCGTAAACGATTTTTTGCCTTCCACTGATTTTTATCGGAAAATCGCAACTTCTGAGGTTTGAGGTGCAACTTCAAAAGGTAAAATTCCGATTTGTGGATTTGAGGGTATTGTGAAGCTGGTTTTCAATAGGACCGGTAGAAGATGTAATTAATGTACAATATTAATTTCGGCACTTTTCCTCTTAATGCCCAATTATCATATCACAACCAAGCGTACCATATCATGCTCATAGCTTAATGCACATCCTTGAAGCGGTTTTATCATATCGCGCAAGCCAAAATCAATTTATTATCAAGCTGTTAAACAAAATTAACGACTTATCTAAGCTACAAAACAGCTTCATACGATAACCTCTAAAACATCTCTCTTTTGGAAAAACTCATTCTTGCGAAGAAAAAGCGGCTTTTTCTTTCTTATCAGGCTCTTATTTCTTACCATAGGTGGATGGGAAATGGTATGATATCGAATAGCACGGTATGATAAGGCCGCTCCAAAGGTGTACATTGAGATACGAGCATGATATGATACGGTTGGGCATGATATGATAATTGGGCATTACGAGGAAAAGTACCTTAATTTCTTCTACCTCACGAGTTCGAAACGGTAGGGCGTTGAATAGTGAATTTTCACCTAACAAACTTGCGATGTAGAAGAAATTAATGTTATAAATTGATAACATCGAGACCAAGGTTCAATGAAGAGAGAACTTAAGGATTGTAAATCTAGAAGAAAATTTTTGATTAGCCAAAAACTGCTCCTTCAATGGAGATAGGGAATGGGATGAGCCGGAAGACGACGAGAAACTATTCATTTACGCTCGGCTTGAAACTGGCTGAATGGTCGGCCAGATGGTTGAGCGCGCAATCCTGATTAGACGCCTCTTTCAGGCTCAATTAGAGCGCTGAGAATGTAGCACTCGTGCCTATTACTGCACAAATATTAGTCTCGTACTGGATAGAAGATATCTTCGAGGCCGTGAGGGATCTCGCCCGACGAGAACGACAGCCAGAGAAGGCCGGATAGAATTTCAGCACTTTACTTCTTGGTGATCTGCGCGAGTCTTTGCAGGAAAGCCTGGCGATGGGATTCGATTACAGCCGCTAGACGTTGACTACTTGACGTGGAACTCTCGGATTCAGAAGGCAACGGGAAAAGGGCAAGCGTTGATGGGTCTCCTGAGAACGCGCCACGCATTCGTCTTCCGTTCAGAACCACAGGTGCATGATGAATACGTTTTTGGATAATGCAATAATTTGCACAGGCCCATCGCTGTACAAGTCAGAGTCGTAAGCCTCCCAAAATCTGGCACCAATTTACCCAACTTTAAGGTAAACAAGAGTCGGCAACCCGGGTCCAGATTCATCATTGGTGAACCCCCGATAGACCCCGAGATATAGCCCGAACAGAGCCCACCTTTGTCTACCTATCCTAAACTTCCTATGTTAAACGCAATCTCTCATCGACTCTACCGTCCGGTTCTGGTTGCGCCGCGGTTTCGGAGACCGCTCGTCCGTTCATGAATCTGGGCCCCGGGCGAATATCGACTGCTCGACCCCTCGTAGTTAGGTGAAGTGAAAAGGTAAAGGTGTCGACGTTGATAAGCCACTAAGGACGCGCCACGCACTCGTGTTCCATTCAGAATCATGGATGCATGACGATTGCGTATTCGTTCCATGCAATAATTTGCGTAGGCTGTAAAAGTTAGAGTCGTCACCTTCCCAAAAACGAATTTACCCAACCCAGAGGAATCGCTAGGGCGAAGATCGATTGGTATCAGAAACACTTCCTACAAAATGCACGGCCCTCGCCTTCAGGTCATATTTACCACTGCAGAAACCGCGGTTCAAGAAAAATAGAGATTACGGTCACATCTCGTACGAAGGAATGGTTTCCCTCTGGAGTCTTGTTCCCCAAGAGTTCAAAAGATGGCGAGAATCAGAATTCTAAATGAAACGGACACGAAATGTGTCGCACGGAAGAGGATTCGTTTGCATGCCGAAGGCAGTTGAAGGACAGCAATTCCGCGCTGAGGAATGTGAAGCAATCCATTAATTAAACCCAGCCTCATGCCATCCTGACGGCAAAGAACCAGTCATAAAACGGTCGGCGTTGCGAAACGAGCGGAAATCGACACGAACGGAGACGTGAAGCAGAATGACGAATAAATCAACCGAGTTTGGAGTGGATTAAAGGAGGTAAAGTGGTGCAGTGGCAAGAGGCGCTGCTGACACCTGCACCGTCGATCGATCCTCGTCCGGGTCAACCAAGCCTTCCATCCCTCTGCGGTCGGGTGAATTGGTACCAGACTTTTTTGTAAAGGTAAAAACACTGACTTGGTATAGCGGCGTAAGTCACTGAGTAGGCCAAATATGCATTTACCGAGCCTCAGCGATGTCTCAGCGATCCTGAATAGAATACAAATGCGTTGCGCGTCCTAAGGGGACTGATCAACGCCTACACCTTCACCTTTACCTTTTCAAAGTGAAGTGGCCATATCATCAGTCTCCCTTGGATGCGCCACGCAATCGTCTTCATCTCATAATCGTAGAGCCAGCTGAATGCGTGTTTGGTCTATACAATGATTTGAGGAGCCAACCTCTGTTCGTGTCCGTGTTTTCACCTTCCCAGACAAGTCTGATACCAATTTCTCATAGGTAATTATGCCAGGTGGGGCATAGGCAGACGGTAACCCTTCCGAGTAGAGTTCGAGAAAGAAAAAATCGCGCCAGGCTTGTACCTCAAGATAATTAGGGGAAAATATGTAGAACAAATGAGTAGAAGCTCTCACGAAGGAGTAAACAGGCCAAAGAGCGGATTTCTAGAGCATTATGGGAAACGAGCAGTTCATTACCAGAAAATTCAAAGCAAGGGAGCCTATATTCATCATCCTGACAGGTTCTGGTAGGCTGAGTGGCCTACAAGGGTAGGGTCAAAACAGTGATTTGGTATAGCGGCGCAAGTCATTACATAGGGCAAATACGCATTTACCAAATCTCAGCATTTACTTTACCTATTTTTAAGGTAAAGTGATCATATCATCAGTCTTCTATGGATGCGTCACGCAATCGTCTTCATTTCATAATCGTAGAGCCAGCTGAATGCACATTTGGTCTATACAAATCGTTGATGACCGTAGGAAAATCCTGATTTCCTATTGTTGACGTCGATCGCCCACCCTCGGCTTTCAGCTAGATGAAAAATGATAAGCTGAGGAAATCTACCTGGCTCTTCTAAGGAAACAAACCAGATAAGTGAACCGTACAATTTCGATACTCCGGATTTGAATATTTCTCATTCCATCCACAATTCTCGTAACCGGGGTAACACCGACAGATAACATGTTTACCATCTTCCGACCATTTCAGAGGTGATCAATACACCTAATCGTAAGATCAGTTAGAAGTTACGCACGTATCGTATCGTCTGATTGTGCCCTACCTGACATAATTACTTACGAGAAATTGGTACCAGACTTGTCTGGGAAGTCAAAGCACTGGTTCTCTCTTCTTGAAACCTCGGAATGGTGTCATAGAAATCCGTACAGAAAATCCCTCGATGTGTTCGCTCAAGACCAGCGAAAACACCGAAGAAAACAACTTCTGACCTGCACTTTTCCCAGTTTCGGAGAAAATCCGGTTCATGAAATCTTCATGAAACCCAGTAGGAGAACAGCTAATCCAGTAACCCACTCCCTGCGAACAAAGAGGAATGTTGAACAGAATGTAACAATCCGAAAAAGGACCTCTTTTTCAAGGAGCCGGCGACGAATGGCAGCTGAATTGTCGGCCACCGGAAAGGAATGTTCGAGTAGTTATGTTGACACAGACTTCCTGTCGCCCGAATTTCCCTCAGGCGTCGATTAGCGACCGTCGGAATTGTTTGTACGTCTACGGAAATGGCAAATGAAACTACCTTTTTTGATTAAGTGCACTTTTCCGTATCGCTAACTCTGACGGGGTAACAACAACACGTCGCCCGAGCTTACCGAGGGTTTGGTGGGTCAAGTGGCAGCACCTGGGTAAAACAAGAGGTGGTGGCGCTAACTTGGTTCCACACAGAGTTCTTCAACTTAGTCCTTTTCAACCTGGGTAACGGTGAAGTTATTGAGCTTTCAAGAACCCGACGCCCTCTGTCCCGACAATCTCTAAGGTTTACCCAAGCAGGTAGTTAGAGCCAAAAGCTCTCAATTCAAAGATCGGATTGTCTTCTATTAGCAACGAGGGATCGCTGTCGTCAGCAAGAACATTTTTACTGGAAAATGTCAATCGCAGCCGCCACCCACACGAATTGTTGACCATGTCGAGCTCTTGGCTTATTTCGTCACCAAGAACGTGAATGAAACCATGGTTACCTTCCTGAAACCATAGATCGCATGGGTAAGATCCCACCCTGAGAAGTCAACAGAAGCCTATATTAAAGGAGTTCCAACTTGAGGTGTACTGCAGACGAGAAGGGGAGGACAAGCTATGAGAAAGAGTATAGGAGTGGAAGGGTTAGAGAAACCTAAGGAATGCGGCTAACAAATCGTGAGAAGGGGAAAGGTTACGGAGTTTAGGTGGAGAAGTAAGCTAAGGATAATCTCAATCTTAAGGCAAACGTTAACCTTGGGTATGTTCCACTCCGGGAACGGCTCACACTGATGTCTGTCCAGCCGTACGCCATCGAAGTCGAGGCCAACTGTGTCATTCTTTTTCTTCCCTTGCGCTGTTTGGACCAAATTAGCGATTCGTGGAGTGCGTCCAGCGATTCGGTCTCCGGGGAGCTGCCGAAGACACAGATCTCAGCTCAAGATGACAGAGGTATAGTAAGGGGATGATGAGATGATAAGGATGAAGGATGACCGCTAATAGATAAAAAAGGTAAAGCAGCAGCTGTCGCGATATTACTGCCCTAAGTTCGTTCGCGGTTGATCAGTTTTCTAAGATCGCGCCACGCATTCGTGTCCCATTCGTAATCGTAGAGGCATGGTAAATGCGTTTTTAGCTATACAATAACCAGCAGGGCAGTCCGCTTACCTTACTAGGTGAGTTTAACACTAATTTACCCAGCCCCCGACGAGATGGAAGACTTGCTTAGCCTGGGCGGGGATCGATCGCTTGGCTGAGCAGGCGGTACCAGCGCCTCTTATTAAATTGCAACGCCAAGAGACAAGACCAGAATTTCGCGAGGATACCATGGTTACCCAGAAAGATAAATGCAGATGAAGCTCACGATCTTCCGACGCCTGAGGCAGTTAGTGCCAGTCGGCGGATGCTCATAAGTAATGGGATTCCATAAATTGACGAGATATCGTTGTATGTGTCTTGGAAGCCAAACACGAGACGACGTCGCGCGGATTAGCAAAGATCAGCAACCATAAATGGATAGAATCACTAGAGAAGGCAACGAGACAATGTACACTGGCTCATCCACGACCATAGATGAGAAAAGGCTTTGGCGAAACGGCTTCGAGCAGAATCTACTCGACGAAGAAATCGCTCTCTGAGATAGCTTAACCGGACGGCGCCTACTCAAAAATAATAGGAGAGATTTGTTGACCCAGGGATAACTTCAGTGCAGCCCATCATCCGTAAAGCGATAGAATCGCAAGAGACGACAACGAAACAATGTAGTAGATTGTTCAAAGTAGATGGAAATTTTGAAGTTTCAACGTTGTTTTTACGCGGTTCTGCAGTTTTACGTGCATTTGTCATGCACTACTCGTCCATTTGATTCCCTTACAAATACATTTTAGTTCCATATCAACCAAGAGAGCTGATGAAGTTTAGCCGGATGAAACTCACTCAGTGGTTGGGGCAGAACCCGTATATCTCACTATCAGGGTTGGCTTTGTTGTAGGTCGTCAATGGGGTAAACCAAGGGAGCTGGTAGAGCTCACCCTTCATTGTTCCAGAAAATCCCTTGTGAAGCTGCGGTTCATACCCGTTTCTTTGAGAGGAGATAGAAAGAGTGATAATAGTCGAGGTTAACGCCCTGGGTAAAATCCAACCGGCCAATGAAGGAAACTGTTTTTCTATCAAATTTTTGTGAGCCAAAAACAGCTATTTTCACTTCACAAAAGCTTCGACTCAAAAAGTAATCGACCCCTTAATCGGTGACTAACCACAACTACAGAAAATGACGTGGTATATTCAGAAAAGGGCCCAATTAGGAATGACTCATCACTAAGTAACGCACGACTCTGCTACTCCCATCCAGGTTACTATTTACCCAGAACCAGGTAAATGGCAGACAGAAAGGAAAATGCGACGTTCAGCCACCAAATGTCAAGAAGTGGCCAAAGAGTCAGGTGAGTAAATGGCTGATTCACGTACTAACCTGGTTCGATGAATCAGCATAGAATACATCAGAAATGAGAAATTTCAAGGCAAATTATGTCAAATAAAAAGATAGAGGAATGCGGCGTTAAGTCCAACAAATCTCGAGTAACCCTATAAAAGCCTAGATTCTCAGACGCATCGACAAAGTTCTTCGCACCTTTGATCCAGGTAGCTATTAACCTAGAACCGGGTAAGCGACAGATAGAAGGGAAATAGGCAATTTTCCCAACTGCTTGCTTTCTGCGGCTGTAAATAGAAAGATAGAAAAGGTAAAGCATCGTACGATGAAAAGACAGGGTAGGGTTATCTCAGACTGGTAAGTTCAGACTTCCCACAACCAAGACACTAGACAAACGTCGGACAAGGACATCAACATTTCGAGAAAAGTGCTTCGGCTGAAGGTACGAAAACACACAAGCTCAGAGTATAGCCGCAGGGCAGGAGAGGGTTTACAAGGAGAGAAAGAAGACGGAGATGTGGTTCGTCGTGTAGTGACAAAGTAGTGGCGGGTTGTTTTCGCTGTTGAAGCTGTCGGGGTGGAGGGGGCAGCTTCACGGCACGTAGAAGGGGTGAAAAGATCGAGAGAGCGTAGAAATGAATGCGCGAAGGGCGCGATGCTCGAATGCGTGTGACAAGCTAAGCAGTAATCGAAAAAGAGGCGGGCCCCCGTCGGAGGAGTGTCGGGGGGGGGGGGGTGTGTGAGCCGAGAGAGAGCGCCGAGAGGGCCCCCGGGCGGCCGACGAGGGGCGCGAAGGCGGAGCACCCCGCTGAGTGAGCAGCTCCTGCTCGGCCACCACGATGGGCGACGGGCTTCTCACCCTACCCCCGCTCCGGAGCCCCGAGGCTGTTGGCTAGGCAACGGCAGCCATCCTACGCTCCGCTTCTTCCGCTTCAGGCGCTCCCTTCCTCTCAGAAGAGGTACTCTCAGATGCCCGGAGCGGGGCACATCCGGCCGACGGGGCTCATCCGGCTCTTCGCCGACTCGCGCACCCCCTCAGGCAACATCCGCTTCTGACGTCCGAAGACCAGTGGCTGGCAACAGAGTGACACACCTTGCTGATATACAGCTCAAATAACCAAACGAAATGAGGTTAAAGTCAAATGGTCAGCGTTGATCTGTCACCAATGGATGCGCCATGTAATCGTTTCTCATTTAGAATCGTGAAGACGTGGTGAATGCTTATTCGGCCTATACAGTGACTGGCGGATAGAGTCTTTATCTTCACCGAAAAGTATGGTCGCAATTTAACCAGCCCCAAATGAAAGGCCAGCCCGGGACAGGTCTATGAGGGGGTCATTGGTGCCCCTACCATTTCACCGCGCTTCCTTCAAACTTATTATGCGTTATTTATTTATTTATTTATTTGTTTGATACACGAGTGGGCTCGTGTGGGTGACAACACTGGGGCCTTTGAAATCAAAAAAGACAAACACGATACAGTACGAATATCGACAACGCTAAAAATATCTGAATTATGTTGAAAAGAATAACGGAGGTCGCACACAGTGGCGAAAATGAGCCAGATAAACAGCTAACAAAAATCGGAAAACATTTGAGATTGCAACTTAAGGGTTGGAGCAGCGACTACGAATGGAACTAAAAGATGATCACCTAAGTGGGATAGCACCTTTTTTGCTGAGGTTGCCGTAAGCTAAGCAGACCCTATGGGTGAAAAAGCTACGTCTGCAAGTAAGCTTGGCTCTAGCAAGATCATATCTTACACATCCTCTCCTCGTGGTTGCTGTCCTCAATTTCAATAAGTCTGAGGCCTTGATACCACAACTATGATGAGCGATTTTGTGAAAAAGTATCAAATCGTTTCTTTTCCAGTGTTTTCAAGCCAAGATTGAAATTCCTTTCGATACTGTAGGGTATTACCATATGAAAAAGAGGACCAAACAAGGGATTTTATGGACAAGCCACGCATTCGTCTTCGTTTCACACTCGCAGAGGCATGACGAAGTGACCTATCGCTGTCTTCACCTTGTCAAATAGGTCACGTACCAACTTACCCAACCTTGGAGTGAAGGAAGGCTTGGTTAACAAAGGAGTGGAACTCGACCCGTTGCTCTCATTTCCGGACCATCGATTCTCCGAAGCGTACTGAACCCGAAAATCCCAAAAACCCATGGTAAATGCAACCTTTCGGACAATCTTGCGTAAATTGGTGGGCGGCGAACCGCCCATGAGAGGACTGGGTTAGAACAAACATCTGTCCGTTTTTGCATGCCATTTCAAAAAGGTGCTATATGACATCGCTTCAACGGAAAAATCGAATTAAAATTGCCAGAAAACGGTCGAGCAGAAAGAAGAACCCATCGCTTCGCGAACATCTATTCAGGTAGCTCGTTCGAATTCTGTTTTACTAACACAACTAATCTAACGAGTCGGAAACTAAAATCGAATAAGATTAGTGTTTTCTAGGTAGATAAGTCTAAGTAGATACATATTTTAAAACAAGCAAAAAATTCAAAAACGGTCTATTTTTGTTTGAGATGATTCTTTGTACTGGAAAGAGCAACCCAGATATTTTTGACAACAAGGAATCTAGTGCAACTAACGCCGTTTCGTAAAGACGAGCGCGAAGTGTGAAACTGGCGAACATACGGTGGATTCATACTTTTGAAAAGCCCTATATCGTAATCGCGCGGAATTCGCCGGATTCTCCTTTCCATCTTTACAGAAGATTCCCTTGAGATGTTCCATACATTCTGGCAGAAAAGATCTAGATATGAAAGAAAAGTCAGAAGAGTCGAAAATGCCGCAGAACCGTCTACATAGGCACCATAATTAGGGAACTGCTTGGGCTAAATGAAGAGCCGACGCGATCCAGGGAGCTCGGCGCTTGGTCTGTAATGTTCCGAAGAGTTTACTGAACGTGTTTGTTTACAGTATGATATCGATTGTTATCAGCCGAATTAAAAATTGGATGCCAAATTGAAATTTTGAAATTGAATTGAATGAAAAATCCGATCGATGAGCCCACACCTATGTATGTAATAAGCTTTTCTCCCGTCGAGGCGATAATCAGCTTAATCAGCCAGTCAGATATATTTAACGCAGATGATTAGCTCCTTCAGCGAAAAAAATGTCGAACAACAAGAGCTTAATGACTTATATTACGGTAGTGGCGGTGAGCGTGGTACAGTGATAAGGGGCGCAATTGACAACTGCACGGTCGAGCGATCAATCTTCAAGTCCTCGTCAAGTCCTTCACCGCTCCGACTGCCCCAGGCGTATCTGGGAGGAAGAACATTCCTCTCCCTTCCTCTTCTGAAGGGAAGAGGAATGCAAGGAACGTCCTTAAGGGACCTATAATCAGGGGTGTGCGGAAATTTTTTTTCAAAAAAGCGGAAGGCGGAAGACGGAACGGAAATGGCCAAAAATGGCCGGAAACCGGAACGCGGATTACGGAAGCCGGAAATAGTGCAAAAATCATTAAATTATTGGAAATTAGAAAAAATGGACCTCAAAAAGTTCTCATTTCTGTTTCTAAAGGTACCTATAAAGTGCTTGTTTTGTTTCCACTAGTATCTATTATTTTGGTGAAGCTGTTCAACGTTTGGTGATCGCTCCAAGGCAAACGGTGGAAATTCATCTCTATAAACTTCATTATAAACCGAAGACAAGTACGAAGGGAGAGACAAGCTTATTTGGCGCGATAGACAAGAATGCTTTTTAAAAAAGAACTGAAAGCCTAAAACGAGCCTTTTATGGTGGAGAAACAGCAGTTTTTCATGACGCTGGGGGAGAAAGGCTTTTTTTCATATCGTTTACTATGAAACCAGCAGGAGAAAACAATCTATCGCACTCGGACGATGTGGCAGGAGCCGACAAATATGTACTTCATTGCAAGTTTCCTTAAAGGGGGGGGGTGTACTGTACATCGCTGCATTGGTTTCATTCCATCAGAATCCGAATGAATCGCATCGACGTCAGCACAATAACTTCAGTCTCCATTTCGTTAGCTTGCACAGTAGGGGCCTTCGATTTTTTCTTCCGTTTCCGTGTTCCGCCCAAAAAAGAGCGGAACACGGAACGGAACGGAAGGATCAAAAATGGCCGAAAACCGGAATTCGGAACACGGAAACGGAACTTCCGCACACCCCTGCTGATAATGGTCACCATTTACTTACTCTAACCGCTTTCTTCTAATTTATGCTTACTTAATTGCTTACCTAGACGACCTGGGCCCAGACTCATCATTGGTAAACCCGCGATAAACCTCGAGATATAGCCCTAACGGCGCCCACCTTTGTCTACTTATCCTAAATCTCCTATGTTAAACACAATCTCTCATCGACTCTGCCGTCTGGTTCTGGCTGCGCCACGGTTTCTGAGACCGCTCGTCCGTTCATGAATCTGGGCCCTGGTCTCACCGATCGTAATCTAATTTATCGTGACGCTGACAAAAATTGAATAAGTGGTTAAAGAATATTCCATGTACGACTTTCGATAAATCTCGGCTTTGTGAATCCGTAGCATTATTTGGCGTTTAGCAGACGACCGAGATTGATATCCGTTCCGTATATAATAATCGAGTAAGCCCTTGCGGGCACTCCTCCCGAGACACGCTATTGCATGCTTTTCACCCTGGCCCTCCTCGAAGGCCGCGCTCACTGCTGTTTACTCTGACTTCAGCTCTCCGCCGAGGCCGCGCTCTCTACTGTTCTCACGCGCTTTTCACTCTTACCAAAAACAACGCTCTCTGGCGCATGCACGCTGCACCCCTAACCAAGCGATGGTGTCTGCAACATGCGGTTCACGAGATCGAGTCGCGATCAGTGAAATGGAGTTACCAACTGTGATAAACCGCTGAAAGCAGTGATAAAATAGCACCGATGCTCTTCTGCTCAGCCATCACTGCTTCATTGTCCTACTGTGGATATCTAACTACAGAAGAAAAGCTGAAAGCAGTTATAAAACAGCATCCGTGCTCTTCTGCACAACCAACACTGTTTCATTGCCCTCCTATGGATAACGAGCTATAGGAACATGCCTCAAATAACAATAACGCCGGTGTTTCATTCAGAGTACAATTCGGTGAATCTTCGGCGCTGTTCGCGGTTGTATGGCTGCACTGGCCACACTCTTTTTTCCGATAATGCTAATCAACGGGTCCGTCGCAAACGAGTCTTGGGTACTTTTCTATACCACCACCGCTCACCACCACCCTTCTCACTACATGTATACGGTCCTTGAAACGGTGATTTACCGAAGCCGCTCTTTGACTGGATTTTTCGAAAAATCGGAGGTTTACGCTGGATTCTTCGGAAATTCGTAGGTTTACAGCTAGGTTCAGTCAAATTCACAAGCATTTAGTGACGCTTCTACAGCGTAGTACTCACGGAGCCATTTTTCGAAAAATCGGAGGTTTACTGCTAGGTTCAGTCAAATTCACAAGCATTTAGTGACGCTTCTACAGAGTAGTACTCACGGGGCCCAGTCAAAGAGCGGCGAAGCCGCTCTTTGACTGGATTTTTCGAAAAATCGGAGGTTTACGCTGGATTTTTCGGAAATTCGTAGGTTTACCGCTAGGTTCAGTCAAATTCACAAGCATTTAGTGACGCTTCTACAGCGTAGTACTCACGGAGCCATTTTTCGAAAAATCGGAGGTTTACTGCTAGGTTCAGTCAAATTCACAAGCATTTAGTGACTCTTCGACAGAGTAGTACTCACGGGGCCCAGTCAAAGAGCGGCGAAGCCGCTCTTTGACTGGATTTTTCGAAAAATCGGAGGTTTACACTGGATTTTTCGGAAATTCGTAGGTTTACCGCTAGGTTCAGTCAAATTCACAAGCATTTAGTGACTCTTCGACAGAGTAGTACTCACGGGGCCCAGTCAAAGAGCGGCGAAGCCGCTCTTTGACTGGATTTTTCGAAAAATCGGAGGTTTACACTGGATTTTTCGGAAATTCGTAGGTTTACCGCTAGGTTCAGTCAAATTCACCAGCATTTAGTGACGCTTCTACAGAGTAGTACTCACGGAGCCACTGGATTTTTCGAAAAATCGGAGGTTTACACTGGATTTTTCGGAAATTCGTAGGTTTACCGCTAGGTTCAGTCAAATTCACAAGCATTTAGTGACGCTTCTACAGAGTAGTACTCACGGAGCCACTGGATTTTTCGAAAAATCGGAGGTTTACACTGGATTTTTCGGAAATTCGTAGGTTTACCGCTAGGTTCAGTCAAATTCACAAGCATTTAGTGACGCTTCTACAGAGTAGTACTCACGGGGCCCAGTCAAAGAGCGGCGAAGCCGCTCTTTGACTGGGCCCCGTGAGTACTACTCTGTCGAAGAGGATTTTTCGAAAAACTGGATTTTTCGAAAAATCGGAGGTTTACACTGGATTTTTCGGAAATTCGTAGGTTTACCGCTAGGTTCAGTCAAATTCACAAGCATTTAGTGACGCTTCTACAGAGTAGTACTCACGGAGCCACTGGATTTTTCGAAAAATCGGAGGTTTACACTGGATTTTTCGGAAATTCGTAGGTTTACCGCTAGGTTCAGTCAAATTCACAAGCATTTAGTGACGCTTCTACAGAGTAGTACTCACGGGGCCCAGTCAAAGAGCGGCGAAGCCGCTCTTTGACTGGGCCCCGTGAGTACTACTCTGTGGAAGAGGATTTTTCGAAAAACTGGATTTTTCGAAAAATCGGAGGTTTACACTGGATTTTTCGGAAGTTCGTAGGTTTACCGCTAGGTTCAGTCAAATTCACAAGCATTTAGTGACTCTTCGACAGAGTAGTACTCACGGGGCCCAGTCAAAGAGCGGCGAAGCCGCTCTTTGACTGGATTTTTCGAAAAATCGGAGGTTTACTGCTAGGTTCAGTCAAATTCACAAGCATTTAGTGACTCTTCGACAGAGTAGTGCTCACGGGGCCCAGTCAAAGAGCGGCGAAGCCGCTCTTTGACTGGATTTTTCGAAAAATCGGAGGTTTACACTGGATTTTTCGGAAATTCGTAGGTTTACCGCTAGGTTCAGTCAAATTCACAAGCATTTAGTGACTCTTCGACAGAGTAGTACTCACGGGGCCCAGTCAAAGAGCGGCGAAGCCGCTCTTTGACTGGATTTTTCGAAAAATCGGAGGTTTACTGCTAGGTTCAGTCAAATTCACAAGCATTTAGTGACGCTTCTACAGAGTAGTACTCACGGGGCCCAGTCAAAGAGCGGCGAAGCCGCTCTTTGACTGGATTTTTCGAAAAATCGGAGGTTTACGCTGGATTTTTCGGAAATTCGTAGGTTTACCGCTAGGTTCAGTCAAATTCACAAGCATTTAGTGACGCTTCTACAGCGTAGTACTCACGGAGCCATTTTTCGAAAAATCGGAGGTTTACTGCTAGGTTCAGTCAAATTCACAAGCATTTAGTGACTCTTCGACAGAGTAGTACTCACGGGGCCCAGTCAAAGAGCGGCGAAGCCGCTCTTTGACTGGATTTTTCGAAAAATCGGAGGTTTACACTGGATTTTTCGGAAATTCGTAGGTTTACCGCTAGGTTCAGTCAAATTCACAAGCATTTAGTGACTCTTCGACAGAGTAGTACTCACGGGGCCCAGTCAAAGAGCGGCGAAGCCGCTCTTTGACTGGATTTTTCGAAAAATCGGAGGTTTACACTGGATTTTTCGGAAATTCGTAGGTTTACCGCTAGGTTCAGTCAAATTCACCAGCATTTAGTGACGCTTCTACAGAGTAGTACTCACGGAGCCACTGGATTTTTCGAAAAATCGGAGGTTTACACTGGATTTTTCGGAAATTCGTAGGTTTACCGCTAGGTTCAGTCAAATTCACAAGCATTTAGTGACGCTTCTACAGAGTAGTACTCACGGAGCCACTGGATTTTTCGAAAAATCGGAGGTTTACACTGGATTTTTCGGAAATTCGTAGGTTTACCGCTAGGTTCAGTCAAATTCACAAGCATTTAGTGACGCTTCTACAGAGTAGTACTCACGGGGCCCAGTCAAAGAGCGGCGAAGCCGCTCTTTGACTGGGCCCCGTGAGTACTACTCTGTCGAAGAGGATTTTTCGAAAAACTGGATTTTTCGAAAAATCGGAGGTTTACACTGGATTTTTCGGAAATTCGTAGGTTTACCGCTAGGTTCAGTCAAATTCACAAGCATTTAGTGACGCTTCTACAGAGTAGTACTCACGGAGCCACTGGATTTTTCGAAAAATCGGAGGTTTACACTGGATTTTTCGGAAATTCGTAGGTTTACCGCTAGGTTCAGTCAAATTCACAAGCATTTAGTGACGCTTCTACAGAGTAGTACTCACGGGGCCCAGTCAAAGAGCGGCGAAGCCGCTCTTTGACTGGGCTAGGTTCAGTCAAATTCACAAGAGGATTTTTCGAAAAACTGGATTTTTCGAAAAATCGGAGGTTTACACTGGATTTTTCGGAAGTTCGTAGGTTTACCGCTAGGTTCAGTCAAATTCACAAGCATTTAGTGACTCTTCGACAGAGTAGTACTCACGCGAAAAATCGGAGGTTTACTGCTAGGTTCAGTCAAATTCACAAGAAGCCGCTTTTGACTGGGCTGTGGTTTACCGCTAGGTTCAGTTTTTCGAAAAACTCATTTTTCGAAAAATCGGAGGTTTACACTGGATTTTTCGGAAGTTCGTAGGTTTACCGCTAGGTTCAGTCAAATTCACAAGCATTTAGTGACTCTTCGACAGAGTAGTACTCACGGGGCCCAGTCAAAGAGCGGCGAAGCCGCTCTTTGACTGGATTTTTCGAAAAATCGGAGGTTTACTGCTAGGTTCAGTCAAATTCACAAGCATTTAGTGACTCTTCGACAGAGTAGTGCTCACGGGGCCCAGTCAAAGAGCGGCGAAGCCGCTCTTTGACTGGATTTTTCGAAAAATCGGAGGTTTACACTGGATTTTTCGGAAATTCGTAGGTTTACCGCTAGGTTCAGTCAAATTCACAAGCATTTAGTGACTCTCCGACAGAGTAGTACTCACGGGGCCCAGTCAAAGAGCGGCGAAGCCGCTCTTTGACTGGATTTTTCGAAAAATCGGAGGTTTACGCTGGATTTTTCGGAAATTCGTAGGTTTACCGCTAGGTTCAGTCAAATTCACAAGCATTTAGTGACTCTTCGACAGAGTAGTACTCACGGGGCCCAGTCAAAGAGCGGCGAAGCCGCTCTTTGACTGGATTTTTCGAAAAATCGGAGGTTTACTGCTAGGTTCAGTCAAATTCACAAGCATTTAGTGACTCTTCGACAGAGTAGTGCTCACGGGGCCCAGTCAAAGAGCGGCGAAGCCGCTCTTTGACTGGATTTTTCGAAAAATCGGAGGTTTACTGCTAGGTTCAGTCAAATTCACAAGCATTTAGTGACTCTTCGACAGAGTAGTGCTCACGGGGCCCAGTCAAAGAGCGGCGAAGCCGCTCTTTGACTGGATTTTTCGAAAAATCGGAGGTTTACACTGGATTTTTCGGAAATTCGTAGGTTTACCGCTAGGTTCAGTCAAATTCACAAGCATTTAGTGACTCTTCGACAGAGTAGTACTCACGGGGCCCAGTCAAAGAGCGGCGAAGCCGCTCTTTGACTGGATTTTTCGAAAAATCGGAGGTTTACGCTGGATTTTTCGGAAATTCGTAGGTTTACCGCTAGGTTCAGTCAAATTCACAAGCATTTAGTGACTCTTCGACAGAGTAGTACTCACGGGGCCCAGTCAAAGAGCGGCGAAGCCGCTCTTTGACTGGATTTTTCGAAAAATCGGAGGTTTACACTGGATTTTTCGGAAATTCGTAGGTTTACCGCTAGGTTCAGTCAAATTCACAAGCATTTAGTGACTCTTCGACAGAGTAGTACTCACGGGGCCCAGTCAAAGAGCGGCGAAGCCGCTCTTTGACTGGATTTTTCGAAAAATCGGAGGTTTACGCTGGATTTTTCGGAAATTCGTAGGTTTACCGCTAGGTTCAGTCAAATTCACAAGCATTTAGTGACGCTTCTACAGAGTAGTACTCACGGGGCCCAGTCAAAGAGCGGCTTCGCCCCTCTTTGACTGGGCCCGTGAGCGGCTTCGCCGCTCTTTGACTGGATTTTTCGAAAAATCGGAGGTTTACACTGGATTTTTCGGAAATTCGTAGGTTTACCGCTAGGTTCAGTCAAATTCACAAGCATTTAGTGACGCTTCTACAGAGTAGTACTCACGGGGCCCAGTCAAAGAGCGGCGAAGCCGCTCTTTGACTGGATTTTTCGAAAAATCGGAGGTTTACACTGGATTTTTCGGAAATTCGTAGGTTTACCGCTAGGTTCAGTCAAATTCACAAGCATTTAGTGACTCTTCGACAGAGTAGTACTCACGGGGCCCAGTCAAAGAGCGGCGAAGCCGCTCTTTGACTGGATTTTTCGAAAAATCGGAGGTTTACGCTGGATTTTTCGGAAATTCGTAGGTTTACCGCTAGGTTCAGTCAAATTCACAAGCATTTAGTGACGCTTCTACAGAGTAGTACTCACGGGGCCCAGTCAAAGAGCGGCTTCGCCCCTCTTTGACTGGGCCCGTGAGCGGCTTCGCCGCTCTTTGACTGGATTTTTCGAAAAATCGGAGGTTTACACTGGATTTTTCGGAAATTCGTAGGTTTACCGCTAGGTTCAGTCAAATTCACAAGCATTTAGTGACGCTTCTACAGAGTAGTACTCACGGGGCCTGACTGGATTTTTCGAAAAATCGGAGGTTTACACTGGATTTTTCGGAAGTTCGTAGGTTTACCGCTAGGTTCAGTCAAATTCACAAGCATTTAGTGACTCTTCGACAGAGTAGTACTCACGGGGCCCAGTCAAAGAGCGGCGAAGCCGCTCTTTGACTGGATTTTTCGAAAAATCGGAGGTTTACTGCTAGGTTCAGTCAAATTCACAAGCATTTAGTGACTCTTCGACAGAGTAGTACTCACGGGGCCCAGTCAAAGAGCGGCGAAGCCGCTCTTTGACTGGATTTTTCGAAAAATCGGAGGTTTACACTGGATTTTTCGGAAATTCGTAGGTTTACCGCTAGGTTCAGTCAAATTCACAAGCATTTAGTGACTCTTCGACAGAGTAGTACTCACGGGGCCCAGTCAAAGAGCGGCGAAGCCGCTCTTTGACTGGATTTTTCGAAAAATCGGAGGTTTACTGCTAGGTTCAGTCAAATTCACAAGCATTTAGTGACTCTTCGACAGAGTAGTACTCACGGGGCCCAGTCAAAGAGCGGCGAAGCCGCTCTTTGACTGGATTTTTCGAAAAATCGGAGGTTTACACTGGATTTTTCGGAAATTCGTAGGTTTACCGCTAGGTTCAGTCAAATTCACAAGCATTTAGTGACTCTTCGACAGAGTAGTACTCACGGGGCCCAGTCAAAGAGCGGCGAAGCCGCTCTTTGACTGGATTTTTCGAAAAATCGGAGGTTTACGCTGGATTTTTCGGAAATTCGTAGGTTTACCGCTAGGTTCAGTCAAATTCACAAGCATTTAGTGACTCTTCGACAGAGTAGTACTCACGGGGCCCAGTCAAAGAGCGGCGAAGCCGCTCTTTGACTGGATTTTTCGAAAAATCGGAGGTTTACTGCTAGGTTCAGTCAAATTCACAAGCATTTAGTGACTCTTCGACAGAGTAGTGCTCACGGGGCCCAGTCAAAGAGCGGCGAAGCCGCTCTTTGACTGGATTTTTCGAAAAATCGGAGGTTTACTGCTAGGTTCAGTCAAATTCACAAGCATTTAGTGACTCTTCGACAGAGTAGTGCTCACGGGGCCCAGTCAAAGAGCGGCGAAGCCGCTCTTTGACTGGATTTTTCGAAAAATCGGAGGTTTACACTGGATTTTTCGGAAATTCGTAGGTTTACCGCTAGGTTCAGTCAAATTCACAAGCATTTAGTGACTCTTCGACAGAGTAGTACTCACGGGGCCCAGTCAAAGAGCGGCGAAGCCGCTCTTTGACTGGATTTTTCGAAAAATCGGAGGTTTACGCTGGATTTTTCGGAAATTCGTAGGTTTACCGCTAGGTTCAGTCAAATTCACAAGCATTTAGTGACTCTTCGACAGAGTAGTACTCACGGGGCCCAGTCAAAGAGCGGCGAAGCCGCTCTTTGACTGGATTTTTCGAAAAATCGGAGGTTTACACTGGATTTTTCGGAAATTCGTAGGTTTACCGCTAGGTTCAGTCAAATTCACAAGCATTTAGTGACTCTTCGACAGAGTAGTACTCACGGGGCCCAGTCAAAGAGCGGCGAAGCCGCTCTTTGACTGGATTTTTCGAAAAATCGGAGGTTTACGCTGGATTTTTCGGAAATTCGTAGGTTTACCGCTAGGTTCAGTCAAATTCACAAGCATTTAGTGACGCTTCTACAGAGTAGTACTCACGGGGCCCAGTCAAAGAGCGGCTTCGCCCCTCTTTGACTGGGCCCGTGAGCGGCTTCGCCGCTCTTTGACTGGATTTTTCGAAAAATCGGAGGTTTACACTGGATTTTTCGGAAATTCGTAGGTTTACCGCTAGGTTCAGTCAAATTCACAAGCATTTAGTGACGCTTCTACAGAGTAGTACTCACGGGGCCCAGTCAAAGAGCGGCGAAGCCGCTCTTTGACTGGATTTTTCGAAAAATCGGAGGTTTACACTGGATTTTTCGGAAATTCGTAGGTTTACCGCTAGGTTCAGTCAAATTCACAAGCATTTAGTGACTCTTCGACAGAGTAGTACTCACGGGGCCCAGTCAAAGAGCGGCGAAGCCGCTCTTTGACTGGATTTTTCGAAAAATCGGAGGTTTACGCTGGATTTTTCGGAAATTCGTAGGTTTACCGCTAGGTTCAGTCAAATTCACAAGCATTTAGTGACGCTTCTACAGAGTAGTACTCACGGGGCCCAGTCAAAGAGCGGCTTCGCCCCTCTTTGACTGGGCCCGTGAGCGGCTTCGCCGCTCTTTGACTGGATTTTTCGAAAAATCGGAGGTTTACACTGGATTTTTCGGAAATTCGTAGGTTTACCGCTAGGTTCAGTCAAATTCACAAGCATTTAGTGACGCTTCTACAGAGTAGTACTCACGGGGCCTGACTGGATTTTTCGAAAAATCGGAGGTTTACACTGGATTTTTCGGAAGTTCGTAGGTTTACCGCTAGGTTCAGTCAAATTCACAAGCATTTAGTGACTCTTCGACAGAGTAGTACTCACGGGGCCCAGTCAAAGAGCGGCGAAGCCGCTCTTTGACTGGATTTTTCGAAAAATCGGAGGTTTACTGCTAGGTTCAGTCAAATTCACAAGCATTTAGTGACTCTTCGACAGAGTAGTACTCACGGGGCCCAGTCAAAGAGCGGCGAAGCCGCTCTTTGACTGGATTTTTCGAAAAATCGGAGGTTTACACTGGATTTTTCGGAAATTCGTAGGTTTACCGCTAGGTTCAGTCAAATTCACAAGCATTTAGTGACTCTTCGACAGAGTAGTACTCACGGGGCCCAGTCAAAGAGCGGCGAAGCCGCTCTTTGACTGGATTTTTCGAAAAATCGGAGGTTTACTGCTAGGTTCAGTCAAATTCACAAGCATTTAGTGACTCTTCGACAGAGTAGTACTCACGGGGCCCAGTCAAAGAGCGGCGAAGCCGCTCTTTGACTGGTAATTTATAGTTAAAGAAAAAATTTCCAGCTCCGATCAGCGACAAGCTTCCGAAAGAAAACGCCGCGCTTGGACAGAGCAAACATTAGAGTGCCTATGGACTCCACTTGCCCTACTGTTTTTCACTGCACAGAAATGACCTTTGTAAAAGCCTCAATATTTATGGTCATCCATTCAAAACTGGAAAAAATAGTTCACATTAAAGAGCTACCCGCTTAGAAAGAACGACTCAAAAGTAATCTTCATAGCACCTGCCTCTCACAGAAGGGAAACTTTTCCTAGCAGAAAGCCGATTTTCGAACTCTGAACCTCGGTAGTTCAACTCTTCACGCTTCCAGGGAGCGAATGCGATGAATTTTGCTGGATTGACGGGCCGAGGTGCACTTTTGGAAATTTATCGACATGTTACTGCGGTCTCCGGCTAAAGTTCCGAGGAGCCTGCGAGGGTCTGGAACACACAAGGACTATTGGAGAGGTTTTTACGACTCATCGAAACACTATAGTTCTAGACGGAAGCGTCGATCTCTTTTCCAACCCAGTATGGGCTAGAAAGCAAAAAACACTGGCGAAAAGTGTCGCCACTTGAACGCCAAAATAGGAAGTGCTCTACTTCAACTGCTTTTTTTTCATATAGTGCATAATTAGTTAGTTGGAATTACAGAGCAGAGAGTTAGCACACAGTTTGATTCTGGGTTTATTCCTAAAGGAGGGGGGCTAAGAGGCGCTATTGACACCAGCATAGTCGAGCGATCGATCATCCCCCAGGCTAACCTAGCGGTCTATCCTTTCAGGGTGGTGAGCTCACACCAAATTTGTCTGGGAAGGTAAAGACCTGCTACAGCGGCCAGTCTCCGAAAGTCATTTTACAAGCAAAATGGGCATTCACCATGGACCAACGATTCTGAATGGGGCACGAAGGCATGGCGCGTCCTGAGGGAGGTGATCGACGCCGACTACTTTACGTTAAACATTTGCTGAGGATAATAGGACCACCTCAGTATGGCTCGTATGGAGCATTTCTTGCAAAGAAAAAAAAGAAAGATAAAAAGACAGTCTATCCTAAACAAACCATCAAAAACTGGGCAAAATCGGAATATTTTATCGTTAACAAAAATGATATCAGCTTTATCCCTTCACTGCCGAACTCTGCCGGATCAGGGCCGATAGCAGAAGCCTAAAGAGGTTTTTTAATTTTTTTCTGATAAAAATTCTGATACAAATCGATTTATGAACTGACAGCCACTTACCCATAACAGCAGCGATCACGACCGTTGCATTATTTCACGTCGGGTATCGCAAACCCGACTGTTAGGAACGCGAATATTGGGGGGTAGGCCGGGTTTTTTCCCCGGAGTGTGATATACCCCAGTTTCCGTCCATGAATTTGGGCCCAGGTGGGAAGGTGGGCGTCTTGCTGGTCAAATGGTTTAGGGCCTAGGGCGGAGAGTAAGCCTTAAACCCACGGTTCGATCCCACGAGATGGGTGATTTCTGCCAATCACTTAGCACTATATATCGATATCCCAAATAGTAAGCTCTCGATTGTAAAATAATGAACAAAACATAATTAAGTCAAATAATTCTAACAATAAAAAATACATCTAGGCTGAGCTCAAAGAATGGCTAATCACTGAAGGTGCCCTTCGCTTTTTTCCAGTAGCCCTTGTCTCAGTAGAAGCAACTTTTACCAGTTTGAGGGTATGATAGAAGGAAAAAAGACAACTTTCTCTGACGAAATTTCTCATTAGTCACGTTGTTGTTGCAAGGACGTGTCATGGACGCAGCAGCTTATGTGACAGCAGGACGTTTTTCTTATGAGGTTGTTTCGAAATTGCTCAAGTCTGCTGCTGCTGCACTCGCAAGCTGTAGAATTGTCTCCGTCTCGCTGGGCTGCTGCAAGAAATGACACATAGGAAATCGTCTGGGACGGCCCGAAACTCATTTACAGATCGGCTGCAGAAGCGTCGTCGGGATTTTTTCTCAATTAAGTGATCAAAGGTCGACAGCGAGGAACAGATGAAATAGTAAAGGAGTACGGCAACAGGCGATCGCGACTGGATCCTAGAATTGACAAATAGGCATCGTGGTTTCGCTTATTTATTTATATATATAGGGTATTCCCAAAAAAGATTTCCTACCTTTGAGATACTTCTCAAGGTAGCATAGTAGCCTGAGAGTTGAGCGGATCGGCTTGCAAAAAGAAAGGGCAGATCAGTAAGGAGTGGGTCAGCAATAGGGAAGGAAGGTGGTTCGAATCTGCACTATTTTGCCCAGTTTGACGACTTCAGAAGCCTCTAGCGTCCCATATCACAAAAGCTCACAGAAAACCGTTAGCGAGGTCCGGTAATGCAGCAAGGATGTCAAGAGTCCCACGTAGAGCCGAAAATATGCCAACCCCATCACCTTACTCCAACTTGAAAAAATCCACCACGTTCAACGCGACGCGACGTCGCACGCGACCATCCTTCTGACCACCGCATTTCAGCGGGCCTGGCTATAATGCTTCCCATTAAAAATTGAGCGTTTTTAGATGGATGGCTAAAAACAGTAAACTGCAATTTCTTAAAAATCTGAAAGGGCAGAGTGTTTCTATGCGATTAATACTAGGAAAAAGTGATATCAGCCCACTCTGCTGAAAAGCCGCGATACGATTTATTATATTTTGCCGTCTTTTTTAGGTTTCTGAGAATTGATAGGCGTGTGGAACGAAAAAAGGGGAAAGGTGTTTGTCTGTTTTGACGGTACGAGCGAGCATCCTCCAAATATAAGGGCCTAGGAAGCACGTCTCTCGAGTGATGAATTTCAAGCTGGTAGCTTCGAGGGAGTCTTAGAACGAGAAAGAAAATCAAGTACTTTTACAAAATTCGCCCCAGATTAATTTAAAAGGCAGGAAAATATCGAGAAAAGACGTTTAGTTTTTGTCAAAAATTCACTTTGAAAGGAAAACAGTAGTTTTTTCGATGCTATGGACGGCTACCAATTCCAAGCTCGTCGTCTGACCCCAAAAATCGAGTGGCCACTCAAGGTGATGGTGGTTTCCGTTGTGGGAGCGAAATCGCCGCCCTCTATTCTTTCTCGTCAACGATGCCAGCAGTCATTTTGATGGTCGGCTTTCCATTTCCGTCTCGATTTCTGATGCGATATTTTCGACGCCTACCCTACCAATCATCTCGCTGCCACTCGAGATCCCACTGGGGACGACGCCCACCCCGGTCGAGTTCTTCCTTTCGTCAGATAGCTTCGATGACAGCCAGCGGTTTCAGGGGTTTCAGTGTAACCACGATGCAGCCAATAGCAGAAAAGGTTGGTTTCGAACCTAATGGAGGAGCACTTTAAGAATAAGCGAAGGGTAATGGGATGTCCTTTTCAAATATAAAGAGAAAGGTTAAGGTATTTGACATTTCATATCTATTACGTTCTGTTAGCAGACGCAAAAAAAGTCGAATGCTACAACAACCGATAAATCACGTCAAGAACACAGAAAATTAGCATGAAACTCAGCTGAGCATGATGAAATGAGACACAGAAATTTGCTAAGCTTAGAATGAAAACCATTCATAGAGGACTGTACTTGGCTTGCTCGGAAAGCGTAAATAAAATTAATTAATAAATTAAAATAAATTAAACAAATTAAAGTAGAAGAAGAAGGAAAGTCAAGTCTCACGCTGCCGTATCCGTGTTCCATTCTGAATCGTAGAGTCATACTGAATGCGTATTTGTCCTATACAATGACTTGTGGTGGACTGTCTCTCTGCCAAGTCAGTGTCTGTACCTTCTCTGGTACCAAGTTACCTGACCCAGGACGGTTAAGGCTTCGTTTTCCAGGGTAGGACGGATCGTTCGTGTCAGTAGCGCGGTGTAAGCAGCGACTCTTGCAACTACCCCACGCGTCCTATGCCCTTTTTAGGTAAACTAATTCAAGACCTACATGTACCCAAGGCATTTGGACCCATTCTTGCCACTGATCCGCTGATGGCTCCTTCGACTTTCGTTCCAGAACTTAAACTAACAGCTCCTGCTTCTACTGGGTGCTCTAAAAGATACATGGTGATTTAGTGGGCGAGGAGTAACCCCAAAAAGATCTGTGACGCGGGTTCGATCCCGCCTATGAGGCGATTTTTGCATCGGATAAAGCATCGTACCAACATCGCTGGTACAGTGGTAAGAGGCGCTGCTGTCACTCGCACGGTCGAGCATCGATCTCGGCACGGGCTAGTCAAGCCTTCCATCCCTCCGGGGTCGGGTAAATTGTATAGTTGTGCTCGAATGAATATTCGAACGTTCGAATCCGAATAATTCTATTCGAAATCGAATACTCGAATTCGAACATTCGAAAAAACGCTATTTTCGAATGTACTCGAATTCGAATGCTCGAAAAATCGCGATTTTCGAATGTATTCGAATTCGAATGCTCGAAAAAACGCGATTTTCGAATGTATTCGAGTTCGAATGCTCGAAACATTCGTGTTCGAATGCTCAAATTCGAATGCTCGAAACATTCGCATTCGAACTATAGTTGTGCTCGAATGAGTATTCGAACGTTCGAATTCGAATAATTCTATTCGAAATCGAATATTCGAATTCGAATGCTCGAAAAAACGCGATTTTCGAATGTATTCGAATTCGAATGCTCAAAAAATCGCGATTTTCGAATGTACTCGAATTCGAATGCTCGAAAAATCGCGATTTTCGAATGACATTCGAATTCGAACGTTCGAAAATCGTCGATATTCGAATATATTCGATTATTCGAAATTTTTGGGAGAGCACAACTATAGTAAATTGGTACCGGACTTGTCTGGGAAGGTAAAGACACTGACGTGGTATAGCGGCTGGCCCCCGCAGGTCTTTGTATAGGCCAAATACGCATTCACCAGGCTCTAATGGAACACGAATGCGGCGGCGTGTCCTCAGTGACTGATCAACGCCGATACCTTTACCTTTAAGTTTACCAGCATCGCTACGCAGAGGATCTAGTGAACGCTACTGTTATATCGTGGAACCGACAAAGAAATCTACTGATGGTGTCAGCTTATCAACAAAAATTGCGACTTAGAGTGGATTCAATCTGAACCGTCTAGCCTATTGCGATGCTAATCTGCTATACCCACAGACCATTGCCAGGCTCTCTATGTTGAAATTTCTCCACTTCTTAACTCGTTAATTCAATTAGTTAAGGCGGTAAAAACAAGTAGGACACTCAAAAGAAGAGAAAAGAATCCTAGTTTTCGGGGGTGACATAACGCCAAATTCTATGAGTTGAACCTAAAAAAAACTGATGGTATTTGGAGCAACGTTTTGAGAGTAAATGGCAAACTGGAGCATTAACATGAAGTGTGAGAGGACTCCTATGAAATTCCGTCCTGACAAGAACCTCTTTATGGAGCGGAAGAACACTCTGAGATATCAACAAATCTACAGCAGAATAGCTGTGTAAAAATGTATTTCTCAGAGGCCAGAAACGAGAAGTGTTCCTAAAATTGGAGCCACTGAAAATAATAGGATGGAAAGAGCGGTAGCGAGTCGGTAGCCCAACTGAGCAATTTCACCAGGCACCGAGCGGCACCTGCTCGAAAAGCTAATGCCGCTCTAGGAAAAGTCAAACAATCATGGCAAAGGACACATAGAATTTGAGACACCTTACAGCCGTAGTCAGCCCTATTCGTATCTCAGAGAGTTCTTCCGCTCCATCAAGAGGTTCTTGTTAGGACAGAATTTCATAAAAGTTCTCTCATCTCACACAAAAGAAATTTCGGCACTTTTCCTCTTAATGCCCAATTATCACCCAGGCGTATCATGTCATGCTCAGATCTTAATGCACATCCTTGAAACGGTCTTATCATGTCATGCTTGAGAGAAAAGAACGGCTTTTTCTTCCACATCAGGCAGATTAAACAGGTTGCACACGACCATAGGTGGATGCGAAATGGTATGATATCGAATACGGTTGGGCTTGATATGATAATTGGGCATTAAGAGGAAAAGTACCGAAATTTCTCTACATGTTCAAAATTGATAAGGAACGAAGACGGAGCTATTTGGCTCTACCTCTCAATCCTATAATTTGAAGAGTAGGATGACAACAGCCTCTACTCACCAACGAAGTACAGTCACAGATAGATAAATTGCAGTTGGAAGACATACCTCTAGTCTGGATCTCCTCCATCGGACGAAAAATGAGGTGAACAGGGTTAGAGCAACTGAACAATTTGATGCTCTTTTCATTGACGAAGGAATATAGAAATCAATTTCTATGCAATGAACCTAACACCACCATTACAACATCACATTCTAGTATGCGTAGTAGTTACCCGCAAAAAGCGGTAATAGAACTAGCATTTTACAATAAATGAAGTAAACCTTTTGTAGTTATTTATTCACTCATGACGTGAACCAAGGCCTTACGTGGAATGTATAGAAGTGTACGGCACATAAAAATAACCCGAAAAAACAACGATTCAAAATGTTTCCACCGCCTAGCAACGAACCCTCGTACTAACAATGGAGCCGGCGCGACTTATGGCTACCTCCGACTTAAATGTCTGCCGGCGCTATTTGATGGGTTACGCCACGAAAGTCAACGCTTTGATTGACGAGCTACATCGGGCGAACATCGTACTAAGTCCTCCCGGGTCCATCAAAGCAACCCTAGCTTCGCTTTTGTACGGTATTGTCCGGAGAAATGGATTCGGCAGAGAGAGCATTCCGAGGCTTCAACTTCCTCTATCTTTTCCTAGACCACTTGTGGGTTCTGAACAGATTTAGAAGATCCTAAAGGATTTATTTATTCATTTATATGTAGTCAGGAGCCAAAACACAACAACTCGGATAGTAATAAAGAGAAAACATGACATGACCGTAGATCAGTGGGTAGATATTTGACGGAGACTGGACTGATCAGGAAATCTATTCCTTCTGATCAGTCCAATCCAGGAAGCCTAAAAGGACCTCGTACCTCGTCTTTGGGTGCGTGTCTAATGGGGTATTTCTGAACTTTTTGGAGTATGAAAGTGGTTTTTGGTCTTGTTCCTAACTGCATTAGTACATGCTTCATTTCAGACTGTGAAAAGGAATTAGTTGTACAAATTTCAACAGTTCAACTGATCTCTCCAACAAGTTGGTCTATGAATGGAATCTGCCCGAGTGGCCAGTGGCCAGACTCCCTCCGCTATTATTCATAGATGTCTTGGGGCTGTTCGTCGAGCTCCAAACGAACTTCTGCTAAGAAGTATTTATTCTACTGGAACGCTGTGCAAAAAATTCCCAAAGAATAGAGCGGCTAAGGTTGGTCAGACAGTCAAGGCTGAGCTTGCATTCTCCAAGCATATAAGCGTCTTCCTGAATAGGTGGCCTGACTACTTTGGTGGTAGGGTCAGTGTCTTCAGGCTTCCAGACAAGTCCGGTACCAGTCTACCCACCCTCAGAGCCATGCTGAGTATAGCTATCCTAGACGAGTATGGATCGTCTCACTCTGCCAGTGGAGGTTACGCCTTCGGAGCTCTTTCGAAAACTTCGCTCATAAACTTGAATAGGATGTCGCAGTGATGGTGCTAGGTTTATCGCAAAAATCGCATCTCAGGCGAGATTTA